>VXAX01007135.1:2772917-3073960 GCA_013399835.1 Leptocoma aspasia
GCGGCTGTTGGGGATCGCCCTGGGAGTTGCCGTGCTGTGGGCGTCCCAGGCTGGTGCCGCCGCCGCCGGGCACACCGAGGGGGTGAGCGCCAAGGAGAGCCGGTCCAGCCGGGCCAAGAGGCGAGGGCACGGCGGCGGGCACGACGCGCTCAAAGGGTAGGTGCGGGGCCGGCCCCGGCCCCTCCCGGGGCAGCAGGCGCACATCTGCCTGCGTGTGTGTGTGTGTATCCGTAGCCAGAACTCCTTGGGAGCTCTGGGGGTGCGAGAGCTCCCCGAGTCCCCTCGGGGCTGCCCATACGGAGCAGCGGTTTGGGCTGGGGGGCGCCGGACGCCGCCTGCAGCAGCGCAGGGTAGCGCCAGGGCTCGGGGCGCGGAGCCCCGCCACCCTCCCAGACCCCCCCCGGGTGCATTATTAGGGTGCTGGGTCCTCTGCGACCTGCAGTTGTCCTTCACCTCCGGGTGGGCGATGCTTCGTGAGGATGAGGCACAGCAGTGCGGAGGTCGCTAATTTATCTTCTAGGAAGGCCTTAGATAAAGGCACACTGCGGGCTTGTGCTTTCCTCCCTCATCCCGCGCTTCTGCTTTGCATAAAAGCAGAATAACGGTGATGCCTGGACCCCAACAGCATGCTCTTTCCATCAGCTGTCCTCTCTCATCTCCACCCTGAGCCTTTTGTGATATCCATCCGTGTCTTAACTATCTAGTACTAGCATGCGTGAGCCCAGGCATACAAGAGTTTAATTTCTTAAGAAACATTGTGTTACATGCTTAGGAGAGAGGTTTTTTAAAAGGCTAAATCTCCGTCAGGCAAACTTTTCCCCATTCTAATGGAACACCTTTCCAATGCAAAAATAGTTGTGAAGTCAGCTGAAAGGTACTGCATGCATGTGCAATTGAAAATCTAGTTCACTAAAGGTGAAAAGTTTGTAATAAAGTAATAAAAAAGGAGTTTCCTTTCTCAGGTGATTCAATGTGCCTTTTCAGCCCATAGCCAGATTTTTTCTGTTGTCAGAGGAGAAATGCAAAAAAAAAAAGTATTAAAATAAACAGAAGCATAGTTATGCTTCTGTTAAGGATGCAAGCTATTTACTTATTTTGCTCCCATTTTCTCAAAAATGAGCTATTACAACTTTATTGTTAGAGGCCTTGATGAATATGCTTTAATTTCTTGCTAACTTCCTCATAGTGCTATTGTACTTTCTACCTATATTTGGATTTACAATTTTGGCTTTTTTAATGCTTGCCTGATTGAAAAAAGGTTTACATTTTTAGATCTGCATGCTGCAAAAATGGATGCAAGCTGTCAGCATTATTTTTCATGGATCTGATTTTGTAGGATCAGACTCTCTTATTTAATTTCCTTATACCTTGTCACAAAAGAAATAGTTGGACAAAGCAGATCCAAAGTAGATGTGACAAAATCTAGGAGGTGAGAAGGATGTACAGTAAAGTTTGAGAGACTAATTGCAAGCAATAAAAGATGATAAGGAAAGACATTTATTAGAAAGTGCCTGTATTCTTTAGGGTTTTTTAATAATGTTTGTTGTTATAGGATTATGAGTTAATAGCAAACTGATAAACACAATTATTTGCTCAGTGGCACAGGATATGCCGTCTAGCACACTGTGCTGACTTGGTGGAAGTTAGAGGCACATTAGCTGAGGATAAAATTTCTTTGGTGTGTCTGTCACTCTAAACTGTGCTGTTTAGGCATAATAATAGTGCATCCAGGGATGATATTTCAAGTGCCAATTATTTTTGGAATCTAAAATGGGTTAGAGTAAGTATTTAATCTTATGAGTTGATTCTTATACTTAACAGAAGCCTGCCATATTTTATGTCCTTTGCAATAATTCTTTTTATTGTATGTTATCTATGAGTTATATATCTGCTTAGTAATCTGCAAATATAGCGATAGTGTCAACAAAAATTTCAGTTATTCTGTATCTTGGTCAGTTTTTTGGAGGATTACCAACATGAATGAGTGTCCCTGGGAAGCAGATTCTTAACAAGGATGTAATAATTTGCCAGATGAACTGAGAAAAAGACAAAACAAATTATTAGTTTGGTTTCTTGTTAGACCTTCGTTTGTAACCCTGATTTGAGGCTGAACATAGAGTTCCCTAATTGCTTGGAGGACAATAATTTTGATAGTTGTTGGGTGAATCTTCCTAGGTATTTCCAGTTTAGAAGTTGTGAGCACTTTCTTAGGTGTGGTACTGTACTGTACAATGTGAATAAAAAGAATTGTCACTCTAACAGACAAGGTTGGAACGAATTTGGAAGGACAGATGGAAAACATATTTTGAATGTACAGGAACTGTATATACATTATTCATTGTAATTGGAGGACTAAAGCACTAAAAATATGATTTTACAAGAAGACATAGTATTTTTTTAACTTGTTCATCAGTACAAATACATTTGGGAATCCATTAATTGTAATACAAGTCATAACAGATGCTGGGAAACTTTATTTCCATGTTATTGTAGTTGACTAAGACTTTCTTTTCATTTTGAAATGAACTCTTGCTCTGATTGTAAGGCATATGGGGATACATTTTTAGAGGAAACCTTTTACACTTCAGTCATTTTGTGTGTTTTTTTATAATGACTATTGGAAGTCTTTTAGCATTTGAAAGTATTGAGTTTAGTCTGTGTGTGAATACTGGTCTTGTATGTTAAAATGAAGAAGCTTAAGATCTGTTTCAGTTCTAATGGTTTTTCCTACTTAACCTTTTTACTGCAAGCTGTAGACTGGAGGAGATGTTTGCTTTCATCTGTGTGACCTTTGCCTCATTGTTTATGGCAATGAGCTGTCCAAATGTATAATGTGATTCTAGAAGCATATTTTAATTTTAATAATTATAAATTACTTGGAAGTGTCTCTTAGGTTCTCATTTTAAAACATTACACTTGCTCCTCATATAGTTTGAATCAATCCTGCTTTGGAGGTATTAAAGGTAAAATCCTTTTAATGCCATCTGTGTTTGGCCTAATTCAATGTATATTTATGTGCTGGTGCCTGATGCCTCTAAGTGATCAGCAAGCAATCAGAATAAAGGCAGTAATTATTAAAAAATATAGCTATCATCAAGTTAAAATAATAAGCTGCTACACTTCTTGAGATCCCCAGAGCTTTGTCACAGATGTTACTGTATTGAGCTATAAGGCATCAAGCCATTATCCTGCTACCCCTTAAACACCCAAGAATGCAGTGTCAACTTCTGTAAGAAATAAACCCTACAAAACTAGTCATGAAGAGGAAGTTCTTTCTAAACAATATGTACTTGAAGACAACCATTCATACGTGTTTCAATCATTTGAATATAAAGTAAAAAATAATTTATTGGTGATTTGATTAGTATTTTTCTGAATACAAGAAGTATTGTACCCAAAGATCTTAGAATTAATTAGGGTTTCTCATTTTCTGATGATGCTAGATGACTTCAAACACTAATGAGTATCAGTCAGTTCTTAATAGCATTTTAAGCAATGTTTGTCATATTTATCAGTCTCTTCTCAGTATAATGGCCAAAGAAAGCAATGATTTGCTTAACAAATAGCAGAAATTTTGAAAGAACTGAAATTTCTTCAAGATAGCTGAATTCTGAAATGTTTCTAATTATGAGACTAATTAAATGTATTTGTGCAAGAATTATTTAATTTCTTTGTTTTTATTAAGTTGAAATGATAGTGAATATTGCAGAACAGACTAGTTGGCTCCAAAAGGATTTATAAAAGTTTTGGAGTAAAGGTATTCAACAAGGGATTGAGCTTTTTGGACCAATTTCTTTTGGTTACCTTAAATGAAGACCACAGATTTACTGATACACTTCCCTGAGTAAACTTAGTTGGATTTGACCCTTTTTATGCATCAGTGCTCCCTGAAATAGAATAATCTTATTAATCTATAACTTAATTCTAGTGTTCAGCTATATAATTAGGGCTTCTGGTTTTCGTTTTAAACCAATCTTTACCACTAAAAGCCTGCTGAAGAAAAGCAGACTTTCTGTACTGGTAAATATTTGTTTATACTGAAAAACCTCAAAGATTTTTCTTGCCACTTGTGGCCTGCACACCTCTGGGCAGCTGCTGGTGCCACACCTTGTCAATGCCACTCTGCATGCGGGAGGCAGCCTGAATACTTGGAAATAAAAAACTTAATTAAAAATACATGCAGGTTGCTGTAATACCCGATGTGCTGGAGCATTCACCTGGCTTCCAGGTGGCATGGCTGGCCTCTTTCCAGTCCTCTCTGCCTGTGGGGTAAAGCTTACATGGAGGATGAAGAGCTTTTATTCCAGCATATCCCAGTGTGGAAACTGAAGTCTTTGGCAGCTACAAGTAGTGTTAATATTCTGCACCTCTCTGAATGTATTTGCCAATGATTGTGGTACTCTTCTTTTGTTGTTACATGATCCTTGGAAATCTAGTTCTGGAGTGAAATAAGTTCATAGGCATTGATTGGCACTGTGCCTCATATATGTGTTTCCTGTCTTTTGGTGTGATGTGATTTGATGTAGATGTGACTTTGTGGAGCAGGAGAAAAACAGTAAAAAGTAAATAATCTTCAGGGTTTTGTAGTCCCTGTAGTCTCTGTTTAGATATCCAAATTGTGTCATTTGGACACCATCTCTTTACAAACCACAGCCTTAATCTGAATTCTGGTTTATCAGTTTTGGGGATAGTCTTCTAGGCCTGTGTAGTTTGTAGGGCAGAATTAGGACTTTATTCATTTTGGGCATGCCAGTGCAACCTGTGATTAAAACCTGGTGAATATTGTAGTCTCCCTTTCAGTGGGAGGCTCTGAGGCATATGTGATTCTGTTACTGACAGCTTAACCAGTCTTCCTCTCTGTGGTCTTATATTATACTGTAGTGGGACACAAACGGTTTTGAAGTGCCATGTGCCTCTCCTAAAATACATTAGATAATTACTTTCTTGCCATTTGATGGTAGTAGGTCATAAATAGAGCAAGCAGAGGAAAAAGGCTACAATAAACAGTGTAGCAGCATTCTTGATGTACTGTATGAAGAAGGTTGTTTTGGAAATACTGTAAAATCAGCCTGGAAGACTAAGATGAAGCAGGTTTCCTGTGACCCAGCACCACTGTGCCAAGGTGACATGTTGAACATCAGGAAGACAAGACTGGATGTAATTCTTTTCCTTTCTTCCCCTCATTTATCTATCTGTTTATTCTTTTTTGTCTGCTTAGCTCTTGGCTGTATCAGGCTGGCCTGATACACTGCCCCAGATGCTGCAGGACCAGTCACAGCTGGCCTGTGGTGGGCTTCATGTATTTCACATCAGGGTTGTCACTTTGTGTCCCATTGCAGGAAGGTACATCCTGAGGGCTCCTTTAAGGCTGATGGTCGCTATGACATAATTGCTTGGCAGGTTAGAAACAGATTAATCCCATAGCCCTTACTCAGACACAAGAGATGTCATGGCTAGTACTTTGTTTCTTTCTTTGTGTTCCAGGTAATAATTTTCTTTTGTGGATTTGTTATGCAGTTGTCTAATCTTATGTGTGGTGGTGTTTTTCTGGAGACTTTCTGATCTCAGTTTGTTAGCGTTTAATTGAACTTTTATTAATGGGGGTGTACTGTCTTTAGAAACTGGAGGCATAAAGGGCTGGGAAGAACAGCACCTGCAGAAAGTGTATCTTGTTGGAGCAGGGTGCAGTAATTTGCAGTTTGCAGTGCAGGTTTCCTGAGAGAATTGCTTTAAGGAGATGGAAGAAACTCTGGCTAGGCATAGCTGCACTTTCCTCAGTCAAGATCCTACTTAAGTTTCATAAAAGTAGACTTCTCCCCTGTTGTTAGCCAGCACAGGATACATTTTGTGTTCAGTGGCGGTTCCACAAGTTGTTCATCAGATTCTATATCACCTGGGTCTGTTTGCCTTGGTCACTGGATAAGTTCTGCTCTATGTGCAGCTTCACAGTGGTGTCAGAACCTTTGGGGCTGTGCTGGGCTTGAGGATGCAGACTTGAAGTAAGCATAGGGCTGCTCTCAGCTGGAGCAAAGGGAGGATCTCTGGGTCAGAGCTTGGTAGGAACAGTCCATCTGTCAGCTTCACTTACAGTCGTCCTTATCAAATAAGATTACAGCTTCTGGTTCCCTGCATGTTTATTTTCCTTTCCTGTGGGGTGTTGCTCAGCATTGCTGCTCACTTAGGACAGTCTTTGTCATTCCTCTTCCATCCTACAAACTTGAATGTTTAGTGTATGAACTTCAGTACAGTTTTTGACAAGGGTCACTTTAAATATGTTCATGGACTGAGCAACCTGTGATTGTTAGAATAGTATTACCCAAAATGAAAGACCCCAAATATTTAGCTGTATGGATCACAAGGAAAAGTTCCTCTTGGTAGAAGTGTGGCAGATACTGGGTAATAGGAGGCCATCGCTATTTAAATAAGATTTTAGGACCCTGAGATCTTTGAATGTGCACATATGAAAATAGTAAGAAATAAATCATTAACATTTTTTTGTTTTGCAATGAGAGTGACTCCCATCTCATTCTTCTTCATGTCCCTGCTGAACCCTAAAGATGAAGAGGATATAGAGGCATGTCTGTCAATTTGGTCTTGCTCCCCAGACTCAGTAAATATTTTTGTAGAATGGAGCAATGGTGGCCTGGAGTGTTTCTGATTAACCATTGCACTGTGCTGGGAAATGTATTTGTAGCTCTTCAATCTTACATTTCTCTTTTGGTTGTTTTCTCATCCATTCTGACTTTCCCACCTAGTTTTATTTATTTAATCTTTTAAAAATGATTTCAGTCCCACTGAACAGCCTCATTCATGCTAAGGCTTGTGTGCAGATAGAGGCATGAGAACAATCATTTGGTTTTTTGTGACAGTTCAGTAAAGTCAGGCTTTTCTTTGGAAGGTACATTGGGATGTAAAATATAGCCTGTTAAATTAAAATCTCTGCCTTCTGGTTTTGCTTATAGATCTTCACTGAAGTATGAAGGAGGTCTAGCTTTTATCTGGAAAAATATTTTCAGTGTTGACTTGCTGGAGATTCTGTTGTTTTCCTTTCTACTTCTCATTTTATGAAATGATTCATGACCATTACAGCCTCAGAAATACCAAATGAAAGCCACAGTTCTTTTGTCTACAGTCTTAATCATTTTCATCCTCTTTTTCAAGCTTCCCTCTCTCTCATATTTTGCTGGAGGACATCAAAATATCCAATGATGTTCAGTTGAGGTTTCAAACTAAAATTTGTTTCCTTTCAGGAACATTATTTTTCTGTCTCTTTTCTTCTTTGTTTTTCCCACTAATATTCCATCTTTTTCTCTTCCCTGTGTACAGAGTAAATTACCAGTGTCTGCTAGGGACAAGTTGAACTAAAACAGGGTTTTCCTGTTTCCTTATGGCAGATGTGCAGGTAATTGGCTTTTTGAAAATGTGGAGTCACTGTCCCAGCAAGGAGAAAGACAAAGGGTATAATAGTGTGTAGTGAAGGGAGGAGGAGAAAAACTGATAACTTACCTAAAATAAATCTTCAGTAACCTAAGGGAGAGCACTTAGTACTCAAATTAATAGTATTGCTTATCACCTAAGGGCATTCTCTGACAGTATTGATGCAAGTGTCAGGTATAGGAGACTCCCTAAGGGATTGGGTGTCCTCCATGGGGGGAATGGTGGGTGGCACCAGCACAACCTGCAGCCTCCAGGGAAGCCTCAACAAGGGGCTGGCTGGCCTTGGGTTTGTCTGGCCAGCGTGCCCCACACCAGCCCTTGTGCTGCTGCTCAGCTTGGGCATGGGCTGGTAGAAATCCTGAGCTCCCTGGGTGCTTTCCCTTGGGAAACTGTTAGAGGTGTGCCTCCTCAGTAACCATTAGTGGGTACATGGTGAGTGTGGGGAGTAGACCTGAAGGTGTGAAATGATCTCTCCTTGTTCCCCTCTTGGAAGTGACATCTGGATAGCTAAGCATTGCCTTAGCCCACAGTTACATCCATTTCCCATGGGATGTTTTCAGTGCTATCTGATAGAAAAGGCTTCTTGTCCTCTGAATATATCTTTTTAGTTTGTTTTGTTTTTTTTTTTTTTTTTGTTGTGTTTGTTTTAAGAAAGTACCTGATGGATCCTTCCTGTTTATCTGCTGCACTTGTCTGGCTGGCAGATAGTTTCTTGTGGTGATGTACTTGTGCTTTACTGTCTTATGCAGCCATGTAGATGGGTTTTGAAGTGGACCCGTTGACATTCTCAAGTGGAACAATGAAGGAATACATGCCAGAAACGCGTCTGTCCCTCGCTATGAATGAGAACAATGCCTGGCTGTCAGGTTAGATGAGCGTGTCCCTCCAAAAGACAGGGTTGGATTTTCAGAGCAATTGCAGAAGAATTCTCTTAATGTCAATGCTGTTGCTGGATTGCTGTATTTAGCTGTCACAGTGTGATGGAGGTTAGGGTTAGGAAAGTGTTCAGTGTTGCTGCAGGAAACTTGCATGTAATTTTGAACTTTTGGCCAGACCCAAAGATACCCGTAGAGCTGCTCAGCGGGTTATTTTTTTAGCTGAACTGAGCCAGGATTCTGGGACAGCGGTATCCTTATTGTCAGAGTGAGAAATAGTTATCATATTAGGCTCTCTGCATGGCACAGGCTTGCTTATTGCAGTGTAAAAATGAGTACATCAGATGCAATCCTTTGTATGTAAAAATATATATTTTGCTTAAAATTGCATGCTTATTCTTTATGGTATAATAGAAGCTAAATTTTGTGTTTGTTCCAGAGTCTAGCATAGTTTCATAGGGTTTCCTTTTATATGATTGAAATAAATAGCTTCAGGAGTTCTCTTAATGATCTTCACTGAATGGTTAAAAGGGGCACAGTGATAAAAACATCCCATTTTTGTAATATTTAGCTAAACAAAAAAGAAATCCCTATTTAAACTATTTGAGGTATCTGGAAATGACCCTTATGCATGCCAAATGCAGACCTGTGTCTGTTTTTGGCTCTGTCTGATGCACATTTCAGTTTTTCAATTTGTGGGTGTACTTGCCTAAAGTGGTGAGTTCAAAGCACAACCAAGCTTCTTCTTTGGGGCTTGATGCACTGTGGTGTGTCAGGATTGCTGCCTGTCATGTGCTGTAGCTGTTACTGCTGCATCCCACTAGGAACCAGATCTTCCCTTCCCAGTTCTGCTTTGCTCCCTGGAGGAGGGGTAGGGGGGTAGGTGCCAGCCCAGCTAAAGGAGGTGCTTTAGATACCGACCTCTAATTTATGCATACTTGGCTTGTGTCATTTAATTGAGGAGGGATCTTGGAAGGCCATGTGGTCCAACCCCCAATCAAAGCAGGGTGAACTTAAATCAGGTTGCTCATGGCCGTGTCGACTAAAGTTTGGACTATATCTGGTGATGGAAGTTCTTGATTCTGTGGGAAATCTGAGTAAAACTCCAGTGGAGTCAGCAGAGCCACTCCAGTCTGTGCATTTAGTATTTATTCTGAGACACTGAGAAGTTTAGGTAGGTACATAAAGCTGGTTTACTGCAAAAAGTATACATCTGATTTTGTGTGTCTTGAAACCTACTAGTAAAAGCTATTCATCGTCACATTCTGGAGCCTTAACGAGCATATTTTTAAGACCAGCCTCCCATTTTTTCAGGTACAGTTTGTCATTCTTTTTAACTCCCCAGTGCAAGTATGGAAATATCACTCCAACTTTATGTAGAAGTGATCAGCAAATAGTTCTGGGTACAGTTTTAGCAGCTACCAGAGTTACCCACATAAGAAGAAAAATAGGCAAATCTTTCTCTAAAAACAGACATTGGCTGATGATACTGCTTTAAACTGTATTTTTCTGCCAGAAAACTGGGTCATAGGTTAACCACTGTAGCCAAATAGTTAATAGAAGTTGGTCATGAAATGTTCTTTTGCAAGCAAGAATCCCCGTGTGTTTTCCTAGGGAGAGGAAAAACGAGTTGAGGGATCGATGAGAAACCCTTCCCAGTATCCCTGCATCCCAGCTCTCTAACTGGTGGTCATCTGTTTCTCTCGCTCTCTCAGCTGCTCTCTGCCCGCTCTGTCTCGTCTCTAATTTATTTGAGACCCGTGCTTTGGGTTTGATTCAGCGCGGATTACGCCAGCGTTGGCCGGTGCATGGCAGTGCTGCTGACAAAATTTCTGCCTGAAGCCTCGCTCACAGCAGTGCCAGAAACTCTTCCTCCCGTGAGAGTTGCAGATGGGCAATGCTTTCTTCCGGAGAGGGCTGCAATTTCCTCGAGGGGTCACAGGCAGGGCAGAGTGGGGATGTAGAGAATTAGCCCTCCCCCCCGGCAGGCTGCAGCACGGGGCCCCGACGGTGCCTCTGCCGGGACCCCGGAGAGGACAGTCCCAATGCCAGAGCCTTTCCCGGGCTGGGTGTTCGCAGCTGCCGGCTTCACACAGGGCTTTTGAAAGTCTCCCTCACTTCTCTGGCTGTCACGCACCCTCGCTGCCTGGTTATAGCTGATAAGAAGACTCTGCCAAGCTTAGCATGGTTTGCTTCTCATTATTTTACCTCCGTGTGCCCGCTCCGCCAGTCCACCCGGGTAATGGCTGCAGGTCGGGGGAGCCGGGCAGCCACACATCCCTGCTGAGCCAGGGCTCCGGAAGCACGGGAGGGACAGACCCAGTCTGTCCTTTCCGTGGGTGACATCTCTACTGCCCTGTGGAGAAAAGAGACCTTTTATTTGAGAGGCTGTGCCAGCCGGAGGCTGTGCTGCATCCCCGCGCTGAGCGGGGCAGGACCACGCGTGTCCCTCTCAAGGGGCCGATGCTGCAGCTCTGCCCGGCTCATTCCCCTCACGCTGGGAAAGGATCCCCACGGCTTTACTTCCTGAAGTACAGGGTGTAGGGCCCCTGGGGCTGTTTCTGAAAAGCATATCTTCTAGTTTGGTGCATGCAAGTGCTGTCAATATCTATGCAAACCTATCACTCTCAAGTGTTAGTTATCAGAATTTCCAGATGAACCTTTTTCTCTCTGCTGTTCTAAGATTTTCCTAGTTGATGACTCATGTCTAATATCTTTTGATAATTCAACTCACTTTGCTACTGAATTTCTAATTGTGTATCATTAATCAAAGACATAGTATCTTGTTTAATTTGGACATCTTTGATGAAACTGGGCATCAGCCATCCTGTCTCTCAGAACCATACCATTACAGAAATCCTTTTATACTTTACAAGTTCATTAAGTGACTCTAAAATAAAATGTAAGGCTTTTTTTTTTTTAAATTGCCATGGTAACAGCTTTGTACTGAGATTCTCTATTCCTTCTCTGGGCTTTGGAGTGAAAGGAAGGTGCTGTAGGTGGTTTCAGGATGTATAGATATCTTTTTGCTTATTTTATCATTACAAATGAGATTTTATTACTGAATTCTGTTTCTAGTGCTGTTCGGGAAAACAGTGTTATAAGAATATAAAACACTTCTTTATTATTCATGGCTTATAATATCAGCAGGAAAATATGCTCTATGTAACACACAGTGGGTAACTGTTTAAAGTAAGTGCCTTGATAGAGCCTTTACAATTTGATTGATGGTTTCCATGATTTTACATGAGGTAAATTATTTATTATTGCCTTGAATACTTTATTTATGGGCATTTATTGCTATAGTGTCTGATCACCTCATAAATATCAATGAATTTAACCTTCAAAATTAATTATTTTCAAAGTCATTTTACAAATATGCACGATTTAAAAACACTCCCTCTGTCTCAAAGAAGCAGCATTCAGACTTTAATATAGGTTTCTTTTATAAGCTAGACAGCAGCTTTCTGACGAAAAAGTGTTCCAGTGGAAAATGCACTTGTCAGGCTCAAACTGTTCCATGGAAGTACAGTTTGATGACTTTTTTTTCAAAGCTAAGCACGCTGCACCAGAGTTGGGGGAGCCTCCTGGTTGCATGGTTTAGCCTACCCTGTGGACAGCTTCAAGGCTCTCAGGGTCTCTGACTTCATGGTTGCTGGCACATCTAGGTTTTCCAGAGTCCTATTTTGGAAAAAGATTTTTAGAACCAGGTTTCTCTGTGACACAGAAATCTGCTTCTGACTCTTAACGTGGACCAGATGGTCCCCAAAGCCACATACTTGCTGAGACTGAAATTTGACAGAGTACATAAACATCACTTTATGGTCAGCCTTCTATAGAGCCTCACCAACTGGAATCGGAAATGGGTGGTTTATGCCTGTAAGTTGTAACAGGTAGCAACAAACCCATTCTATCTGTCTTAATAAATTCCATTATTTCTTCTGACTGGAGAAGGTGAAAAGCAATCTCACTTGTCTGCTTGCCAGTCTTACTTGGCAGATGATTGTGGAGCAGCATTTGGCATTGATGAACAGGGAACTCTAGGAAAGTTACATGGTTATAGCCCTGCAGGGAAGTAGCTGACATTACTAAAACTGAATACATTGGAATGAAATGAATACAACCTTGAGTCTGTAACACCGGTTGCAGGAAGGGAAAAGGACCCTGCAACAAGTCCAGTTGTGTTGCTCACATTCACCTCAGTTGCTACTTCGTAATTATCCAGAGCCAGTGGAAGGTAATGGTAGTGCTTACTTTGACTTAAGTAGTTTCTGGCCATGGTTGGAAAGAATAGGTGTCACTGAAATTGGTGTAATCAGAATACTTGAAATTGCATTAGTAATGCATATCCCTAAATAAATACAGTATGTAACTTTAGTTAGTTAGAAAACGTGCATAAAGAAATGTTTGTATATATTGAGATTGTTTGTCTTAAGTTGCCTCACCATATGAAGTAACTATTGTTTACTTAGACATTGCAAGACTAGCAATGAAAAACTTTCTGAAAGATCAAGGACAAAATAATAATAGAGAACCCTTCTTGAAACAGTAAACATTTAAATCTGTCTCTAATCTGTATACAATATTTTAATACAGCAGTTCCTAGGAAGTTTCTAGCTGGTTCTAGCCACATTAATCTATTGAGTAATTGCTCACAATATTAATAGAGGTTGTAAAATTTTCCTCTGCTAAGATTATTGTGTAAAACAAAAGAAGGCACATTTCCCATTTTTTGAAAGTATTCTTACCAACTTTATTTGCATGGATAGATGCATTAAATAAATAGGACAAGATAGGTTAAAAAATTCTATTGTCCCTCTATGTATGAGGGACATAAATTAATTTCAACTTTCCTATTTTTATCAATAAAATCATGATAGGAATAGTGTAATGTCCTGTCAGCTTTCAGCTGTCATAAACTCCAGTAATAAAGTTATTTGACAGGGTAAATGTGGATGAGAGGAATGGGTTGGAAAGAAAAATTCCTGTGGACACATCATTTAAGGAGGGCAGTAGGCCCCTCATACTCATTTCATAGGACCCTGTCACTACATACACCCACGTTCTTGATTATTTTTGGTAGTAAGCAATTTTTCCTAAAGAAGAATTAACATATTTTGACTCATTTATTTGGCTAATGTTCTTGTTGGCATGTTTTGCTCACACATACATAGTTTTGTTCATGGACAAAACAGGGTACAGTAATAGTGCTTTAGAGTAAAGAAGAGAAAGCAACATGAAGATTAAAAATTACCACTCAAAGAGCACTAAGTTTAATTTGTGCTTATTAATGATGCTGGATGGGATTCCTCATTTTTTATTTAAGTGTGAGTTTTGCTCAAAAAACCTGGATGGTTACTTCTTCAGATATGAAGTGTTGTGAGACAAAGTTTCCCTATTCTGTTCCTGTTATTCAGATGTTACTGATTTGATTTTGTGCTTATAATGTAATCTTTAATTTATAGAAGTGTATGTTACCTAAAAACCCCAACAACTACAGGCTAAAAACATACAACACTTCTAAATTTCATTATTGAAATGTATATTGCAGTGATTTACCTTTTCCATTTTATGTCTCTACTTCTAAAATGTATTTTGAATAAAAATAAGAATTCATCCTTATCCTTTTTTTTTTTTTTTCCCAGACCAAATGTGTGTGGATCACGTTACAATGCCTACTGCTGCCCTGGATGGAAAACGTTACCTGGTGGAAACCAATGCATAGTCCGTAAGTTAATCTAGTTATGTGTTATGACTCATGTTTATCTTTGTCCTTCTATGTCTCAGGGTGGTTTTAATTGTATACCAGACCTGAAATGTGTTTCTGTATGTTTTCAGTAGCAGCTGTACATGATTGCTTTACCATTTAAAATATATTAAGCTACTATACAAAGTTTCGTGGGCTACAACACAGTGATGTGATACCAATATTTAACAAAAGATTAATCTCATCCACATGTTCTGTTTAAGTCTGTTGTAAAGGGTTCCAAGGGGTGTGTGAGCTCTTGGGAATGAGTGGAATATGTTAATCTATTTAAGTTAATGGAAGGAGGCAACAGCATCAGGCCAGCAAATGCATTTTCTCAACTTCTTTGGACCATATCCCTGAAATATATATGTCGGGATATAAATATATGCATACATCATAGTGCTATATGCATATTCATGTGTAGTAGAACAGTGTACCAGAAATAATTCCTAAAGGCATTTTGCCCAAGGCTGATAAGACTCTCTCCAGAGATTCTGCAGCAGCATGCTTTCAGATGGGAATTATTGCTCTTGTCTGTGTGTGGTGCAGAAATAAAGGAAGCATTATGTTGCTGCCTCAGTGTCATCGTTCCTCCAAGAAGGTCTGGTAAAATGGACAACAGTTCACTTTTCCAAGGAAATCTCCCCGTATCTAGTGTGGCCTGTGGCATGTTCCCAGACCTTTTCATAGCAGATGGTGAAGGTCTAGGTCTTACTGCCCCCATAAAGCTGCAGATAACCAGGAGGAACTGTTTTGGGATCTGTTGTATGTGGTTTAATGAGTTTGTGGGTATTTATGTTACGGTACTGAATCTTCTATCAGGTGTTTTTTTATGTGTTTGAGGTTTTTGAGACATATTTTAAAGGCATTTATGTTTTCTTAATAGCAATCTGCAGACATTCCTGTGGGGATGGATTTTGCTCTAGACCAAACATGTGCACATGCCCAAATGGTCAGATAGCCCCCTCCTGTGGTTCAAAATCAAGTAAGTATTTCTTCTATGTCTCTGATATTGCTCTTTTGAGTCTGTGAAGCTACTAAGGTATGTAAAATAGTTCAGTGGTCAGTATTTAAGACAAATAACCTCTGAGTCACCAGACGTACTTTTACCACAGGAAGTGAAGTGTAGCTTTCTATGATGAAACTGAAGAATGACTCAGAGATGGGCTTTTGGAGACACTTTTTTTTTTTTTTTTGCCAAATCAAACCCAAATCAGTCTTTTTGGAAGCTATTTTCATTTGCCACTTTGTAACACTAATTCCAGTCCTTGTTTTCTGGAAAATATGTATACGACAAAAGTTGTAATGATAGAGAGACAACTCTTGACAATTGGCTGATCTTGACATGCTTTGGAATTTCAAGGATTACAAACCAGACACTATGTATGCTGTATGTTAATACCTAGGCCTACAAGATTTAGAGCCTTTCCTTGCCAGGCTCAGTACATATCTTCTGTCTCTAATACTGCTGACTTTCTTCAGGTGACACTTCCTAGTGGGTACTAGAGGTACAGAGTTTCTCAAGGTTTTTAAGTGGAACAGCTTTCATCAGAAAAACAAAGATTCTTTGAAAATGAAACTTTTCAGAGAGATGACTTTTCCTAGAAATGTTTGTATTTCAAGTTTTCAAGGAAAGTTCCCCAGAGCCAGGGAAAAATAAGTAAAATTAAGTTCATTCAATGAACAGAGAACTCAATGGCTAAACATGAGCTGAGTGTTTGATATAGAGTAGGATTCATATCTGAGATGCCAACTGTAAAGTACTCTCATTTGAACGTGGCTCTTCTCTCTTAGAATGTAGAAGATTTAGATTTTTTTAATGACATGTGAAGTTTCTGGAAAGAATTTTGGGGGAGACTGGTTCCCACAAATGCCTGTAATTATCTGAACAACATATTTACAGAAGTCAGTGGGAGATGCACTCAGCTGCAAAGTGGTCATCCTTTTAGTTCTGAATATCTTTTGAGACTCAGTGTGTGGTCTGCTTTGCTTCTGTATTTTTTACTTTGCCATTTTTTTGCTTTCCTGGTTGATAAGAGTTCTTCCACATAACTGACTATTTCAGTTTGTGGTTTTAGCATCCTTTTTATGCAATAACAGCGGAAAAACATTAACAACTGCAGAATGTAATGGAATGGCATGTACTAAAATGGTAAATATTGTTATTTTGTAGTTCAATGCTCCTGTTCTCATGCTCCTGTGATGTATGTTAGGGAGAGGACAACATGAGGAAGATGTGGAGCTATGGAGTTTCCAGAGAGTACTGGAGGAAGGGAAGGGTGCAAAATGCTGCAAAATGTGCGTGGTGGTGTGCTCCTGCCTGGCTTTGCAGCTACTGTTTTACCAGGTGCTTATGCCTTAGTCCTGTAAGCCAGTAAAGGAAGGTATGACCTTCTCCCAAGTACCCTTTGGGGCACAGAAGGAGAGATACATCCCTGTATCTGTTACATGTTTTGGCACCTTTGGCAGGAACAAGTGGGCCTTACCTCTTTTTTTTCTTTGGCCCCACTGAAGTCTTTCATGAGCCAAGACTCAAAAGAAAAATAGGGTAAAGTTTTCGCTTCTTCTTGTAGTTCTTTTTCTGAAATATTCTACCACTGATCTCCATAATTTTAGCCTTCGTTGGAGTAGCACAGATAAATGTGTGCAGGACTTTACTACAGTGTTTAATCAAGCAGCTTCTAAAGCCTCTGTGATGTAGCTAATTTGGTTGCTGACCATTAATGCTTCTAAGTATTAATATTCTACTAATCATAAGCTTTAATCAGTGCTAACATTATTTTCCTTACATTGCTGTATAGGTTTGCCTGCTTCTAAGTGTTGATTTTCTGTATACAGTATAAATATTAACACTTTACAAATAGACTTAGCAGTTGGCTTAAAATATATCTGGTTTATATGTTGTTCAATTTCTGCAGTAATCTAAGATACATTTTGTGTCTGTGGTTACATCCCCTTTATTTATTAAAACATACCAATTCTAAAAGCAAAAGTGTCTAGTAAGTTGTAGAGAGAAGAGACTCCACTGCTTCTGTGCACTCATGTGTAATATTTTTTATGATTAAGGACATCATTAGTACTTACACAACATACTTTATGTAAATCATTTGTGCTGTTGGCACTGTAGACAACCTATGAATATGTATTTACACAATAGACCACAATGACTTAGATCTGCAATTAGAAAACAAAGTAAACATGAAAAGTACTGTTTGCAATCAAATGGTTACTGTCAACTACCTTTGGTAACAGTTAATATTTTGTCAGAATATGCATTCATTAAACGTTATTTTGATTATATGTTTTTAAAATAAGAGAAAATCTGATAAAAATAATTAAAAATCAAAGGTAAATGATACGTGTTTTTCACATGCAAAATAAAAATAGCGAATATGGGTGAAAATGCCGTGATTTCTCAGAATTAAGTATATAGCTTCTGATATATGAAATATGTCTGAGTTGTTCTTTGGATATTTTAAGCCATGTGTGTGTCTTTAGTACTTAATCAGTAGTGGGCTTGGATTTTCTAGCAGGTACATCCATAGACAGAAACTGAATTGACAGTGACTCATACTCTGGTTGTCTGTTGAAATAAAATATTTACATGGATTTGGATGTGGATTTGAGAGCAAAACAAAATCTCCAAGTTTGATTCTCATGCAGGTCAGTTGCTGGGACTTTTCTGGTTAAGAGTCAGCTTTAGGAATCTGATTTGTGGTTGAAAAGATCAACCGGTGGTTTTCTCAGCAGGGATTTTAGTGACATCAGTAAACTTGCTGGCTGGGTAGTGGTTATTTCTGTGTCATTAGTGAATTTTTGGGTGTGCTTACAGCAGGCTTGCAGATAAGACTGCCAAGTGTGGAGGCCTCCCTGCCGCTGGCTCTGATGTGTGGGTGCTGTGACACTGCAGGTGCACCTGTGTGGAGATGTGCAGCGCTCCGTGCTGTGGGAGGTGTGCTCGGTGCTCTGCCGTGGCAGCGGCTTCAGTGCTGCCCCCACAGCACCCGGGCTGTGGCTGCTGTGTCCGCGTCTGTCGGTGCTGCTGCCGGCCCTTCTTTGTGCTCCACTCATGCTCGGTGATCCTGTTAGAGCTGCTGCGCTGCCCCTGTGGCAGCGGGGGGCAAACAAGGAGGAGGGTGTCCGGCTGCCCCCAGGGTTATGGGTCGGGTCTCTCTCTGAGCAGGGCCCCTGGCTTTGCTTCTGTAGTCAGCATGGTTTTGACTGGCTGAACCAGGGAAGGCATTGGCTGATGGGGCTGTCCCTGAAGGAAGGGAGCTGTGACAGAGGCAGCTGTGCTGGGTGCTCGGGGTGAGGGCTGTGGAGACAAGTGTCCGTGTCCAGAGCAGCGCCTGCTCCGCTCCCCGGCAGCAGCACCAGAGGCACAGCCGAGGACTGAGCTCCTCCTCAGAGACTTCGCGCCCGGAGTCTTCCTCAGAGACTGCCCGTGGTGAGGGGCTGAGCCTGGGCCTCGGCTCCGTGCTCTGGGACCCCACTCCGCGGGTGCTATGGGGGGTGTCTGCTCAATGGCAGTAAAACCTGGACCTCAGCGCCTTGCCTTATATTCTGCTGCTGTCAGACGTGGTGTAAGGTCTTGAATTTCGAATGTTCCCAGAGCTTTTGAGGGTACTGCGGTTTTTGTCTGTGCCTTGTGCCGGGCTGTGGGGCAGCAGGCTCGTGTCCCGCCTTGGTGCTGGCTGCCATCTCTCTCCTGAGTCAGACACTTGACAGAGAAAGCACGCTGAGCATCTGGGATGCGATGAGGCCGTCATTCCTTGTTTACAGCTCCTGGCAGGCAAAGCCCTGCGTCATGCACGGCCGGGGCTGGGAGCGTTTCCTCGGCAGTGGCACAGAGGCGAGAGCGGTGCCCGCTGGCTGCCCTGCCGCGCCCGCAGCCTGAGGAGCTGGGCCAGCGGCTCCGCTGCTTTCCCCACCTGAGGACTGCAGACCCTCACACCCCACGGTTCTTAGTTTGCGATCGCACGTGTGCTACCCTTCCTCTGCTTGGTGAGCTCCTGCACGTTTCATGAGCGGTTGTGCTTGTGGTAGTGCTCTGGTTTGATGAACTCTTTACTCAGCTTTGCTGGGTATTTATTTAAAAAGTCAGGAATTGTTATGCTTAAGAGGGCAGCACTTTGATAAAAAACACAACTATCGCCCACACGCAAAGCCTGTGTGGATATGTATGATCTTGCTGGCTCTTTTGCAGGTTTATGAAGTTGTGTTCCTGCAGTTATTCCTGTTTTGACTTCAGATATTCCCAGTGCAGACTGTTTACAAATTGGATGTGAAAAAGAACAATGATTAAAAGCAACCATTTATTAATGTTAGCATTTTCTGTGCGTGCCAAGATAAGGCAAAGCTATAGGCATTGATTTACCAGCCTTATGGTAATTCCTGTGCTTTTTCTTTGAATCTCTGTCAGTGTGATATCTTGGAACAGGTTGTTTCATTTACCAGAATATCTCCACTGACATTAATGGAATTGTTGATATAGCTGACAAAAGAGAACCTGGACCTGCATTAATATGCTAGTTTTCAAAAATGCATTTTTAAAATCATCATCTGAGCTCCAGACAGCCTTTGAATGCGTTTCTGTAAACTTTTGGAAGGATAATATTACAGAATAGTCTGTATGATTTTGGAAGTACTCTTTTCAACATTCCCACAAAAGAGGGCACAAAAGAAGTAACTAGTTTACTGACTGTATGTCAGTGATCCTCTTGCCTGGTAATAGATGAGAAAGCTCACTGATTTAAAGGGCTCATTTTAGTAAGAATGACTGGGTGTCCCAGCAGTCTCCCGTAATGATTTTAGTTTTAATAGGAGGAAGAAGTATTTTACCTTGGAAAAGTTATTTTAAGAAGCAGTAAGACAAGTTATGGAAACTTTGTGTGTGTATCCCATAATGAGGAAATATACTTTATTTATACCTGAACAGATAATATGAAAATCATAATTTAAGCTACTGTTAACCTTTTAATCTGAAATGTAGTTCAAACTACTTAAATGGCTTTGGTCTTCATGTGGGAATGGAAATTAGCTCTTGGCATAGGTTGCTCTAATTGAAATCAGTTTGTGGTTTTTAAGTTCCTTCCCTGCTTGACAGATGATATCATTTCCTATGCTTTTTGTAATCCCCTCTGTTTTTCTAAGATTGTATAAAGCTAGTTGAACTACACATTTTAAAGTAACTATACACCTTTTTCTGATCTACTTAGGACATTGTCCAAAAATCTTCACCAGATATTTACTCTGTATTTACAGACAATTTTACTTTTGAGGAATGTTAGCACATTTTGGTTGCTTGAAGTACATCCAAAGCAGAACGAAGATGTATAATAACTATTAGACACATAAGAAATGTAATACACAGTTTTTGCTTTTATAATTGAAGAATTAAGGTTACTAGTGTTTTAAATGCTAGGTTGCTTTAAATTCTTTCTCGAGTTGTATGTTTTACTTCTGTTTTGTGGATTCGTATTGTTATAGAAGGCAGTACAGTTAAAATTATTATTTCTACTTGAAAAAAAAATTCTATTCACATACTTCTGAACTGTTAAAAGCCGAATGATGCCTAAGGGTTTTGCGTGAGATGAAAAATTCAGTATTTGGCATGGCACTTGTTAGCTGCAGGCTCTGACGGGACATGCAGTTTCCATTTTTCAGTCCTGAGCATTTCAGACAGTGTGGTGTAGGTATCCAGTGCTCCATCACAATCTACTGAAATGCTAATCAGACTGTAATCCTGTCTGGGGAGGAGCCTTTGATGTGGTTCCTGTCAGGAGGAAAACCATTTCCCAGCTGCTTACTGGAGTACAGGCCCCGGTTCAGAGCTGTGTTGGACAGCAGGACCTGTAAGGACTTCGTTTTGTTGGGAGACCTGCCCACTTCTCTATGCCGTATGGAGATCTTGGCATACTTTTAGTTGCTCCCAACATCTAGTTAAGAAATATATTTGCCCTTATTACTACAAAAATTACTCAGAAACATTATGTTTTATTGGCATGGGGCTTAAGCTGCCTGTTAACTATTATAAGTAGTGGGGCTGCAGCTGAGGAGAGAGTGCTGCTGCTCCCCTGCCTCTGCCCTTGGGAGGGGAAGGTTGTTGGCTCTGGGGAAGTGATGTCTGTGAGTTCTGCAGCTCCCAATCACAGCAGCTCTGCTGGTGTGATGAGCCCACAGTTGGCATACAGAAAGAAATCACTCTCTTTTTTCTCCTTTTTATGCAAGAAGTCCTGCTTGGCCAGGTCAGCTTCTGGTGTTGCATGTGTTGGCAGAACAGGGCTGTCTTCAGGAGCTTCCTTATAGGCTTCCCTTTAATACTTCCCGCCCCCACTTCCCAGATGATAAGGCTTCCTTTCTAATGGTGCTGTCTGCCAGAAGTTTAGTACTTTTCCCTTATTGAAGGCTTTTTCTCATAATTGCAAACTAGGAAAGAAATATTGAGGATTTATGCTCATATGAAATGCCTTTGCCTTCATTTGAATGAGAGGGTGCATCAAATTCTTGTGCCATGTCCTATATTCCTTAGGAACTGTAAATCCTGTAGTGCCATTTTAAGTATCTGTCCTAAAATGTGCACTCTTGACTTCTAGTACTTTATGGTTCACAGAATCAATCCCTACAAAAAGTAAAGTCCTTTAGCAAACAGTCCTTTAGCAAACAGTGATGTGTTTCTGACTGGTTTGATTTAACTGAGGAAAATCTTTTTTCCTTTCAAGTCCAACACTGTAACATCCGGTGCATGAATGGAGGTAGCTGCAGTGATGACCATTGCCTCTGTCAGAAGGGATACACAGGAACACACTGTGGACAGCGTAAGTACACGTGTAGGAATGTAGATACTGTAGTGATTCTGTGATGTGTGGATTAGACACTAAACTTCAGCTGCTGTTCAGCTTGTTTTTGATCAGGGATAGTGAAATTTTACAGAAAAACACATGACATTGTAATGAATGCTGAGTGATTCTTACTGATTAAGACTATTAAAATAAACACCATGTGACTTCATAATAATTGGATATAACTTGATCCTGTAGTTCTCACAGGATTCCCATAATTCCCATTGACCTCCAGGACTTCTCATCCACTAGAGTAGTGTGTCATACATCTAAATTTAATATGGGATTCTGTTTTCATTTAATAGAAAAAATTAGGATTTTTAATACAAAGTCTTGCTTTCATTTCAGTGTTTGCATCAGACTTAGCTAGTATGCTTCAGAAATTTTGATGTTGTCTTGTTTTTGTTTTTTTATTTTTTTATTTTTTTATTTCCTCAATCAGTCCTTAGTCAAAAGCATTCCTGGATCGGCTGCTTGAAATCTCTCCCAAACTGACTCTGGTGCTCTCTTGTTCTTCTTGGCTGGAATGCTGTGAAGTAACTAAAATAAGGATGTAGACACTGCTTTTAACCAAGGCTGTCATGTTGCTATCTAGTGAAATATTGGTCTGACACAGAAAATGTGTTTAGCTCATTTAATGAAAACCTTTTGTGCTCTGTCAAAATCAATGGCACACTTTACATGAACTTCAGTGAGACCAGGAATTTACCCTAGTAATCTGGAGGAGAATCACATGGTGAAAGGATTAAGAATTGTATTTCTGCCTTCACTGTGAAATATCAAGTGGATAAAAGAGGATAAATGGAAATCTTCTTTCTACTGAAGTGAATGTGAAATGGAACAAAGAATAACATTACTCAATGAACATCAAATTGTATTTAAAATCTCCTTTTTCATGTGCATGTTGTATTTTCTGATTATTTCTGAGAAGAATTGCTTTTGGAGTTTATTATTAAAAATGAGTTCTGAAGCTAGTGACAACATGATACAGAGGAAGAATATCTTGAAATAACGTGGAACAGATATTGATTAAATTTTGCTATCCTAGTTATTTATTTAACACCAGGAAACAGCCCTTTAATACTGGATTATTACAGGAGGAACAAATACATTTGAGGATTTAGAGATTAAATATTCCTCTGCATCTTCTGTCTGCAATCTCTATCAGTGTTTGTTTGTTACAAGTTTGAAAGAGATACTATTTTGAAGCTGTGGTCCAGCTATCCCAAAGAGAAGGGCTCTGAGAGGTCAGAAAAGCTGTGGTTGTTCCTGTATTTGTGTTACACTCCTTGAAAAGATGAGCTCATGGTAGTAACGAGGCCAGGAAGTAGTAAAAGGTCATTAAGTAGTTTCTAGGAAAAGAGTTTGGTATTCTACTATATTTACCATTTTTACCAGTTTACCTAAGTTGGCCAAGTACCTACCTTCGTATCTTTCTGCAAACAGCTCAATAAAGATTACTCTTGCCTTCCCTTTGGTACAGCTGTCTGTGAAAATGGATGTCTAAATGGAGGGAGATGCGTGGCTCCGAACCGATGTGCTTGCACGTATGGCTTTACTGGACCCCAGTGTGAGAGAGGTACGTGCCCTAAATCAATGGGAATAGTTATGTTCCAACACCTCTAACAGTAGGGTTGTTGGGCTATTACCTATTGTATTCTATAGCTGAATTGGTTGTGGGTTTTTTTGTTGGTCTCAAGATGGAAAATAAATTCTAAGTAGCATTTTTAGAAGCATGTGACCTTCATAAGGATAGAGGCCAGGATGAAACACAGATGTAACTGTTTACTTCTTTTGTGATGGAAACACTCCAATGGAATAGGTGGCAAATGAAAGTGTTCATGTGCTTTTGGTCAAACTTCAGTTTCTAAGTCATCAGAAAAGGTCTTTGAATTTGAGATACATGATAAGTAGCATTTTGCCTCTGTCTTTGTTATGTTTTCTTTTGCAGAGTTTATTCAATTCTCTTTTCCATTATGTACAGATTTTTTTTTTCAATTTAGCATTCTAGTTGTATATCCATAGTGATAATCTTCAGATGAAAACACAATTATACCAACTGCCTTATATGGTGTGTGGATTTTTTTCCAGGGTTATTAAACCAATTTAATGTTTCATTTGTGAGCAGTACAGTGGACAATGTTTAGGTATAATCCTGTTGAGTTTTATAAAAATGCAAATAAAATATTTTCATTTGTAGCAATTGGTCTGTGTAGTTGGAAATTCAGACATTCTATTCATGGAATATATTGTGTTACATATCTATGAACCTGGGACAGAATAGACATTAATAATCTGATTTTGAGCTTCCATGTAGAGGATGTGCTTAGCACATGAAATTTCCATCAATGAGTGTGTCAGGTGATCTCTGCTGTCAGTGCTGCACCTGGAGGAGTAGCAGTTGGCTTTTTTATGTGGGCAGCATAGGTGGGTGATACAGAACAACAGCTCTGAGGGGACCAAAGGGTTTTTTGGTTTTTTTTTCTGTGCTTAAACTGATGAATCAGGTATTTCCTACACTGCCTACAGTAGATAAAATTGCTGTGTTGGCACTGTGTGAAGTCTTGCCAGTTGTCCACTCAGATGTTATAAAAGTAGTTCAGACCAATGGTGATATTTTTCCAAGGATTGAAAAGTAGCTCAGTTCTGAATCATGGGATCTCACTGCTGGAGAGGAGTAAGATGAATGGGCAATTAGGTTAAAGTTCCTAAGTTTGAAGACAATAAATGCTTATAGGTGAGAATGCATGGAGTGTTACTGCAAAGACTTGGAATTTCAAGCAATTACTGCTTGTTCTTCATGGGTGAAGTTTTTGAGCCTTCAGTGTGGTGAGGGAGTGTAAAGTGTAAGTTCAGAAGGAGATTGCTCAGTGCTACTTCTGTGTTGCCTGATCTGAGATCAGTTTGACTCCACGTCATTAGGGCAAGTTTCTGGCAAAATTCTGGTAACAGCTTCAGTCCTGTCCCTCAGGGCTGCTTCCTGGTGGTGGGTGGAGTGAGAAACTGGTGGCACAGAGCCATTTGAGCCAAGTCAAGCTGTCCTGAAATTACATGCATGCTATTGAGCACAATTGAGGTGGAAATCTGTGACTTATATGCCTTGTCCATAGGCAGTTTTTTACTTAAAACACGTGTTTGATTTTATAGTTATCAATAAAAGATAAAATAGACGTTAATGAGCTGTAGTATTCCTGGTTAATGCTTGCTTGCTGTGTTGAGGCCAAATGATTGTCATATCTTCCTTCAGAAAATCTCTGAAATTTGGCTGCTTTCACAGATTTTCTGCAGCCTCTCTACCTAGCTGAGCTAATATGTTCCCCTCCTCTAAAAAGGGTGTGGTGGTTTTTGGTCTCAGAATCACATTATGCCATGAGAAAAACTTTTTCTGAAGATAACTTTTCAAGTATAAACTAATCTTGGTCTTAGAATAACTTGCCTTGTTCAGCACATGCACCTGTGTGGTCACTGGGGAGTTGTCTGGCTGTGTATGATTTTACACAGCTGTCAGCTAAGTAAGAGGTCCATATTTTGAATCTAGCTTTGGAAAGTTCTGTGGATTTGACACTCCCTGGTGGGCTTCTGATGTACATGTGAATGGATGTTAGCCAGTAAATTGACAAGTTTCATGCCTTGTAGAGTAAAATTGTGTGTTTATTAGAAAGAAAAGAAAGAGGGGAGGAAACAAAACAACAAACCCAAAGCATCTCTGTGCATGGAGCTGGGTGGGGGAAGGAAAATACTCACGAGAAAGTGTCTTAAACTATGCCATTTCTGGCAGAAGCAGAAGAAGCAGATTGTTTTGAAAACACCATTTCTGGATATAAACGTAATGTGAAGTGATACAGTTTTGTGGCATACACATTCTCCATCTGTTTGGCTGTGATTTGACTTCTAGGTTATGCCATCCCACAAACTAACAGTTATGGAAGTAATTTACTGCTATGTATCACCCAGTGCTTTTCTCTACAAGCATCAACTAACAGTAACAGTCAAAGAGTGTTTGTGGCACATATGTCACACACCAAAGAATATTCCAGCCTTAGCTGCATATGTCATAACTTAGAACTGACTTGAATAAAACAATGTTGAGGCAACCAAACACGTGGGGTTATTCTAATAATCTGATAGGGAAAACATTTAAAATGTTGCAGGTGGTTGGAACAAAATTAGATCCAATTTCTTAGATACAGAGACAAGTTGTGTAGTTCTGTGTCTACTGTTTTAAGTAGTTTTTCCATACATTACCTCAGTAAATGTCAACCATGTGATTGTTAATGAAAATCTGCAAGTCTTCTGTGTATGTCAAATGCTTTATCTGGTGAAAGACCCACTGCTTTCAAAGTGTAGCAATCTCCGTCAAATTTGTGGCATGAGTTTTTCTATGTATTTATTCAGTCATTCTTTGAGAGGATAGCAGCTGGCCTTGGACCATTTTGGCACACAAAGCACTTTTTTGTATGTCTTAGAGGTGTTAATCTTAGTGTAAAGCACTATAAACATGAGCACAAGGAATTTTGAGATTCACTTTTATCAGTGGAGCTCCTCTTCACGTCCTAGGAGTGTATGCCATGTCACTGGTGAGACAGGCTTCACCAGAGCTGGATCAATAACTTTATTGTGCTGCAAGTGGTGCACGTGTATCATTTACTCCTGTTGTCTGTGGTGTTTGGCTCCTTTCCAGAGTGGGAGAAGCTGCCTGGACAGTCTGTCAAGTATACGCAGCTGTGTCATAAAACAACAGACCTGGCTTTTCTGTGGAATAGTATTCAAAAAGGTGGACTTGACATAAACCCAACAGTAAAAGTGTAGTGGAGTTGGGAATGCTTCCTACAGTCATTTAAGACACATTTAAAATATGTAGCCCAGGAAGGAAAATCTTTCACAGATATTGTCTCAGTTAAAAGTTGAACTTCAGGGACTTCTTTTAGGAAGGTGCTGAGTCCTCTGGCAGTGGTCCAGTGATGGGCTTTGACATGCCTTTAAATTCAAACCCAAGATGTCAATATGCCTAGAATCATGCAAGTGCTTAAGGGCCTTGCTGGATTTTGGCCCAAGCTTTCAGAGTTAGTTAAGATCTGAGAGACGCACTCAGCTTGTAGTTTATCAGTGGTCATCTTATTAATGAAATCACTGGTAGTAGAAAATGAAGGTATGAACAAAGCAAAATTTCTCCCACTGGTTAAAAACTGGATGCCATCTTTATGCCATTTAACTGTTAATGCTGAGTAACTTAAGTGAGTTACAGATTCTGCAGTTTCTTTTAGAGTTGCTGAGGAGACTGAGAGCAGAGACTTAGCTTATGTTCCCCTGAGCTTATGTGCCGCTGAGAATGATTCAGAACATTGACAGCTCTTTCAATTGTCTGTAAAAGAGCCTAAGGGATTTAGCTGGCTGTGGGAGATGCCCACGTTTGGGTCATGTGAAAGCATCCCTGTATCCTGCACTTTATAGAAGTCCAGAGAAAAATTGATGTTAGGAGCTCAGGAAGATCAAAGAACCCTATCAGATTTGGTAGAGCTGTCTACAATTTGGGCACAAAGATTTTCTTGACTCTTTGAAACTGTTTCTCTTTAGACATTTGGGTGATAATAGTTTAAGAGGGTCAATTCCATATAAGAGAAGGTTATACGTTGTTATTATCCTTGTATTGCAGAAATGCAATGAAATGCGCTTTTCTTTTTCTGTCTGGATTCATTTAGGGGAACACAGTGGAAGCTTAGAATGTGTTACAGACCTGTTTGTTTATTTGAATGCTTGTGACAACATCAGGGGCTCAATCCTGCTGCATTCTGGAGTTTTGCCACTCGCTTTGCATAGGAGCAGAATTGGGCCTGATGTAGTTCAAATATTGAAAACGTACCACGTGTGTTTTGTTTTTTTATGGGCTCAGAATATGAGCAAATGATTGCTTTTTCTTCAAACAGAGTAGTTTCTGTACTGCTCTCTTCATGGCAGGGATTTTTGCATAATTTTTAATTATATTTGGCCATTATTAAAAGTTCCCAGAATTAATGCCATATGTAAAAATATCTTTCCTGGAGCCTCCCTATTAAAGTGCAGCCGCTGAAAATGGTCAAGAGTAA
Source organism: Leptocoma aspasia (assembly GCA_013399835.1). NCBI lineage: Eukaryota > Metazoa > Chordata > Aves > Passeriformes > Nectariniidae > Leptocoma > Leptocoma aspasia. The sequence continues at coordinate 2,800,903 of VXAX01007135.1, forward strand.
TGTAGGGCTCTGTATATTTTTTTTTCTTTCTAAATACTACAACGGGTAGAATGTTTTTACAAAGAGGACACTGCACCCCTTAGTGTGCCCCGTCTCTGGTATTTAGTCTAAATGGAAAGTAAATAACAAAGTGTAGATAGCAGTAAAAGTATGTTCCCAAAGCCTTATGTTGCATTTAAAGTAGTATTGCAGCATATGGTAGCTGGCAAACATTTGAATAAACTTGATTTCTGTTGCTTTCTTCCAAGAAACACATCTGTTGACATAGACATGTAGTTTCTGCAGCCCTGTAACATGAATGCATGCATGTACAATGTTACAGCAGCAAACTGAAGGATGGCTAAACTTGGAGGCCTGCAGTAAGGACTCTTGCACACATTTTCCCCTGCAGAAAAGTTATGAAAAGTGGCTTCAGACTGAAGATCAATATATTTAGTCACAGAGTGATGTTTTACTGACTTTAAAATAATTTCAGTAAGTGTTGTCACCTTTGATGTCTTTCAGTTTTAGAATAAAAATTCCTTTGGATTATTTTTTCTATAAAAGAGGTTGAGATAACTGGATGAGTTTTTTAATTTTTAAAATTGAAGTTGCAGCTTTATGGTCGAGAAGTCAACCTCTACAGAATGATTGTGTGTGATTTAGGTGGTTTGTAATACTTAGCAATATAATAAATAGATTTCTGGATCAGAACTCAGGACTCAGCTCAGCTGTTATTTGATGCCAAAAAGTATTTTTAAGGATCTTTTGTATAGGAAGGCTTTTATCCATTGTTCTGGTCCTTGCATTTACACCCCATAACTGGTCCTGTGTTGCTTGCTCTATGCTTTGTGTGCCTTAAAATATAGCAAGTTTTATATTGTTTCTTCAGATATATGCTTATAAGCTTAATCAAGATCCATAAATGATTAAGTACATATGGCTTAGGTCTCTTGTGAGATGTGAGGGCTCCAACTTTTGTACATGAAGCTGAACATTTACATTTTGTTCCAAATTGAGTTTCGATTTCAGTCAAACAAATCTAAAGTTTTCATTCAACTATTTGGCAGACCTTTTTATATTTCCATGCTTTCTTGATTGGCTGCTAAGGACACTGACCTTTAGATGTGCAGTAAAGTATTGTTTGGACTTTGCTTTGTTTTGATGTTAGTCGTAGCAGTGGAGATGCATAAAAATTAAATCACAAATTGTGGAGTCTATATTTGGTATAAATTATCATAAAAACATTTGAATGAAATAGCTTCATTGTTATAATCTGTAAGATTTGGTTCTTACATGTAGGACATTGAAAGGACTCACAGGAGAGTCACTAGATCATTCTTCTGGTTCTGCAAACAGCTTTGTTGTCTAGCCTACCTCCAGCTTTGCTGGCAGCTTCTGACTCCTGTTTGCTGTGCAAAAAATTGGGTTCAGCTCTCACTGCAGCCAGGCTGGACCTTGTACTGGCTTTGCCTGCATGTGGTTCTTGCTGTCTGCCTTGTCATGTCTTAAGAAAAAAAGAGCGGAGGAGTTTCCTTTTCTTAAGGAAAGAAGAGTGGAGCCTGTGGAGGAGAGGCTTTGTAGAAGTTACCTACATGGAGGGAGAGATGCCTGTGTTTGGTTATGGGATATTACATGCAGATCATACAGATGTAACTTCTATATACACAGTGCAGACAGTTGAAAGCTGTAGCTTCCCTGACTGGCCTTTACTGCCAGGTCTGTGCTCTGCAGTGTTCCAGGGAGAATTGGAAAGAATCCCTCTCATGTGTTGTATCACGAGAGTAATTCTTTTGTGTGTGTGTGTGCTGAAAGATTGAACCAGCTTTTATTGATATTGGTTGTCATTGCAACATGGTGTTACATTTGAGGCCTTCAGAATGTATGTCTTAGGGCTGGTCTTCCCCTCTTAGTACCCTTGTACCAGGCCCATATTTCTAATTTCAGCCAAAACTTGTAAAAAAATAAAATAGCTGGGCACAACTGGTTTTTCATGGAACTTTCCAAAGAAAAGGTGCCTTTGAAATGGTGACTCCGAGAGTTGGACATAATACAGGGAATGAGTAAATGCAGCTGAGAACTTACCTAAGAATGCCTATTTAGGTGTTTATGGAGAAAATAACTCCTTCTTCTCTAGGCTGCAATATATTTTGATATAAGAAAGCACCGCTACCTGAAATCCTCTCATTTGTTACAGTGAAAACAAATGTTTTCCTTGTGAATCACCCATTCATAGCTTTTTTTTCTTGTTGGGCTGGTAAACGGAGAATTTTTGTTAGAGTTGCCACAGAAGCAAATATCAGTATGCATGATGGTTCAGTTGGGTTTGTGACTTACTTTTTTTTCTTTGTTTTTACAAGTGATCTAAAACTTCCTTGATGGCCAGTTCTAACAAAGAAAAGAAACCTTTTTTAAAGCATAGGTCTAACCTAATGAAAGGATAAACTGATGAAGGCATTTCCAAGTAAAACAATTCTTTTATGTAGGTCAGCTGCAAAATGCTAATGAAAATGCATCTTAAACAGAGGTGCTCAAAGTGGTCAGTGTAACTGTTTTGACACATGTAAGTTTTTTTGCTATGTATTTGAACAGAGCTGTTGAAATCTCTGTAAAAATAAAACTTTTCTAAAGTAAACTGTTTGGTTTAGAAAGAGATCTACCCTGTACCAGCATAAAATTGTGGGAAACAACTACCTAAGAGCAGCTGTAAGGACAGGCACATTCTCACTTCCAGTTGCCCTTCAGAGGTTCATGAATATGAACTGAGTAGTTTTTATGTTTTTTTTTCGTGATAGCTTGTACAGTTTGGCACTTTAGAAGAATGCTGTAGGAAAAGAAAAGAGGCCTAAATAAGGTCTGAAAAGAAAGGAGCCCTGAGAGAAATATCACTCTCCAAATTCTGCTATGCTGTAAAACAGAGCCTGGCTTTGCACTCTTTATCCAGAAGAAACTTCTTTTGGACAAAGGTGGAGTTTTGCTACATAATGAAACCAAGATTCAGTATTTCCCTTCCCTGTAGGAAGGCGTGCAAAGGCTAGGGATAATTTTTAAAAAGCATGAAAGTTATTAAAAGTGCACATGCATTTACACATATATACACGTGAGTTTATATTTTCAGAAATGTCAACCTTTTTAAGCACCTGAATTTTGATTGTGATTTTATACATTTACTTTGTATCTGTTGCAGGCATTACCCAAGCTAAACTAGCACAGGTAGGTTAATAGAGCTGAGTCTGCTGTGGCATAGCCTTCATTTCTTTCCATGGTGGTGTAATTCAGATTATAGGTCTCCCATTCTAAAAGAGTGGTCTCTTCACTGTTTTACTTGTCCCTGAATGTTTAACTTAGTTTGTGCCTCAATTTTAAAAAAGCATTTAACTACAGTAAGCCTGGCTTACCAAATGATCTCAGTCATGTTTTATAATGATCCTGTCCTCAATGTTTATGTTTTTTGCAAAGTTTACCCAGTGACTGCCAGGTGTTCAGTACTGTCCCCATTTGCTCCTTACTCCTTGGAATGAATGGTCTTCTGTGACCCTCTAGGCCTTTTTCTTCTGCTGACACAGAGGTGCTGAGAGTCATAGGGAAGCAGGAGCTGAGGAGAAACCTGTATGCTCACAGTTGTTGCCTCCTTGGGGAAGTGGTGGCTGATGCTTTCATCCTGCACCACTGCACACAGCATGGGACAAAGCCAGAGGTATCCTTGCTGGCATTGCAGCAGTGGTCATAAGTTCAGTGATATTTTACAAGATTTACCATTTCCCTTATTTCTGTATACACAGGGACCTCATAGTGCTCTTTTGTCTCAAGATTAAGCCCTCAGCTTTTGCTCTAGGTCTTTTTATCTCGGTCCCATTACTTACAATTGCTCCATTGAATCCACTGATAGCTGAATTTTCAGCAAGGTTTGGAAAATCAGTTTATCTCTAGCAAAAAACAGGCAGCACACCAAAATGCATATCTGCTGGTTAGTGGGGTAACTCCTACCTATCAAACAATCCATTTACATTCTTTTAAAAATAGAACTGTAATTTCTAACTGTATTTCAGCTTGCAGAATTGCTTAGGGTGGAAGGCACCTCTTGAGACCACCTAGTCCAATTCCCCTGCTCAAGCAGGATCAGTTGGAGCAGATTGCCCAGAACTGTGTCCAGTCACTCTCTGGAAAATGTACTAAAGTATGTGTTAGTCTGTGATTTGTAACACTTCCAGCTGTACCATTAAGACCTATTAGCTATTTAATAAAGATCCAGTGCTAACATTGTCAAAGTGTTCATAATTCTGGATCTTCTGTGTTTTTTTCTTATTTGTGTGTTCTGTTATCCAGAGAGCGTTTGTCCGGTGGCAGTGATTGATTGAGTGCTGTGAAATGAAAGCACATGTTATGCTGATGACTTCTAATGTACTTGCATAACAAAATTTTAAAAATGGAACAGTTAGTTTAAAAAGTAAAGATTAAGCTGACAAAACTACAGTGGTTCATGGGGTGTGGAATAGGGAATGGTTTTAAATCCGAGTAACACTAATAACTACAGACACACTGTCAGGAGAGTTTTCCTGTTTGCACCTGACACTAATTGTAGTTACCTGCTTGTCACTTAATACAAAAAGATGGGGAGACCTATTAGGTACTTGATAATTTCACCTGATTTAGGAAGCAGCTGGGTACCTCAGTGATGAGAAATTTTAGGACCTCAACAGTTCCTGTTTGCTTATGTTTCTGGGGAACTACAGCAAGAAAAAAGTGATAAACATACAGTGGAAAGAGCATGCTGTGCACTTTCTTCAGAGTGCAATTAAAGTGGCTCTTAGAGTGAGACACACCTTGAACTGTTTCTTCAAGGGCCATTGGACTGGTTTCTCGTTTGGATTGTCCAGATGTCTTAGCTCAGTTGAACAGTACAGTGACAGAACACTACTTGGGCTTGAAATGTTTATAAGGTAATAGTAAAACCAGCAAGCAGTGAAGTATAATTGTCCTGCTGGGATATGATGAAAGCCTTTATGAGAATCTCTGTGTCCTGGTGGGACAGTATGGGTGGTAACTTGGAGAGATGTGTAAAATGCAAGTATGGCAGCTTTACAGTTGGATTAATACAGACTTCAGAAGAAGCCACAGGGTCAAAAATTACTTCCAAGCCACAGGCTTCAAAGGCCAAAAGATCTGCAGTGAGAAAAGAGATGAGTGATCCGCTTCCGTGAAAGGATTCTGTGAAAGGAGAGTTGATGTTAAGTTACTTCAGCTCAAATAACCTTTAAGGTAAGATACAACTTAGTGATGCAGATATTATGTTTGAAATTGAGTTATACCACATTGTGTGAACTAATTGCAGGTACTTGATTCTTGAGTTGAGGGGTTAAAGAGTAATAAGAGGACGATTTGTGAACTTTTGGAGGGATTGAAGTAAGGAGATGGCAATACACTGAAATTTGGTAGAGTTATAGGGGCTCATAACGCAAAAGCAAGAGATACAGGTGAGAAGAGAAGATAGGCAAGAAGATGATGACAGAGAGAATCTAGCCAGACAGTTTTCACATATCTGGGGAAAAGAGCATTGGAGGGAGGTTGAGGCATTTAGACTGCTGCTTGGGCAGGGGAGACTCAGTGGAGATGTGCATTCCATTCATCTGAATGGCTCTTCTAGTAAAAACATTGCTAGACACAAGCACAGGCCAGGAATGGCAAATGATGAATGGCTTAGCAAGCTATCTTGCTGGGTATTTAATCTGTGTGGTTATCTAAATAATTTGAAATGCTTCTCTTGGCCTGAGCCAGGCTGGACAAAATGAAGTGCCATGCATTAAACCTTGTGCTATTTCAGTTCTCAGGTCCCAGCAGGAACCCAACAAGATATGGTTTAATGAAAGGTGATACTATATTAAACTAACAGTACAAGTTGTATCAAACTTGGTTCCAAATTCAATACAAAAAGTCATGGTTTTAGAAGGCATTTTAAATCTAGCACTAGCACTTCAGTCACTTGCTGATGTCAGTACAAAGAAAGTGCTTTGTACAGCTGCTGAGTGCAAGGAAGATGAGAGGTTAAATTGGGTTAGCGGAAATGAAAGACATGCTGTGGAAGAAGTTTTGGTATCAGATTGTTTATGGAATTTGTCATTAAATAACAGAAGTGTTTAAATTGGAGGCCAAATTTAAAACGTTCCTTTTTATAAATTTTTCCCTATTTATGTGCAATTGAAATTATTTACAAAGGTGTACAAGGAAACACTAATTTCTTTCCCTCTTAAAAAGGAAAGATGATGGCAAATCCTTCTTAGTCTCTTACTGTTCAAGCCTTCTTGAGCTCAGGCCTGAGCCACCGGTGTGTATTAAAATAATTTTGCTATTCTTACTACAGTTGATTACAGTGCTCTGTTATAAAGGGTGGAGGCACTTGGTGGTTCTCCAAAGAAAGTGAGTAATAATTGACCTAATGTACAGAGCACATGAATAACATATTCTTTTGGTAAGAAATTTATGTTTTACAGGGTGTGCTAGAGTTCACATCCCTTTTTCACATCTTCCAAAAGATTTTAAAATACTCAGCTGCTCTATTAAATTTCTAATTCAACAAATACTCAAATACAAAGTATGCATTAGATAAAGCTCTTGAGTTGAATCCAAACATTGAAAAATCTTTTAATCTGCCTTGAAAACAGCTGTTTAGAATTTTGAGTAGAAATAACAACTTCCTGCAGCCTGTGTTGTTGATGTCCGTCTCAGTTCAAGCTGGGAGGAATTTCTCTGTTACTCTGCAGCAGCAGCAAGCCTTTGCATCTATGATTTGACTGTCCCCCAAACATATTAGGACTTGTATCCTGGTCCTCTTTGAAGTAAATGAATGAATAAATACAATTCCTTTGAATTCAGCATAATGGAGGAGAGACTTACTGAGAAGACTTAAGGTAGTTTTGACACTTGAGTGGGAGTTGTCTTGAGTGCAGCTTACAGGAGGTCCATTTAACATCTCCCACTACTGAGAGACTGCTTCATGTTTGTCTGCTGAAGGAATTCTTGATATGAGAATTGAGTTTTTTAGTGTCTGAAATTATTTAAACAAATTAGATGGGGTTTGTGCATATGCGTCTATAACTTTTATTCTTTGTTCATAAATATTTAGGTAATCTTATAAAATGTTACACAGTGATTTGGCATCAAATACCACATATAAAATTTCTAGGCAGCTGCCCGTTGCATCCTGGGAAATACCAAAAGAATTCAAGATGACTGGCATATCAATGAGTATCTAAAGCAGTAATGATTTGCCATTTAGTGTAAACTATTGTCAAAACCCTGCAGGGAATGGCTTGTGTTTATGCTACAGCCTGTTTTGCTATGTCCAGAGGGTAGATTATACCTGCATTTCTCACACACACACACACTCACACACACAGAGACTTGTGCCTGGATCAGTTCTATATTCAGAGATTTGGGCAGTATTTTAAGCATAAAGGTAGAAGTCTTTACATTGTTCAGAGAAGTGAAGCCTGGATGAAACTTCACGGTCACTCTTGAAGTGATCTAAAACCTACTCAATAAAATAAACAGATGCCCAAAGACCTGAGTGGGCTTTGAATCAGGAGTCACAGAGATGACTGATCAGATCTTGTCAGCCAGATTTCAATAAGGTTATTGAGAAAGCAATTAGATCTGTGCTGTGCTACCACACAGTACTATCGATCAGTAATTTTGGATGAAAGTTAAAAGTGCTTAAATACATAACCCACAAATATGAATATGTTTTAGTGAAGACTGTGGTTATAGTGGATAGAAAATACCATTATATGGAATGGTCTTTATTTAACTGCAACTAGGGATCATCAAGATGATGGGTGAGAAATATTCTAGTAGAGTAAATAGCAAAGAAAATCAGTACAGCCTCTTTCAGTTTTGTGATATGCTGTTCTTTTCCTTTTGCACTTACGTGCCACATACAGAGTCTTTCAGGTGATATTTTAATTTCTAAAGCACTTCTAGAATGCAAGTATGTTAATGAACATTGATTAACACCTAGACAAATTTGTGTATGTGTCCTCCAATAGCCCCTGATGAAGCCTAGGTAGCCCTCTTAAATCTAAAGGAGATGTTTGCATTTTAGTAGGATTTAGGTTATGCTCAAATTTGAGCAGATGTGGAAGAGTTTTGGACCTTCCTTTTTTGCTGAGTTGATGTCCTTGTGTCTTTTATTTATGTTTGTTGTTTTTATTCAAGTAGTCAGTATATAGTGTGTGGTTTGCAGTGGGGGATGTTGATGCAGAGGTGCAGATGCAGCACCCAAGATGCCAGTGATTCTCCACACCTCTTCCAAAGTGGAATGAAATCAGAGCAGAATTACAGCCCTGCAGAGGGGCAGCCTGATGCTCACGTGAAAAAGAACCAAGAACACTTTTGTGAACAGGGCTTTTAGTCAGCTGTTTAAAAGTTGCTGATCCAATTTCGAGTTGCTAATTAAATTTAATGGGAGGGAGGAAGAAAGAGATCAGCATGCTGCCAGGCAAGAGTTCCAATCCAGTGGTTATCTCATTTCAAATGTGTGGGCTAAATATCTTTATAACTTAAGCTTATAGAATATTCACACACTAATAAAATGTTCTTATGTAAGGGTAGTTTAACCACCACAAGCTTATTTTATTTTATAAGACTAAACTATTTGATGCTCTAAAAACATTTTTCTCCTGTGAATGTTATTTATCACAAGTGTAGTTGAAACCTGAAACTTAATTGTTAAAACAGATATTCAGACCCTTTCCTGACAAGAATGATGTGGATAAAAGACATTATTTCTGGAGGAAATCCTACTTGCCTTCTAGATGTAGTGCAAAATATTTCTGATAATCAGGAGGAAGTTTTCTCTTCCACTGAAGTGTCTTAAATTATGAGCTTTCTACTGTTTTACGAGAATTTTTTTAAAGCCACCTAAAAGTTTTCCCACAGTGCTGGTTTATAAGCAGCTGAAACTTTAGACACCACACAGAACAGTCTGTTGTTCCACTAACATTGCTGGAAGTGAATCACATATGTATCGATGACCACCTAAATGTACCCATTCTACTAAAAATTAAAAGAAAATATTTCCTATATTTTTAGGTACAAATTTAAATTGGCACTGCAATTGCTAAACCTCGCAGCTTAGGCAGATGCCAGAACTCCCACAGAGGAACTTTAAACTACATTATGCTGCACTCTGTGTGCTTCTCCCTCATAACTCTTCACTGCTCCCCAGCAGTAGAAGGGTGCTCCCTCTTCCCTCCTGCTTCCCTACCCCTCCCTCCCCTTACTAGTTGTGGGAACCCCAAGGTGCTGCCTGGCATGTACTGCTCTCTTGCACTTAGTCCCAAGCAGAATTTGACTTTTAATACCTAAAGTATGTCTTAGCTGTGAATCTCTTTTGGTTTGAGGGTAAGGAAATTTAATGGATCACTGGCTTCCTGATGGCTTGATACTTCATTCAAAGCCCAGTGAAGTTAAAAGGAAAAACATACTCAGGAGTTTTGGTGGTGTAGAGCAGGTCCTATATCCAGAAAGGTAAGGTAAACATTGAGACAGTGCCTATACCTGGATTACTTCACTTATGTTCTTTCTTTGAGTCCTGATTCCTTGACAGGATCACCCGTTAATTTAAGTGCCTGCTTTGTATGATGCTGAATTACACCAGGAAAGCTTGTTGGGGAGAAAGAAATGAGCAGGGTGCACTTAACAGTCTGTTTTGACTGTGAAATGAAGCTTGTTCTTCTCAGAAATAATTTTCATATATATACATACACACACACCCACACCCACACCCACACCTTACTGCTTTTTTTTTTTAATAAATTTTAGCTCTGAAGATAGGAATACAGACCTTGTCATGGTTTATTCTAATCCACTCAATTGTTCAATTACTGTTCTTTTAGTGTAAAAAATATTTTAGAAGATAGCACAAGTTTTTACTATCTAGTAGAAATCCTTCAGTAACAGCTTCCAATGTTTTTCTTATTCAATACAGTTAATTTTATTTCTTTGAGATGGATAGATAGGAGCTGCCTAATTGAACAGATAAGTGGTATGTTATCACTGCTAGATTAGGCCATTCTTCATGTGGTTTGTAACGCCTTTTTTATAATGTATTCTCATTTATCACTGGCCTGGTGTTTGTTTTTCTTGATTTAGGATGATGACATTGAACTATATAAATGATATTGGGGTGCATAATTTGTACTTTGTCATCTTGAAAGTATCAAAGTAGAAAACAAGTATGGATATCAAATGTGAGGAAAATGCCTTTTGGGAAAATGGATGGTTAATAGCTGCAATTTGTGCAGTCATTGTTTATTCATATTTGGCCACCCAATGATCCTAGTGGATAGTATTTCAGAGTGCATAGCCAGATGTGTCAGTGAGATGTTCGCTCTATCACTGGGATGTTCTCAGGCATCTTTTTGCTGCTTGCTCACTGCTGTTCTTGGAGCACAAGTCTGGGTGCTGCTCCTGCCAGCTCCCCCTGCCACACATGGTGCTTGCTGCAGGTCCCCAGCTCCTGGGTGCAGCTGGGACTGTGCCCACCCTGCTCCATACACGGATTCCTCTCCTGGATGGCTTTGGCTGCCTGGCTGCTCTCTACTAGTCCCTCATTTTTACCTAGTTAGTTGGCTGGCCTGTCCTGGCAAACTTCCCTCTCCTGGTCGGCTGGTGAAGCTCTTGGGCTGGCCAGCCTTTTCCTTCCCTTCCCTTTCCTTTTCTTCCCTTCTCACACATGGTGTCTGCTGGCTCCCACTGTTTATCTCTCCTTGTCTCCATGCCTCCCACTCATTTCTTAGATTTGCTTTGATCCATCCCATCTTTGCTGCCTTCCTGTTTTTCGTCCCTCTGCTCTTTTGCTGTTTTGCTTCTTTGTATCCTTGTTTCCTTCACACTTGTTCCCTGAAGGCTTTTTGCTCTGGCTTTCCCCTACCTACAAGCAGTGTGGATCTTTTCCAGAGCTTGCCGTCTCTCTTCTGTCTGTTCATCTGATCTAGCAGCCACATTGTTTGAAACAGTTACTTACAGAACACTGATTTGTGTTACAGGTTGGAGAAACTGTAATGTTTATCACATTTATTTAGTATAGATATTTTTGTAAGTTCTTTACAAATCTAGCCTATGCTTCCATAGAAACACCCATAGTAAAACCCCAGCTGAAGCACTTTATTGTGCTTCTGTGCCTTTTTTCCCTGTAATTGTGGATTATCAAGTATCTGTGTATTCTTTATAATTCACTGTCATCTCCCTTAGGACTCTTAGAAATGTCACAACTCACTGTTTTAATCCAGCCATCACCAGAATTATAACTCTGGTCCCACAAACACTTCATTATGTTAGCATGGAATAAGGACTTCTGGGTGATCACAATGATGGGAAAGGAAGTGCAGAGAAAATCCATGGCGGTTGAAAATTTGCTGCTGTAAGACCCTGTGAGAGAAGGCAAAAAATTCTCTGGCCATTCTTCTCCTGCTTGTTTCAATCTTTGTTCCAGAGTCCTTATTCAGACACAGTTCTGTGTGATGCTGATTGAAGTTTTATCTGAGTTAGGACTAGAGAAACAGATACCTGTTGTTAGATTCTGTAGTACGCCTGATGTAATATTTGGTTAAACCCTTTGTAAATATCTACATTTTTGTCCCTATTTGATTCAAACCTATTTTTAAATGTGTCTTTTTCTCTCTACATGTTTTTATTCTCCCTAATGATGGGGTAACCTAATATCATAGATTACTCGAAATACTGATTGCCAAGTCAGTCCCTAATGGTGACTACACAGTCTTGTCAATGGGAAAATACTCTTATGCCCCCCCATATGTGTTTTTTCCCTTTGTGACAGAAATATGAATCCCATGTGAGAGGACATTGGTCCCATGTAGCAGCCCATTCCCTTTAAATGAATATCATCAGTCCTTCTCCTCTAAGATTTTAAAAGTTTTTGGGTTGCTTTTATACATGTGTGTCGATATATTTCTGAAAAAAAAAAAAAAAGTTCATAGCATCTATTGAGTTGGAAAATTAATTAGAGAACCTAATTGTTTGTGCATGAATTCCTCAGTGGAATGTGTTCTGCTGCTGTTGCACTCGCCCAGCGCAGAAAATCTCAGGAGCGAATTCGTCTCATCTTTTACTAGAAACTGACAATTAATTGAACATTAAAAACCCCCATAAAACACCATAACCATCCCCCCTCCAAAAAAGAAAAAAAACCCAAACCAAACCAACCATAAAACCTTGAAGAATCGTAACACAAAAAACTTTACATGAAAGATCTTTTCTCATTTTACTAGAGTAATGCCAAGAGGCCTGAACTCAGCTTGAGGCTCCCTTTATCATTCAGAAAACATACAAGTCTGCATCCCAAAGCCTGTGTAGTCTAAATAGGAAAAAGCCCCACCAGCATCCAGAAGTTTTGGCAGCCCCACGTTCCATGTGGGGAGCTAATATACAGGGAGATTAAGTCACTTGTGTAAGGATGTACTGGGAGTCTGTAGCAGAGTCTGAAACTGAACCCAGGTCATCTCAGTCCCAGCCAAGTGTCTCAACCACAAGACTCTCCCTCCTTTTCAGTATGTCAGTGTAGAAAGTAGGCCAAAAAGCAGTTTCCAACCTTTAATACACAGCATTTTGCAAGGCTGTGAAGTATTATGTATTAGACAGGCATCTGGATCGGCAGCAGTTTCTGCGGATACTTTTATCTGTAAACAGAAGCAAAGCCTGTAAGGGCTGTGTCAAATTTACATAAATTATTATCTTATCAATAAAAAACATAGTTAAATTTATAAAAACTGCGCTTAAGTTCAATGCATTTTAATGATTTTTAAGAATGGAAAATGTGTTTAAAGGACTTTCGTGGCTCTCTGATTTTCATATGTTTTAGATTCTGATGCTATTCCTCCATCAGGATGCATTAGCAGTGATGTGTAGCTGCACCAGGCTGTGCAGGGTGCTGCACTGTGGGTGTAAGCTCAGAGGGGGAGGCTCGGGTCGCATGACAGGCTAACGCTCCAGTGTTCTGCAAAGGTTAAGTATTCCTGTGTTGAGAGTTAGTGAGGCTTGCAGTTTGCTGACCTAAATCTGAGTGATTCCTATTATGTTGAGTATTTGCTTATCTTTTGGAGCATCTCTGTGTAGCCAGAGTGTAACAAAACTTCAGCTTGAATCTGTACCCTGAATGGAGGAGGATAAAAGAAGTGCAAGTATGAGCGAATATATGTACATATATAACCATCCCCCTTCTTCAACTAGGATCTCCCATTTTGGGCATGAAATCAGCATTAGTGTGTGGTAGTCTACAAAGAACAGGCCAGAGCTTGTTTGTTCCCCTCAGTACACTAGTTAGTTATTCACAGACAACTGGCTTTGTTGCTGAACCCCTAATTCCTTTCTCCCACATCCCCCAAGTAAAAATTACTTACCTAGTTCTCACTTGCTCTCATGTATGTTCTGGACCACTTCATAACCTCCTTTATTTGAAACCATTAATTTGAATTTGAAACCATTAACCATTAAACCAGATGTTGTGTGCATTTACACAGATAAATTTCAGTGATTGTCATGGAAAAAAAAAACCATCAGCTTTGATGGGATTTATGCAGCATGAAGGTGAGAGAAACCTTGTTTTCTAAAATAAAGGAGAAATTATTCAAAATGGTGATCAGTGTAATGGACCATTCAGTACACATGACAGTTTCCAGGATTCTGATGCTATTCCTTGTAAGCACATAATTAGTAAAATACAGCTGGAGTGTGTCACTTTCGGTTGAACCACTGTGGCCCAGCTTTTGACAAGAGGCCTCTGAAGCTGGGTGGGTCTCTCTTCCCCAACACCCCCCAGGCACTGGCTGTTTCCTATGGGAGGGACTGTTCATGTGGTCAAAGGCAATGGGATTACCCCACTGAATGATTGTTCCCTCATCAAAGCCAGTGAGTCTAACCTTTCCCTTGTAACTGGCACATGGGCTTCATGCTGGATGTCATGTCTGGGCACCCACAAAGCCAAACAGTTCTATCTAACAGAGAGGAAAAAAACCTGCTGGGATTGTAGTCTTTGATCTTGAATGTTCCTGTTGAAGACACTCAGGCTGGTGACTGTTTCCAAGTTTTAATGATTTGTCCCACATGTGGAGGCAAATGAAATCTTAGGACCTGACATTCCCTTCAACAAGTAGAAGAGATGCCAGTTTCCAGTGCTGAGGTAAAAATAGATTTGCAATATCTGTTAGACTAAAATAGTGTATACAGAACAAGTGTGATGAGTGAGAAAAGGCCAAAGGCATCAGCACAGCTGCTATTAAAAACTTAAAAAGTGTTAAACAATACGCTAAGAATGTAGAGTTGCTTACATTTTCAGTAAGTGTATGAAACCTTTCCAATATTTATCTAGAGTATTCATGGTAATTCAAAGTCTTTTAGAAAAACTTGCAGTTGTTCTTGACTAATACCTTAAGTTAAAGAACCAAAAAGTGCTCTCCATTACATCACTAACAGGAGTCAGTCAAGACCTTTTGCTCTTCTCTCCTGCTGCATGCACGTAAGAAGAGAACTTGACCCTCAGTTTGAGAATTGTCTGTGGATTAGTATCCCTTCCCCTCCCCATCCTTCCCATTTTAAGATACTTATTATTCTGTACTCTCTCACTGCTTGGGAAAATCAGACTTTTGATGTGGTTCTACAAAGAGTTTAATTGACAATTGTCATAAATTTATTTTCTGTAATCTTAGATTAAAGATGTGATGGTCCTCAGTCACTTGAGGCTGGTCATTTACTGACACTGGGGGACATCCACCCATTAGTGCTAAGCAAGGAGAAGGCTCCTTCAACCAAGTGGTCAGTGAAGACAGGAATGTCAGAAGGCCTTGAACAATAATATGAGTAATGAAACACATGTATTAGCATCTCATGTACTTCATATTGGTGGGTATAATATATATTTAATAAAATTACCCTTGCTTAGTTGAAGACTTGTGGATCAAGATTGGATCATTTACCTTCTTGGTTTTTTACTTCTAATAATAAAAATTGAATACATGTGATAATTCTAGAGTTATGGTATGTATTCTGTAACATTTCAACAGAGACACCTCAGGCTTATTCAGAGTTAAATACTGCATGTTATTGCTGTGTTTATTTTTGGACCATGGTCTTAATGCAAATCCCATATATGTGGTTATGCAAAATGATCCAGATTCTGGTCATGATTACAGTGGTGTACACACAAAGTGATGCTACAGTTTCATTGAGGAAGGAATCTGATCCTGTAACACAGAGGGTTGCATGGTATTTCAATTAGGTAGTTGATGTGTTTCACCATAGAGTTAGAGGTGAGGTATTAGTGTCTGAAGCAATTTTTGTACATTATTGACTTACATTTTAATGCTTCCTGAGCTTTTTTGGTGGGTTATTGTGCAACCATGAAGTGAAATAATTGTTAAATTAGTTCTGTAAAAATCAATTACTCTGTGTTGTCACTGTTTGTAAAATATTTTTCATGTCTTTTTAGCTGTCTGAAAAAAATATAAAACTCTGTGTTACAGCCTTATGCAAGAGGAATAGTATTAGTTATTCCAAAGTCTTTAGGCTAGTAAAAAAATAAAAATTATTTACATCATATCAAGACTGTCATCACTAAAATTTTATCATAAAAGTACATTTACATGAGAATACAAAAACCTGAGTGAGTGTCTGGTTGAAGAAATTTGGCCAGGGAGCTGTCTGCCATGTGGAGAAGTCTGTACAGGGGTACAATCTGTTTGCCCCTTCCTTTCATTCAGTGGAAGCTTTCCACTGTTAAAATTTCTAGGAGTGCTGGTCTTTTTGGACTATGGGAAAGAGGGAGCTTGCTTCAGACAAGTTTGATGATTCCTGTTATAAAGGAGTAAGATACTGATTGTTCTAATCACCTTGTTAAAGAGCTGCCAGAACTTCAGAGTTCTGTTAGGACCGCAAAAGCTATTTGTGTATGTATCATTAAGTTAACATATAATTGCAACACCCAAACCATCATTATTACTGCCCTCCCCCACTGAAAGCAAGTCGACTTCTCTCCATTCCTGCTGTATGCTTACTCCTGCTGTGTTTCACTGAGCTCGAGCACTGAAAATCAGTTCCCACTCTCCCTCCCACCTCCCCTTTTTATTTATAACCAGTTTTCAGTTCTGGACTGAGTTCCATTCCGGTGCTCTGCAATTGCATTTTGTTTCATGGCACTGCAGAGGAGCATTTGGATTTTAGAAAAGAAAAGGTTATTTCTAGTTTATTGTACCACTCCATCTCCATAGTAAGTGTGAGCAGTATCTCTTTAAATTGTATGCATTGCATTGTCTGAAAGCATTTTCCCTCTCTTTGGATGCCACTCTGTGTAATATTCTGTAAGTCATTAGGATCTATTTTTCTTAAACAGTTTGCACTACTTTTGGATAGTCTTAGTTACTTTAGTCAGTGTCTTTTGAAGCCAAAGAGAAAAAAAATTACCCAGAGTTTGTCTACTAGCTTTGTCCTTACCTTGCTAGTTAATAGTTAATACTTAGTGTTATGTAAAGAGAGTTTCTATAACGTGGCACTCCTAAGAAGACTTTTGTAAAAATAGTCATAAACTTCCGTGAACTTTTCTTTTTAAGTGTTCTGTTCTGTTAAGTGTTCTTCTACAAAGTTCTGTAGCAGAATCCATTCTCCTTAATAATCATCTGGTCTTGACAATAAATATGTCACCAAAGCTAATTACTTTTTAGCAGAAAGGGAGATGAAAATCGAGTCAAAATTTTATTTAATTGTTGCTAGCCTGTGAAAGAAATGGGAAAAATTAAAATCTGCAAAGACATGGTTCTTTGCAGCTTATACAGCAAAGTAGGGTAGGCTAGAGTTTGTCAGGTAACTGACTTCAGAAATGAGAAGTTATTCTACATTTAGCTGCATTGCTTACTGTTTTCTTCATCATGGAAAAGAATAAAATGTGGTAACAATTTTCTGTATTTGGATTGCTGCTGCACATAATTGGGAACAACAGAGCTAAGGCTTTGATTTTGGTGAAATGCTTAGTCTGCATGTTGGATTAAAATGTGTGCAACAAATCACTCCAATTCTGTAATAACAATTTTTGAACACTTTTTTTATTTTATTACTGTAATGTTATTACTTTTCAGCTACAGACTTTGAGAACTGGGTCAGTTGCAAGAACAAAATTGGCATGAAAATAGTTGTATATTTGTTCTGGAAAATAGATTGCCAACATACTTTATAAAATAGTCAGCCTAAATTGTTCTGTGCATCAAATGTAAGTGATAATGTTAGTCTCATATTATTAGTAAGTTATTAATTCAATGTCCTGTTCTTTAACCAGTATCCTAGGAAGACTAGGTAATATTTGCTAGATAGATGTGTTAAACAGATCATCTTTGTAGAAATGGATTTGTGAAGCAGCTTACGGAATGGAAAATAAATTTAAGCTGAAGTGTGCCAGGAAGTCAATATATGAGAACAATTTGCAACAAGCAGAGGTGAGGAAGACATGAAGAAATGGGGTCATCAGATTCATGAATTAAAGGGTAATATTCCTCGGGCTGGGTTATATGAGGCAGTAACTAACTTTTTGGCTGCCTAATACAGAATAAAGGGTTATGGTACCAGTGTTAGATATGCTTCCATGGATATTTTTTACTCTTGTGAAAATAATGAGAAGCAACTTGGAGCTGTGATCTGTCCGCAGCACAGCTGTAGTAGTTTGAGACGTTTCTGCTGCCAGGTTTATATCCCTGCCAGAAACAGTGCCTGAATGGTTGCACTCTGAGTCCCTAGTTCCAGTGACATCTTAGCACTAGCCAGGGTTAAATCTCAGCTATTTGAGCTCAGTGCTGCGCTGTGCACTGAAGTGGCTGGGAAATGGTCTTGCTTGTATGTGAAACCATCTCTGGCACTGGAAGGGAGCAGACAGAAGTGGCATAGTGATAATTTCTTCACATACCACGTCCAAACCTACCAAACCTCATTGGTAAGAAGTGTCAGACATCATAGGAAATAAGTTTTTAAATATTTACAGAGTTTTGTTTTCTTTCCTTCTGAACACCCTCTGATATCTTTGCCATGTACTTTCCAATGATGACACATTGGGATCTGACTGGGGTGAGTAATGGTGTCTGGCTGGGGGGAGGAGAGGACAGGGAGTGCTTAACAGTGAGTAATTATTTAAGGAAATGGCCTGTGTGGAAAGAAAAGTGTGTTGTGATTGGATGCATTTATCAACTGGCCTTTCAGTGTCACCTGTGGACAGAGCATTATTGTGTCTGAGTTTTTAAATAGTTGGAAGTCAGTTTATTGAACTAACTTGGGAATGTGTCAGGATCTGGTCTTGATTTGGTCTGTGAATTGAGATGTGAGGCGTGTCTCCTATTAGAAAAGGTGGAAGTAAATGATACTCCATGGTGATCCCTGAGCATGATCAGTCACATTTCTGATCAGAAGTTAAAAGTCATAGTATCTTTTATGCAAAATATAATTTCATGATCAATGTCATTTCACATCTACAAGCAACTGACAGGAAAATTTTGCAAATGAAGATGGAGTTACAAGCTCGTTGCTCTTCCCTATTTCCTTTGTACAGTGACACACAGAGGTTTGCATTAATTTTTTATGAGGTTCATGTATGTAGAGCCTTTTGTTTGTTCTCTCTGTCCTCTAAAATCAGGAGATTTTAGTATGTCTGAAAATACCTAGAATCACTTGGATTTTGAAATTAAGCCTGAAGTGCTAAACCTTTGCGTTCTGTAATCTGTGCTATGGTGATGCTCACTGCTACAGTCAGCTTGGTCATGCTGTTTTCTTCTCTCAGTGCCAAGACTCTCTGCAATTCTTCGAATTTTACTGCAAAAGTTCTCATTTCAGACACAGCACATCCTGCCTTCTGAAATGAGGCACATTGTGGTTTTCTCCATCATCTTCAAGTGTTTTGCTACCTTCTCTGAAGAGAGTGAAATGACTGAAGTACAGTGAAACGTACAGTGATGGAAACTGTGCTTTTCCATGGACAGTATAGTTGTTTGTGTATTCTTTGGCTGTGTGGGATCAGGTACCAAAGGAGCAGTCTCAGGTACAAGTGACTGTGACTGCCTTTCCTGACGTGTGGCTGAGCAGTGGAACAGGCTGCCAAGTGCAGTGGGTCACACCTGGGCAGTGCTGAGCCGCTGTGCAGAGATGAGATGGTGTTTCTGTCCTGTGCAGTCTGTCTCCCAGTGTCCCTCTTTTATCCCCAGCTGGTGAAAAAACCCAAACAAGCCTCCAAACAGCGGAAACAAAAGTGCTGCTAGGCAGGAAAATAAGTTGTACTAATGATCAGCTTTAAGGTACTTCACTTGCCTTAGAGCACTTTCTGACCTTTCTTTCATTATTTGTATGATAATGGAATATTCCTTTCTTTCCCTTTCTCCCTGTGCTCAAGAAAGGGAAGTTGCTGGTTTGTGTTGCCGAGGGGGGTTTCAGTTGCATGGCAGGCTTGGCTGTGTTTGGGGGATCATGCTGAATTTTCCCCTGTGAGGTGCTAACAGCTCAGAGGAGCTGGGTTTGCTGCTCAGGCACTGCTGCAGCCCGAGGTACTGTGGAACTGTGTATGCTGTGTGTGGAGAGCTGGAAAAACACTGCTCATTTTATCATTAGCCATTTTTCTGTGATGGCAAGAGGTGGCATTTTCCTGTTTTCTGTGATGAGATCTTGATCATGATCAGATAAATGCTGGCTTGCTACAGTCTCATGCTTTGACCTTTGCACTCATTCAATTTTAATTTATTTTAAGAGAGGTGAAGGAGTCTGTCAACCTCCCTTAACAGGTGGTTATCAGTTTGCAAAATCAGGCTGTTAATTTGAAACATGAAGAACTCTTTTTAGGATATTTATAGTGAATCCTAAAGGATAGAGATAAGGATTTTCTGACCATTAGAATTTTCCCATTAAGAGCAGAGAAGAAAAAATCTTATTTGTGAAAATGTGGAAGACTGTATTTGAGAAAATAGAAGGAAAGCTGTATTTAGAAGAAAACTGAATATTAAGAATAAAATTTATCAAGGCAAAATATTTGGTAAAAATAGAGTCTGTGATTCACCATATTGAAGTGTTATGAACTGCATTAATAACAAATAGGAGCTGGACTTGCTTGGTTCTGACTGCATATTTGACCCAGGTCTTGTTACTGAGGCCTTGTGGAAAGATTTGCATTATTATGAAGTTAACTTCATTGGGTTCACCATATTTCTAAGACATATTAGCCACTGCTAAGTCATTTATAGCTTGAAAGCAAACAATTGTAAATGCTGATCCATTCATATCCGACCATAAAACACAAGATGAATTATTCACTACTGTCTGACGCGTGCTCCCACTGCGACGGAGAACAAAATGACTCCTTTTTAACCCATCTATATATAAATGGCAGAGGGACAATCTACAATGGGGGATTTCATTCTGGGGAGGTACTCGGAAGATTTCCTGTTGCCAACACAAAACTATGGCATTTCTAAAGAAATTGTTGTCTCTTGCTTTAATATTTGGAGTTACAACATGGGGAGTTTTGCATCGAGTAAAGCACATATTCTTATTTTGATCAAGGATGAAAAATTGATCTGGGAAAATTTTTTTTTATTTGATAGGCATAAAGTATCATGATTTATTTGTATTAATTTAGGGAAAAAACTTAATAGAAGCTGTAGTGTAGAAAATTCATATAGGAAATGAAGGGACACAATGAGAAATACCAAGCCAAAGAAAATTAAAAGAATGATAAGGAATTAATTTATCAAGGGCAAGAGAGATGTTGTCAGAGATTCTGACTTCATTTCTTGATGAGGATGATGGACTTGGTAGAAAAGGGTGGGAGAAATGTTTGGTAAATGTAGCTGTACTGTTTGGAGGGGATAGGACAGGAATTCTGTACTTGAAATCTGATAGCCTTTAAGGCTGAAATTAAATAGCAGGAATTGGATTTACATATTTTTATACAGCTAGTCCAGCTAAGCAGGGAGCCTGAAAATAGCTAATGGGTTCTCACAGGTTAATTCTCCTTAGAGCTGGAAATACAAGACAAATTTCCAGATGCTGAAAGAAAATTGTTGTTGATCCAATATTTTAAAAGGAAGAGAGATTATCTGATATAGGTATGTCAAACAGACAAAAGATAGAATGGCAATTATTGGAGTGACACATAGTTAATGAAGAATAATAATTTAGTACGAGTTCATCAGAGAAAGGTCCTTCAATCTAAGTCAATATCCTTTCTGATACCATCATGTTAATTGATGAAGATAACAGTAGTAATGTAGCATTATTGTTTGCCTTATAGGATTTCTGTAAGCCATTTTATTAATTGTATCAGAATAGCTTGATGAATTATTAGAATTACAGCATATAGACACAGCATCTCTGGTTGGCACGACGATTAATTAAATGATAGGCTTCAGGGTGCATCTCCTGTGGGGAGATAGAGCAGATGGGAAAGACATCCATTCTCATTTCTGCCCTACTTAACACTTTTTAACAATGGTTTAGTGAAAACATGTTATTGTTAACGAAGTTTGGATGTGGCATGAAAATTGGAGGAATTTATAATGACATGATTCTAAGGCAGTGTGGATTACTTAAGTGACCTTGGCTGAGGTATCTGGTGACTACTTCAGTACAAACAAACAACAGGTTCATAATTTGCTGGCTGTGCTTACAGGATGCTGAACTCGGTCCTGGTGCACCATAACAAAAAAAGCATTTTAGAGTTGCTTGCAAAGAATTAACTGGAGTGTGCACCCTGGATGTACAAGAGACAGCAGGAGTTGGCATTACCACTGTTTGGTTTTTGCCCTTGGAGGATGGAACAAAATGAAGCCTACTGTTTTTTTATTAACATCTTAGTTTGGTTCTGTCTGTTGGCTGTGGCCTGTCCTGCCATAAACAAATCAAAGCAGATGTGTTCCACATGCTCTCCATTCAGCTGTAGGCAAAGCTTACCCACATCTCTGGTACAGCATATGCCTGAATAGCACTGAAAACTGTCCTCGGAAAATTTCCTGTAGTCTGTATTTGCTTCCCTTGAGCCTCATTTGAGAACAACAATCCAGCTTGTTTAGATAAACATACCCTAACTCTTTTATCAGTATTCTTTTAAATAATGTACTGAATATTTAAAAGAAACTGATGAAAAGACCCTTGGAAGAATATTATGAGTGATTAAATGAAGCAGCAAAGGGGACCTACAGATATAACATTCCTGGTAAAATAGTCACAGTTTGTTTTCAGTGGATTTGAAATGGAGAGAGAGAAAAAAATCCTCTGTGGAACACTTCTAGCATAAATTGTTGGGTTGGTGGGCAATTTGTGTGAAAAAGAATTGCCTAAATATGCTGTTGTTTTGCTTTATTAAGAGTTTTGTTGTGTATTTTTATTGTGATGCTGATCAGGTTTCCTATTTTTGGCACAGATTACAGGACTGGCCCTTGCTTCACTTTGGTAACCAACCAGATGTGCCAGGGCCAGCTCAGTGGAATTGTCTGCACAAAAACCCTGTGCTGTGCAACTGTTGGGAGAGCATGGGGCCATCCCTGTGAAATGTGTCCTGCCCAGCCCCATCCCTGCCGCCGAGGCTTCATTCCAAACATTCGAACGGGGGCCTGTCAAGGTAAGTTACCAGCAAAGCTTCACCAAAAGCTGCTGAAATTGTTACTGGATTAATCTTAATTGAGTTACACTGCTGTGAATAACCTGTCCTAAGCCATTCTCAGCTATATGTGTGAAGAATGGAAAAACGCTGTCAGATGCATTACTTCATGATTCAGTGAGTGCCTGATGTTCAAGTGAGTACATAAGTAACTCAGGTCATGTGAGAGCAGCCAGCATCTTAATGAATTTCTCACTGGCAGCAGTGCTTTCCCTTGGTTCTGTAATGGTGTTTTTCTGAGTGTACCACTCGATCATTCCATGGAGGAATTTGTTCTGTTTCAGAGAGCACTCAAAACATGCAAACATCAATCTGTGGCAATAATGCCCCAGTTATTGGGTGAGAGATTTTTTAGCTAAAAGTTGTGTAATTTGGATTCATCTTGAATGTCTTATCTCTTGAGCTACATTGCTTTGACCTGGAGAAGAGTGCCTGTTGTGCCATTTGTAATGCCTTATTATATGTTTTATACAATTTTGGAAATGCATATGCATTTGTTTCAAATCATAAAATCCACCCAGATGTTGCTTACTTCTTTCAGAGCATGCCTTACCATAGAAAGTCCTTACACTGCTTTTGGCTTTTATTCTAATACTTCCAGCTGTATAAATTCTTTTATTGTCTGGATGTCTGACAGGAAACAGGAGAAAGTTAACAGGGGCAGCTATGTATTAAACTGATGTGGGTTATACATTCCCAGCACCATATCTTCGGGGCCAGTTTATTTCAGTCTGTCTAACATTTTCTAGTAAGTTACAATATTTTTGAAAATAGGGAAGATAAAGATTATAAATCAATGAGTAATTTTATATAATCATGAAATTCCTATGGAGGGACTTCAAGGCATTCTGTTGCGTTAAAAATACAGATACCCTCTATACACAGGCCAAGTCATGGCTGGTGCCTGCAGACAGACATGATGAACTTCAAGATGGACAATATGGTTGTGTGCACTGCATGATGTGCCCGTATCTTGACCTCAGTGATTCTGTTCCCTCTCTCACTGTAAAGGTCAGGACTGAATTGTGCAGGAATCTGTGAACCAAGGTTCTGGACTCTTTTGAAAGCTTATGTACATAAATATGTGGCCCACACCCCTGAAGTTATGCCACACCTAGTTATATCCCTCTTGTTTGTGTCATGGGAAAGCTGCAGTGAGCTCTCCAATGGGTTTGTGCAGTTTGGAAGAAGGATACTTCTGCTTACTGCACATTTCTTAGCAAACAACTACATTGATGCTGATCTGTATGTGATGCCAACACAGTTTTGGCCCAGTATGTTTGACTTGAATTTTCCAGTTTTCCCTTCTTAAGTACTGTATTTGTAATTTCAACAGATCTTTTATGGAATCACGTATTAGCTTTATTTTTCATGCAATTGTACTAAATCCTTTTGAAATCAGATAACATCCATTCAGACTGAAGACATTTCAGGGATTTCACATCCATATTTAATCTAAATAGAAGAAAACAGGTTAAATAAAATCCAGGTTCTCTGAAGAGAAAAAGGAATTATTATTATTGTGTGGAGAAGTAAAAAAAAAGTAAAAAAAATTAGTGACGGCAGGTAAGAACTTATTTTCAAAAGTAAATAGAATATCACTGCCCAAAGTTTGACTCTGGCTGAAAGTTAAATTAATATCACAGCTGAGATTTTTAAAGATACAAAGAAGAAAAATAAAACCAAAAGGTGCGATTTTGAAACAGACATCATGACTCAGAGGCATGACTTCTGTTTCTTTGGTTTTTGAGGTTTTTTTTAAGTGAGTACAGTGCCATGAAGTCTGGCTGATTGCTGTTACTAAAGCACAGCCCATTGCTGTAGCTCGAGTCCCAGCAGCTGTGTGGCTGAGTCGGGGCTGCTGAGGCTGTGCTCGTTCTGTGACCTCCCAGCACAGCAGTTCCCTCGGGGACAGCTCTGCTCTGCCGCTGCCACTGCACCCCTGACCTGGCTCGGCTCAGCCAGGGATCTTTACATAACCCTTTGCCATGTGGTGCAGATATGCTCCTTGGTGTTCCTGAGACTTCCTACTTGTGGCCCCCAGAAAAATTGCCTCTTAGCCTTTTGCACAGGCATAATACTTCACTTTTCAGACTTCAAGACACATTACAGCAGTCTCTCTGCGATTAGAAGGAGAGATTTGAAGGCATCATCTCCTTCGGCTTGTGTCCCTGCATTGAAACCTATGTCAGTGTGAAGCCCAACAACTCAAGCAACCAGTTTTTAGCAGCAGCAGCTGGTTCTCCTGAGGAGATGGGGGAAGAAGCATGAGTATTTGGATCGGAGAGTGGAGTGCTCTGTGCTCCTGAAGGAATTCCTGAGCAGCAGAGACAGGGCAGCCCGTGGGGACTGTGAGCCAGACTTCCCCATTGTCCTGTTGCAGTGCCACTCCTCTGCCTCCTCTAGCCTCTTTTCTGTAACTGTTATTAAGCCATAGCAACACTTCTGCAGCTAAGTGGCGACACACATGTTGTTGTGCTAAAATAATTGTGAGACCAGAAACTGGGGCCTCTTGAAAATGTTTGTCTTGAGCTTACTACCTAGCCTGTGATATCATCTTCGTTGTTATATTTTCCTCAGTGAAAAAATGAAAAGCAAAGCAAGAAAAATAATAGGGAAAAACCCCTCAAATTTATGTATGTCTAAGCAGGTCATTAATAATTCCTCCTGAGATATTAATTATGGCTATGAAACTTCTTGAGTCAAATCCTAACCACAGTCTAATGTCATTGGTGCTGATCTTGCTGGAGTGTCAAGTTAATAATTTCCATCAGAAATGACTCTGCAGTTGCTGTGCCTCTCCATGAGGCCCCCTCCCTGCACAGTGCAACTGCTCCTCTATGCTGGTGGCCTAAGCACTGTATGGAGTTGCCAAGATTTTCGAGGGGGCAAGTGATTTTGGGTGACCAGCTTTAGACACTTCAAAGAAACTTGAGTTCTGGCAGGCTGTGTTTTCTGCACACCATTCCCCAGATGTTTTGGAAAAACAAAGCAATAGCAGTTAGATATTTAATGTCTGTAACAATAATAACCATTTGATTTCTTGCAGAAAATATTTAGAGTACTGTACTTAATCATACTTTGCATAGAGTAATTACAAAATTAGTGTCTGTCTTTCCAAGCAAGTATCATAATATTATGATGGGTGAAGAATGGATTTAGGCATATTTAATTTCTGTGTAGACAAATTATAATGGCTGTTCTTGAGAAATGAAATAAAAGTGGGTGTTTTTTCCTTTTTTATATTGTAGATGTGGATGAATGCCAAGCCATCCCTGGGATCTGTCAAGGGGGAAATTGCATTAATACTGTTGGATCTTTTGAGTGCAAATGCCCAGCTGGACACAAGTTTAATGAAGTAACACAAAAATGTGATGGTAAGAACTTCTAGAACTTTCTTCTGAAAGTAGAAGGGGGAGAGTCTTCATTTAGGGGACCAACGTTGTTTAACAGTGTGTAACAAACTTACTTGAGCATGCAGGTAGCATTATTCACAACAAATACAAATAGGAATGCTTCCTCCCAAACTAGAGAATGTTAAATATTGGCCCCGCAACTTTTATAGCCTTTTTATTCATGTAACATTTCAGACTTGAAGGTACATCTAACATTAAGCATTAAAACATTAAAAATACTTTCTAACTGATATGTTGCTTTAGAAATGCTTGAGGCACATGTTTCTTTGTGGATCTTTTGACCAAAAAGTGTATATGACTGGAAGGTTCAGCACATTCCTACCTACTCAGGTGAACTCTATTTAACATAAGTGAGAGTTTGACACTGCTGTGTGAAGACTGCTGGATTGTGCTCTAAACTCAGCCTTATAGTTGCACAGGACAAACATTTTATCTTCACTTACTAGTCATCCTGACTTTGGGGATACAGCTGGTGCTATGTATTAGTGTGGAAATTTGCAGTGTGTGATTATTGAATCGTGCTATTTTTTTACTGTGATTTGATAGGATTTTTTTTCTTTCTAATATAATAATCAAGCATAGATGACACCTTTGCTTTAAGAGAATTTTGAGTACATCAGAAACATAGTACTAAAATGTGTTAGTTGCACATTATTGATTTGTATTTACAGTGAAGTCCAGATAATATTTAAACTCTTGCAACTGATTCTACTTTCAGTCATTAGACTAAAATTAACTTGAGTAGACAAGTTTCATAAGTGGCTAGCGATTTTGGAATGCCATCCTTCAGTACAATACAAGTATTTGTGAGAGAAAGGTGTGCATTCACCATCCTTTCTTGCATTGTGTCCTTTAAGAAGCACTCAAAACCTTTTAGTCATTTTAGAAGAACTATGAATTACACTTTGAAAAGAAAAACCGCTATTTTAGGCAAAACTTTATAATTTATTTGCAGGTTAGGGAGTGCAATTTCAGAAGAGCTTGTACATAGCATGGTTTACATATTGCTTGCCAATGATTTTGGCAGATTGTAACCTACATTTAGAATAGAACAACATTGCAAGTGTTTCCTTCTGTGGATGAAGTACCAAGAATGTGGTGAATAGGAGAGACTGAACATGTGCCTTGTTAAGTATTAGTACATGAAAAGCTGAGAGCTGTAGGCTGCATCTCATAAACATTTTGATGGTATTTTTCAATTGCTGAATCATTTTAAAAACAAACCCCAACCAACAAGCAAATAACAAAAAACTCCAAACAACCACCCCCCTAAGAGCCTGCACTTGCTAACAGTTAAAGAACTGGACTCAAGAACCTGGTATAGGTTGCTGTGTTCCCAAATCCTGCCAAAATTTCCTGCCCCATTTGTGAAATCCCTTTCCAGTGATCACCTGGCTGCAAAGATCAGATGAATTTTTCCTTTGTCAAATTCATACCTATTGATTTTTGAATTCCTGCAGAAAGACAGTTACTTTCAGTAGATCTTCATATTGTATGTACCAAGCAATTTTAGTTAAAGCTGTGTAGGTATTAATACAATTCAAAGAATGAAAAGTACCACTTTTATACCAGTGGCATGAAGTAAGATACAAACACAACATCTAAAAGCATGATCACGCAACAACAGCCTATCCATCCTGTTCTTTCTAAATTATCTTTTGAATAAGACAATATAAGACAAGTTGTTTGGTTTACAGTAATTAACTATAGTCAATTCTGATACATAATAACATCTGATTGTTTGCTTGGTTTAGCTTTGTATTTAACAAATAGGATTTCTAGCAGTTGTAACATGTCCTTGGTCACTGATTTAGTTCAACTGGGAGCTACCTGCTGAATTACAATACTGTTTTTTCAGGGAGTCTCCATTAAAGTAAGATCATAACAGCAATCATCAAGGACAGGTAGACAATCAACAAGATGGAAAATGAGGGGGGTTGGCCAAGGTTCTCTTTGTTAGCATAGCTGGTGGAAATCTGTATTTTAACTGCTACGTTATTTCACTGTTTGATATATGCATTTCTTTTCCATTTGCACTAATGCTGAGGTAAATTCTATTTTTTGTGGTGACTGGGGGAGTAATTTATCTTGGAATGACATTTAAGTCTGCAAGTGCATCAAATATACTTACCTTTGTAAAACTTGCATGCTTAACAATGACAATGTTGCTTATATAGATGTCAACACCAATATAAATAGTGAAATACTGTTTGGGTTAGGCTCAACCCTAAAATAAAGAGTGATTATTTTGCTTTTAAAAAGGTTGGACTCTATATAAACAGTGGCAATACTGACTTTAAGATAAACATTGGTGAATTTGAGTCAGAAAATGCTTGAATCTGATCCATTTACAATTGCATTTTTCTCTGTTAATTAAGGGCTTTATTCAGACCAAAATTCAATTTCCACATTTTTTGTCACTGAGGCTTGTGGGACTCCTGTGGTGTATAATCTTGGAGCAGAAGCCAGAAGTCTCTTAGCAGTGCTCCCAGGGCACTCGGACTTGAGTCTTTGGCAACATCCTCGAAGTAGCAGTGAAAAAAAGGTCACACCCCTCTCACACACCCAAGTGAGGAATGTGACCCACATCAGGACAACTAGCAAGATGCTGGGGAAGAATGCATGCACAGGGGACCCAGGGCCCCACTCCACTTAGGACGGCTGAGTCTGCAAACTTTGGTTATCTGTGTGCCATCACAGTCCCTCCTCTACTTTCCTGCAAAGGCAAGGGGCCACAAATACATTAGAGCATCTCCACGCTAGGAGACCAGGAGTTGTTAGTTTTTATATTACTGTCTTCACAGAAGAACTGAGATAGTTTCTACTTGCTAAAATGCTCATTAACGGTCCTGTGGGACTTTGGGTGTTCCCCCATCTGTTGGGGCCAAATTCCAATTTAGGCGTTACATTAAACTCTTCCAGTCCTTTTTAATGACTGCGATATTATTCACTCCTTGCCTTGGTGTGTTGGGTGGTGTTGCAGTATTTCATCTCAGAAATTTTTGTGGTTGGTGAAATCACTATTATTGTCATGTGTCTGTGTTTTCTTCGATCTCTGGGGGAGAGGTTGGGTAGAGTCCTGTGATGCCATTATTTCTAGCTGGATGCTCCCTGTCAGGAGAGCAACTGGGTGGCTGTAGATGGCTGGGACAAGCAAATGTCATTGATTAGTCTGGAGAATAGCCTCTCTTTCTGCTCTGTTTGGCTGATTCCTCTTGTAGGTACCATGGAAAAGAGTGAGCTCTTTTTAAGCTCAGCAGAACTCCAGGTTCCTAGGAGATGAGGGTAGTGCTAATTAGATACAGCTGCATTGTTAAGACAGTCACTGGAAACCAAGGGGATAGTAACTACACATCACAGGCAGGCTACTGGTGGTAATTAAGGAACACTTGGGCTTGACATAGGTCATTAGTCACATAGCTGTAGATTATATAAACTAGCTGAGGAAGAAACCCTTCAAGTTCCCTCTATGCAGCTGTGAGAAGTTGTAAGAATTTGTTAGGTTTTCTTCCTGCAGACTTTGAACATTTTCCTACATTGTCAATCATAATGATTTAGTATATGGATTGAGATTTGTTGGTGAAGACGATCATGATATGGAAACTTTAATTTAAAATCACTGACAAAACGTAGGGGGAATTATGGATTCTGCCTAGCTTCTGCAGTAAGGTATTTTGGTTACACACTAGAAACCTGTTGAAAGTTCAGAACATTGATTTAGTGGATAAAGTCAAGGAAGATAATTTTTGTTGCCTGCAGTCATTCTGGTCTGAGCTATAATCCTGTCAGATTGTGTTAGTTGAACAATACCTAGCTGCTCAGTGCTTTTGTGTGGGGTATTTCCAAGACAAACTCGAGTGCAATAAGAAGGACAGGCAGTTCAGTAGGTGGCACATGTTCCTGTGAGTGTGTATTGAACCAGTGCCTCAGTGGGGTACCAGGAGATGCTGTGCTGCTGGAGAGAATGGTTAAGCTCCTGATCACTGTGGTCATTACACAGTTTGCACTCTGGTCCCAACACAGTTTTCTTAATTGCAGTATGCAGAATTCAGACTGGATGAGTTAGTTTTCTTAGAGTTAGTAAATCTCTGCAGTTTTAAGATTTTCATCCATCATTATTAAGCAGTAAAACTTTTGCAATTTACAGATACTGTATTTTCAATTTGCAGATGCAATATTTTTAAGGTTCTTTTTCACTTCTGTTTATGAGATGCCTAACAAAAAATGCTAATTCAAAACTACTGATTATGCCCTGAATTTGATTATTACTACTAATTTAAAAATACCTTTTCTTGTGCCAAAACTAATTTAGCTAACCTGCCCCTGCATCTTTTTGTCTTAAAGATATTGATGAATGTAGCACCATTCCTGGAATTTGTGATGGAGGAGAGTGTTCGAACACAGTTAGCAGTTACTTCTGCAAGTGTCCTCCAGGGTTTTATACAGCTCCTGATGGCTTAAAATGCATAGGTGAGTAGAATCCTGTGAACAATAGGACAGTAGGTGTTACAAATTCATGACTATCTAAAATGGGTAACAGTGTGTCAGAAACATATTTCAACTTGTGAACTTGAAATCCTTCTTTTATATAGAAGTAAATCACATGTCTTTATATGTATTCTGAAATTAATTTCTAATTTACAGTATAGTTCTTTCTTTCCTCTTCATTGAGACCTCTTTTATTTTTCTACTGCAGTTTTTCTGTTATGTCATGTTTGTTGCCTTAGAACTTGTTTAAAGGTCTCCTTGGTATTGTTGCTCTCATGTTTGTCTTTAGTCTGTTTTATATTCAGCACTCATTTAGAAAAACAAATTTGCATTCCAACTGTTAAAACCCTAATGCAGGTCTTTGTCATTAAAGGAAGTAATGTGATAAACTGAGTATGGGACATTTTTAGGTGCTTTTATGATGTTGATGATTTTGCAGGGCTGTTCTCTCTGGCTTTCACTGTGGTAGAGCAGAACCCATCTTCCACAGGCTGGACTGGGCACCAAAGAACTTTGTGAATGAAACTACTGCTACTGCAGTGCCAAAGCCCTGAAAGAACGGTGTTAGCAGTTAATGCTTCTGGGAAGCATACAGCCTGCTCTGAGGCAGGTCTAGTAGTTGATTAACTTTTTATTTCTCATTTTTGTGCAGTAATTTATTTTTTCAGTGCCAGTGCTGAATTTTGGGCAAAAATCAAATGAAAGGTTTATTTCCTCAGTTTTAGCATATTTATTTAAAGGTTCTTAAACAGTGCCAGCACTAGGAACCAAGACAACATCCTGTGTTTAGTACCTTTGGTAGGAAATAATTTTGGAAAAAAATTGGAAAGAATCCCAAACTTCACAGAGATCAGTACCAAATAATACTAACTTTCCCAAGTGATCTGGAAGTAGTTTGGGTTGTGATTAATTTTGAATGGTGCCATTCAATTTCTGCAGGTTATAAGAAATAAACTGCTTTTCTTCCATCATCAAGAATAACTTTCATGTAGATTTGATGGTGGAATAGCTTTTCTGTAGATTTGTTCCATACTGTACATTTAAAATGCCAATGGCAATTGCTTTTATTGCTTCAGATTAATAGCTTCTAAATTGCTATGGATCATTAAATCATTGATTGCTGCCTGTACTTAATATTTGTGAGCAAGACTTGCCTTTCCGTAATAAAAATTTTCTAGAGATGCACAACTTGCATTTGCTTTTTACTTTTTATAGTCACCACTCTGTCAGGACTGCCCAACATTCACACCCAGGTCATACTCCTGCAGTTTCTCAGCATTTTTACCCCCTGTATTTGTAGGCCAAAGTAATTCAGCTAAAGAATTGGAGTTTTAAATGGTGACAAGGTATGACAAATAATATGCCAGACCATGAGCCATCATTGAAATTTTGGCTTTTGTTCAAGGCAAGATGTGCTAAATGAGAAGCACGATCAGTTGTCTGCAGATATTTTGGATTCTTGTCTAATTTGCAGACTCATACTTGCCACATTCACAGGGACAGAGCCCAGGTCTGTGTTAGTGCTGGGCAAAACATGTAATCTTGATTTAATTACAACATGCCTGTCTTAAGTGAAAAGTGTTAGCTGGACGTGTCTGTTTGGTTAGAGAGGAGGAAATGCTTCTGAGAAATGTATCCCTTAGGGGACTCAAACTCAGCAGCACTGGGGTAAAATATCCAAAGGATGCACCAGGAGCTCCATTATTACAAACCTTAAAAATAAGAATAGACAAAGCAAAGATATTATCTCCTAGACCTGAAGAGCAGAAACAAGAGCAGGGCATCTCATCCCAAGTGCATGAAGAGTGCAGTGAAGAAAGTTGCTAGCCCATACTTCCAACTGGCATCAATTTGTTTGGTCTGTGTTGCTTTTTGATGGCTTCTTTTTACATTTTTTCTTTTTGAGAAACACGTTTTTATTGAAATTTATTCTCGCAGTGATTTTTTGCCCTTTCAGAAGACTATAATTTTTAGTAAAAACAATAAATACTAAAAACTGAAACAGATAAAAGTTATTTCCTGCTGTTCTTGTCCTGGTTTGTGTGTTTTTACCATTTGAAACAGAAAAGGAAAAGGGGGGAAAAAGTAAAAATAATACCTTCTGATTAGGAATATGGAAAGATTTGGTATTTTTTCTCATAAACTTACTGGGTTTTTTTCTG
This sequence comes from Leptocoma aspasia, assembly GCA_013399835.1. Taxonomy (NCBI): domain Eukaryota; kingdom Metazoa; phylum Chordata; class Aves; order Passeriformes; family Nectariniidae; genus Leptocoma; species Leptocoma aspasia. Next base: position 2,833,629 of record VXAX01007135.1, read on the forward strand.
AAAATGATGTGGCTTTTGGACGCACTCTTATACTTGTAGGTAGATAAAGCTCTTTGCTGTGTGCTTGTCTCTTCGTGGCACATTGTGTACTTGCACAGATGTCATGTAGATTCCTTTTCCACTTTCCATTACTGCTCTTAAATGTTTTAAAACTTGGTACTGACAAAAATGGAGAAGGATGAATTTCAAAAGATGATGATCAGGTGTGTTAGATTACTTCCTTCTTCCCATCCACCCCACCATCACACCAAGCAACTGAATATCCCTCATGGGGAATATCATCTTGGAGTTTAAACTCCAAGGAGTTCTATTTGATTTTTAAGAGGGTAGATGAAGGAGTAAATATGCAGTTTAGCTGGGCACCAGGAGAAAATGGAGAACCAGTAGTAGAACTGAAAACTGATTTTTTGTTCTCTGTTTCAGATTTCCATCATATGATAGTATGAGTGATCTAAGTAAAGTTTGGAAATAAAGGCCAACTGACTATTTCAGCTGTACTGTCAGAAATATCCATGTTTAGGGTTCCAGCTAATAAAAGGCAGAACTATCACAGACACTCACAATATATGTCAATTTCCTCAAAATAGTAAGAAACTCCCCTGCTTTTTTTTATATCCACTTATGTAGCTAGTAAATTCTGGAAAGCACTGGTACTAGACAGATGAATCCACCATACCCTGGATAATTGAGGTAGTGTTTCTTTAGAGAATGATGTCTGCTGTTGTAAGACTAGATCTGTAACTTTTTCCACTACATTTTGACAGCAAGTATTTGTATATTTTAGAAACAAACTTGGTCTGGTTTATCATGCAGCATCAAATCACATTACAGCTTATATTGAGTTTGACGTGATGTGACATATTGTGAAACAGTTCCTCAAAGCTTCAGATAGTATCACAAGATTATTTTTTATGATTTTTTTTAATCCCATCGACATCTTCTTGTCGTTCTCTAAGCTGAGCTATCTCTAACAACATTGCACAGAGCTGAGTGTATAAAATCTGGGTACAGGACATTCTTTGTACAACACATGCTTACCCTTTTCAGACAGGAAGCCGACAGATCTCCAGAAACACTGTGATTGCACCAGTTAAAACTGTGTTGCACTTTCTTGCCTGCAAGCCTATATCTTGTCAAATCACTACATAGTTCAGCTGGGGAAGCCATGACCAATGAAAAATGAACTAATGCTTTGAGAGTTGCAATGCTGTGAATTTCTTGCTGTGTGTCAGTGCTTTCAAATCAAGACTTAATTGATCTGGTACTATCTTTAATAGAGATGACACTGAAATTTTCCTTTAGGGCCATGGAAGCATATGTTGTTATATACTGACTATATGTTTTTACTGCATTTTTGCGTCCATTAATGCATTGATGCTCCATATTTCACTGCAGCTTTCTCACAGGTTACATTTCAGCCCAAAGCAGCCCAAATATTGTCTAGATGTTTTGGTTTTCTGATTCTTGTAATGTTGCAAGGGCTATGTCATTGATAATGCAGATCACTCCAGAAAAATGGGACGTTTCCCTTGTGTGAAAGCCACATTCCTCACTGAACTGATGGTCACCCATCCATGTCCTTCTCTTGGCAGACGTGCGCCCTGGATTCTGCTTCTCCACGCTGAGCAACGGGCGCTGTGGCAATCAGCTGCCGCAGCCCCTGTCCAAGATGCAGTGCTGCTGTGACAGCGGCCGCTGCTGGGCTCCTGCTCCCGCCGCCGCTCCGGAAATGTGCCCCATCAGATCCACCGGTATGAGCCCACCTGAGCCCTCAGCAGCGCGGGTGAACACTGATTAGCACTGATTCATTTTGGTTTGGTTTTTTAGCCGTAATTTTTCATTTAAGAAGCGCGCAGAATGGTTGAGGCTGAAGGGCACCTTGGCTGATTGTTTAGTCCAACTCCCCTGCTCAAGCAAAGCCTCCTAAATGGAAGAGTGCTCAGAACCCCCAGGAGAACAAGCAGACAGAAGGAATTATTTGTTGCTAATTACTGTTTTGCGGCCAAGTTATTCTGACCTTTTAACTGCTTCAGATTTGTTTTCAACATCCTCTTCAAGATCAAGTTACTTCCTCTAGAGCCTTCCAATACATCCCTATTCCCTTTGCATTTTCATTCTCATTGGGAAACTGGGATTTCCTTCCTCATGACAAGCTTTCTGAGGTGCCATATATTTCCTGAAATTTGACACAGAAGATGATTTGTCTCTGCTACCAAGATTCTTTATTGCCTCCTTGTGTATTGAGATCCTCAGATAATGTATCACTTGAATTGAGAGAAGATGGTGAACAGATTGTTAAACTAAGTATGAGGGACTGGAGGGAAGATGATTTTGAGATTGTTTAGGACTGGAGACCTAATAAAGTCCTTTAGAAAAGGAGAATACAAGAAATGTAAGAATTTATGGGAGTAGGTTAAGGGAGGTGCAGAGTTTATGGAGGAATGGGATTGTAACACTATAGCAGTGTAACTCTGAAGAAATTGTTAGAGTTCATATGTGGGAGTTTTTATTATTCTTGTTTTTAATCCTTTGAGTGAAACTGCATATACTGGAGCAGAAATTTACAATCAGAACTATTGGAAGACTTTATTTTTCTGTCACTGTCTTATTAATAATATTTCAACACGTTAAAAGTTCAAAACTGGCTAGAATAATGCTAAAAACGTAGTGCACTCTATTGATAACCATCTGAAATAGGAAGACAAGGAGAAATTTTTCAGTCTTAACACAGTTCTTGCTTTCTTCAAATACTTTCTAATTATTCATATCTAACTAGTGAATAAACTGGGTGGAAAAGTATCGTCGTGGTCCATGCATTGAAGAAAGGACTCTTGACGACAAATTTAGAAGGCTAAAATGATTTATTAAAATGACTCCATAATTCTAATATATTTTTATATCTGCTCAGCAGAGAGCATTCCATGCTCCTGCTGCTGCTTCGTCTAGGAAAATGTGTCTGAATAGTTTACAATATCAGAAAGATAAAGTAATTTCAGTTCAGTCTCCTCATAGGTAGGAGGAGGCCAACCAATTCCATGTCCTTGAAGAACAGACACAGATATTTTGTTTACAGAAAGCTTACAGAGAGTAAAAGACAGCAAAAAGATGTTCTCCCATGGGAAAATGATCAGAAGGCTTACACACAGAGAAACTTATAATATGTTCATAGCAACAGAAAAGTAAAGTAATTTGGCCAAAGCTGCAGACTGAGACGTCATGGAGAAGGAGCTAGAACCGAGGACTTCCTGACTCATAAATCCATGCAAGGTCTTCCAGATCATGGTTACATGCCACTTCTTTTTAGTTTTGCTTCTGACCTGAGATATAAATTGAGACTATAAATTACTCTTTTTAAAAGTGCTTTGAAATTCTTTGAAAAGCTTTACGTACATTTAAGTTATTGCTGTCATTATTTAATCAAGTTCAGATATTCCTTACTTAGTGTATCCTGAGAAAGCAAGACAAGGAATTTAGAGCTGTCAGTGGCCCAAGGCATCTTTAACTCTGAAATGGAAATTTACTGCAATATAAAGAGGAGCACTAGCTGCATAATGTAATAGTTGCATTTTAAATGTGGGCAGCAGACCCAGTTGCTACTAGAAAACAGTACCTACAAAATTGCTAGAAATTACACATAGAAATTAAAGTTGCAATAAAAAAGGCTTGCACTGTATTTTTTTAATAATATGGTTGGAATTGTTTATGGGGAATAACAAGGTTTACCATTAATGCTATTTAAAGACTAAAAGTAACAAGAGAGGGAGATGCAGTGACACAGGAAACAAACTGATCACCCAACAGCATTAAATAAATGCAAACATCATAACCAGGAAAAGCAGAACTTTAGGCTATGACATTTTTTTAACAAATCCTCTGTGATTCACGAAGAGCTTCTAATGTGTTTTACAGGTGGAAGCAGATATGATGGAAGTGTTGAAGGCTGAAATATCCAGCTTAGTTCTCCTAACATTTACTTTATTTTTCTGTTCTCATTTTTCATATTGTTTCAGGAATTCATTAATCTCTAGATTTTTTCCCCAATATATAATTCCTCTTCCCTGTTCCACAGACTTTAAATTTTGAAGTTCTAAGATACTGGCTGCACAAATAATTACTTGTGTGCACACAAATTGTGAACATGAATTAGGTCAGCTGAAATGTGGTCTTTAATTATGATACTCTGTGTGCATTTTTTGGATCACAAGTTCCAAACCCACACTTCCCAAAGACAAAAGAGTCATGGGCAAGAGGAAAAGTGGGGCAGTAGGGCAGATGCCACTAATAAAGATAAACAATAGGAGAATGTAACACACTCACCATAGACTGTGCTTACAGCAAAATAGATCATTTTCCCATCATCTGGAAAGGGATGAATTTGTGTGGATCTGACTTGGTTTCTCTTTGGCTACACTGCTTAGACTGCACCTTATTTGGTTTCTGCTTTTATTGGCAAACTTAATTTTCACAGGGAAATAGTGTTAGTGTATTCATTCTCTAATTGGTTTTGCCTCATTGCTTATATTTGTATTTCTTTGTTTTAGGAGTTTAACTTTTTAAGAAACCCGGTTGAAACTGGGCTTTTTTCCCTGTTCAGTATTTTTCTAACTCTGTGGCAAGCTTTCTATTAAATTAACTTGGGATCAAATCCAGAAGTCCTTCTTTAGGTAAACTTCACACTGAGTTCACCAAAGATTTTTGCTTCAAAGAAGACTAAGTAGATTAGGATCAGGTCCCTGCCTCACTGTTCAATTTCATGTCCAGAATGTCAGTTCTGTTACCTTTTTACTGACAGTCTTCTGACAAGTAGTGGTGAGATTCTGTGGATTAATGACTCAATTCAGAGAGCAAAGCTTGTTGCTATGAAGAAAACATATAGGCTCATATTTTCCAGATTATTTAAGGTTTGTTATTGCTAATCTGAAACACTGCAAAAAGGGGGAGAGTTGGATTAAATGGAACAGGCTGCAAGAGTCTAAAACAGCATTCATGTTTTCATGTTTCAGACGAGTATCGTAAATTGTGCACAGTAGCTGCTATGCTGCCAGCAAGACCTGACCTTCCTCCGGCCCGTCCTGATGTCATCCCTCCACCACTCATTCCTGGTGTTCCCCCTCCTCCACATCCAGAAATCATCTATCCATCTCGGGCTCCACCAATTCATCGTAAGAGAGAAAGAAATAACCTCTCCTTGCACTGTGTGCATTTAGCTTCTTTAAAAACACATTTCTCAGGAGCAGTGTGCTCCCTTCAGCTGCTGGTGTCTTTTACTTACTTTGTGTGGACATGGAGGCTCTGGATATCCTTTTAATCAGAGCCTGCCTACCATGTACCTTATGGCAAGATACCGATCCTCATTAGTTTTTTCCCTGTTAAGATAGGTTTCAAAAATTACATTCTCATTGTCTGTACTGTGGCTGATGTATTGTAGTAGTTATACTACTGTTATTTTAAGGCTCTTGTGAGCTTTGCTGCATGTCAGCACTGCAGAGTATGAATAGCTCTTTGACTAGGTTGTGAAAGATACTTACATTAAAGAGCTTGTCTGAGAGAAAGCAACTTCTTTCAGGTTGTCTTCCTCACTTGCAGTTGGCCAGGTAAGAAGTGTACTGATCAAAATACTACTATGCTGGACACTGAGACTGACCCAGTGCACAGAAAGAACTATTTTAGTGATACACATGGATGGTTTAGTTTTTCCTAAAGTAAGAAGGAAGCCAGAGCAGACTACCAATATAGAGCAGCGTACCAATATAATATAGTCCTTTTCCTGTCTGCTCAGAGAATTTCCTATGTGCCCATGTGGTCTGGAGTAGGCATGTACCCCATGAGATCTTTTGGCATAGCCACATTCTCTTTTGCAAGTAAACATAAGCTGGTTTTGCCCATGCTCTGTGCAGATGCAAGGAGTCTCTGCTTGCACTGGCACCAGCTGTAACTATTTAGTCTTGGTTCAGCACCAAGCTGAGCTAATAAGCCTAAGAGGCAAAGTGTTTTAGCTCAGGCTGACACTGCACTGACGTAGCTGCACAGCTTCTGGTCAGCTGGTAGCAGGGACAGAGCCAGCTCAGGCCTGCCTGCCAAAGACAGTATAGGCATATTCCCAGGGTTATCCCTGTCCTCCTCACTGCTATCTGGGAAAGCAAAAATCATGAACCAGTCTGCTGCTCTTTGGTACTCCAGGCTTTTAGTAGAGTCCCTGCAATGCCACACACCCACTTTACCTTTAGCTATGAGCAGACGTGGTCCTCTTTGACAGGACAAAAGATGAAAACACAATGTGTTTCCAGACGTGCCTCAATGAAAATTTCTGTGGTTGTTAGCTGTTTTTAAACAAATCTCTAAGAGTCAAAGTGCCGTTTTCGCTCTCCCATTTTGCTGTGTAATTCACATTACAATGGAAGGTAAATGTTGATTTTTAATGGAAAATCCTGCTCAAGTTGTAGATTATCAAAGCTATTATGATGAACTATTGAAATATTTTTCCAACTGTTGTTATTTCAGCGATTTTGCCGGTGAACTTAACTGACTATTGCCAAACATTCCGACATCTCTGCCGTAATGGACGATGTATTCCCACTCCTGGGAGCTACCGCTGCGAGTGCAACAAAGGATTCCAACTGCATGGTAGAGAGGAATGCCTTGGTATGTGGTTTTCTGCTGTAAATCACAGAGGGGAATTTCATTTTAGAGGAAAAAAACATTCTTCTCCACACAATGTAATAACTGAGTTCTTAAATAGAAGAGCCCCGCCTCCAAAAAAAACCCAGTAAAGAGACTTGGAAGAACTGATTGATTTCAATGGCAACCTTATTTTTACAACAATTTTGCCTTTAAAACACTATTTAACAAATTTTGTAACAAAATTATACAGAAGCAAGGATTTCTTATTTTACTAACCCATGAGTATAATGTGTTTATTAGTTATTGAAAATTTTCTCTTTAAAAGGCTACTAGCTTTTTGAGGATGCCATGACCTATTGTTAAAAAAAATCATAAACATAGGTTTAGTAGGATTTACAAGTCCTCTTTAAGCTCATGAGTAGTATCTTGTTGGGCTCTTGAGACCTTTAAGCTTGGAACTCAGCAAGAGTTCAACAATAGAAACAAGGATTAACCGTCTCTTACAGGCAAGATTTTGGTTCTGTCAGAACCAAATGTCCATGGAGCTGGGAATGTGGAGATGTGGGATTAAGGGCTCTGCCTCTCAGACATGCAACATTTTATTTGAAATTCATTTTTCCCACCTCCTATTTATCTTAAAACATGGGATCTTTTTTTGGGATCTCAGTCATGTCCCCTTTTCTTATCTATTGAAGGGCACTATTTCTCCAAGTACAAAATGATAAAATACCCCTGCAGGCAAAAATAACTTTCAGCCAGTGTGGTAATAAAATTGTATTGTCTGTGTTCCACAGATATTGATGAATGTGAAAGGAATCCATGCATTGGTGGAGACTGTGTGAACACACAAGGATCCTACATCTGCCAGTGTCGTGTTGGGTATCAGAGCACGGCGACCAGAACGGAGTGCCGAGGTAATGGGCATACAGCCACATCTGTTGTCTACATATCAGGAGGGAAAATAGCTTTCAACCAAAATTTAACAGATGGGTCAAATATGAGAGTTTAAAAAAAAGTTCAGATATGGCAGTAAAAATGACTGACCTGCTGGAGCTGGCTGTTCACAGGCTGGGTTACGAGAAAAGGCATTTTGTCTTGTGCTAAAAGGATCTTGGCACTATTTATGGCTTTGAAATAGAAGAGACATATTTTCTTGGCTTTTTGGGTTTTTTTGTTTTTTTTTAAATATTAAGACATTGTTTTCTTTTGCTGCTTGGAGATCTCAAGGACAATTAAGCATCCCTTCATTGGAGAAACACTTTGTGTATAAAAGAATAAGGAAGTTGGAGGGAAATATAAAACTTCCAGTGGGTTAATATAAGGTTACACTGCCCGTGTGTTGTCTCTGCTCACTGCCAGAGAAAGAACTAAACATAAATTACGGTAATGAAAACTTAGATATGGAAAAGTAGTGGAAAAAAAAAAAGTAGGGAAAGTCTAGGTGGGGAAGCCTCAGAATCCTCATTGTAGTTATTTTGAAGATCTGACTTGACTGTAGTCCTGATAGTCTTCATCCTGTCTTCCTATGGGAGTGGGACCACATAACTCCTCAGCAGTCAACCAACCCTCTGTCAGGGTTTTGTCACTCCCAAATTGGGTAGGGATTCAGCTGTAAAGATGGATGGATGCAGTGCTTTATAATTAAGGCATAATGAGAGATTTCTGGCAGAAGAATAAATGATTGCTTTGATATTCCATAAGAAATGAGGCATCTAAATGAAACAGGATGTTTGAATGCTCAGAGTCACAGCTTGTCTTCATATTTTGCTTCCTGCACTGGGTGGAGGGTGCAGAGCATGCACTCAGTCTGAAGCAGAAAGTTTCTAAAAAGCCAGAAGAAATTTCCCTGTGTTAGTGTGCATTTCTTTCCTTCCTTTTGCGAATCAGAAAGGTGTTTGTGGTGCAGAAGCTTGCTCTCCAGTCCAGGAAGACGTGCAGAGCCAGCACCACTGCTGCATGTTGCTGGGGAGTATTTGACCTAATTGCTGCCAAGCAGCCGTGTTGTGGAAGCATCTTCATAGTTCAGCTGACTGGTGGTGAGGGAGTGCTGAAGGGGAGCCTCACCCGTGATGAATTTACTCATGAGTCATTTTTGTCACACGCTTTTAATTTGACTGATTCATTACACAAACACATGGTTGTCAGAAGCCCAGTAGCTTAATGGCATTTAAGTGTGGTCACTTAGCAGTTCCTTTGCAGTCTATGGGAGCTGTGCTTGCTTGACAGCCAGAGCAGAAAATGCTGTGATGTGCAGAATCTTGGTTTTCTAAAGGAATTTTTAGGACCAGGGTAGGGAAAAGAAAAAGGCTAGTGGGGTGCATTTGGCAAAATGTACATATAGCACTGGTGCCTGCCAAATCAGCGTTTGCTGTAGAATTATTTCTCATGACTACTTTGGATGTTGAGATTTTATTTTTTTTACATGCACAAATATGTCTGTGCTGATGTGCTTTTGGAAATGTATTCCTTACATCTGTTCTTGAAAAATGAAGTCTCCATAATGACCAGATGTTTATCTATTCCTTGCTCTGAGGTTCCAGGGGAGCATTTTTTCTGTATGATGACTGATTGGTGACTAAACATTGCAGTCTGTATTGCAAGCTACTGATTCATCCATTCTTAGGATCCCTTATAATTCTAGTATGAGCTTGGCTGAATTAATGTCTTAATTGGAGACATGGGTGAATAAAGTCACATTGTGATTAATGATCTGAACAAAAAATGCTTCTCAATTCCAGAAGAGAGGATATGAAATGGACCTCAAGAAAAGGTGAAATTTTATGATGATTAGCTATGAATGTGTTCTTTACCAGCTAAGTTCTTACTATAATCTGCTCAACATTTCTGATGAGAGGAGGTCAGAGGAGATGAAAGCAATTTTGGATATTTCATTGAGAGAGGGGACTTTGATTTTTTGCAAGTTTCTCTGAGGAGAAAAAAATGGTGATGTTATTTAATTTGAAAATTAGAAATATGTTGGACTAGTGGTGGGACTCTGATCAGCTGTGTGTATGTAAAGGACAATGAGATTCAGTATTCATTTTTAACACATTTAATTGACATCAGATGCATAAAAATACAAAACCAAATGAGCTCTAAAAATTAAAAGGCCTTGACATGCTGTGGCATTTCCACCTGTCCTAAGGAAGAAAGCTGGTGGAGCAGCTGAAGCCAGACATGGATGCAATCAAAGTGGGGTGAAAAGGGACTGAGCAGAGAGGAAACTTACATTTATGCATTGCTGCTTGGTGATGCTTGTTTATAAAATGAGGTTTATCAGGCCTGTACACTTTGGGGGAGGGCTGCAAGCTGCAGCTGCAGTGAGTGGTCACTGAGCAGCTCGTGCCTCTGCTGGCCTGGTTGCTTGCAAAACAGTGATTTTCAGGGATTTCTTAGACTCTTCACAGAACTACCATGCTGCTAAGAAGGCAACTATAGGTTCACAATTTCAAGAGGCATCAGGTCCCCTGGCCTAAGTGTCCAGAGAGCAGGGGCATTTGGGAGGACACCCTGTGCTCCACTTTTTCCTGAAGTGCAGCAATGCATTTCCACAGAGAGGGCTCAGAAAGGGCACCCCCAGGGTATTTGGGAAGCATGGGTGCATAATAGACAGGTCTGCATGGGCTGGTTGTGATCTCTGTGAGCAGAGTCCCCTGTGTGCAGGAATCTCTGGGAGATGGTCCAGGCTTTGGTGGAGAATACTGAGCAATCTGAAAAATGTCTAGACAGTCTGTCTCAGCATCTCCTCTCCCCTCCTTTGGAGGAGAGGGAGAGCTGCCAGCCCCGTGTGATATCACTCTTCAGGTCCTCCAAAGCACTTGCCAAGCACCTCCTGCAGAGAGAGGGGAATGAGGATCTGATGTTTCAAATACAAAGTAAGCAGGAGAAATTCTTCTGAGGTGGGAAAGTCTTGAACTTTCCTATTATCTTACAAAGCAGCAGCAACATACAAGCTTTCTCCTGTCTTTCCTTAAGTAGCTAGGTACTGTTAAGTTAAAGTTCAGTAAAAATATTATAATGATGAGTAAAAATGAAAAAAAGTTCAAAAATTGTGATTCTTGTTTGAGAAAGCTGCAGGGTAATGTTCACTGTAATTCTTTCACAGCAACTTGAAATTTCAAGCTGACAGACATTTTCCACCCCCATAATGTTCAGTTATGGAAATCAAAATAAATAGTTTTTCAAGTGAATACAATTTCCATGTAGGTTTAAAAACCTAGGGGAAGGGCAAATGGGAAAAATTCCTCTTGAGTATACAATAGAATCCCCCAAAATGTTATTTTTCTTTCTCGTTGACTTTCAGACATCGATGAATGCTTACAGAATGGCCGTATCTGTAATAATGGACGATGCATAAATACAGATGGCAGTTTTCACTGTGTGTGTAATGCTGGCTTTCAGGTGGCAGTTGATGGGAAAAACTGTGAAGGTAAGACTTTTCTGAAGTTATTCCATATCAGTAATTACAGTTGCAAGAGGTTATTAACATCAATGAAAAAGAAAAGGACCCCTGGTGGGGGCAAGGGAAGGAGCAAACAGTCAGATATCCAAATACCTTTTGCTGTATCTGGGAGGGCAAGTAAAATGTCTTTTGCAGCCAGTTCTGGAGCCTTGGCTTGGCAATCCTCAACGGGATGTCTGTCCAGCAGGAGAAATAGCACATACCACTATCACAAAATGCAGTTTCTTTGATGGGAGTGGTACATTTTAAAACATAGCACAAGTCACATGCTGCCTGATTTTACTGTGTGCTTAACAGCATGCTTTATGGGATCTTACTGGGTGACTAGCAATGTGGTTTATGTAGATGCAAGCTGGGCTGACCTATAAAAATAGTTTTAACAAAAATTTGTAAACATAATTGATGTGTTCCTACCTCCCAGACCTTTAGTAAAGGGGAAAAAAAGAAGAATGTTCTTTATCATGCTTCCCAAGGTCCTTGGGAGGGTTCCCAATGATCTATTCATATGTTAAAAGAATTTCAAGCACTGTTCTTAGAAACATTTTTGGCAGAATATTATCTCAGTGATTCAGCTCAAAGACTTAATGCCAAAATTCCTGGTTGGGATAGATACACGATTTTTTTTTTTCAAATAATAAATTTTTTTTGTCTGACTTAGCCTGTAAGTAAAAAGAAAACACACTATGTCTAGAAGTGTAATTTCTGTCCAAGACAGCTGCAATATTAAGGAAAATAGCACAATTCTGAATATATTGTAATGTCATTATGATCCAGTGATTTTATGTGCTGGTAGTGATTCTGTTAATCCTTGGTAGAGACAGACATTTTAAGACTCTATTTTTCCTGACTCTTTTTTACATACAGTTTAGCACCATAAGCTGCTTTTAAAATATCTTATTATGGAAGTACATTGACTAAATATATTTGGAAATTAGACTATTCAGGAAAAAACTCTCTATTCTGATTTCTTCCTTTCCCACCAAATACCATGTGCTAATAGTAATAAAAACCAGGACATCAGCAGTCTGGTAAAACATTTTTAATTCCATTGCATGTGCTGCCAGAATGTCTGTTGCATTCACTTATGAAACAGTTTCATCTCTGGCATTGTAATGCATTAAGTTTTATGCACACACACTAATCAGTACAGACTATGGCATTGTGCCATACCTTAATGTAACTGTGTGTAGTTCTTTAGATGAAACCGGTAAATACTACTGATTTTTTTTGGATGTAACATCCGAAACTGATTTCATCTGCACCAGGACGAAGTAAAGACTGAGAGGATATAAAAGCTTACTCAAATCAAGCACAGAATTCTCTGTCCTTGCCTTTTTTTTTTCTTTCCTGTTTTGTGAGTAACTGTGCAGGGTTCAGAATAACAGTGTCTGAGACCTCCACCTTTTCTTATTTGAATCCTCCATGATATCCCATTAGGTCAGAGAATGAATAATGCTTTTATGAAGCTATAATTATTAAGTACCCTTCTGTATGGCCTGTCATGCTGAATGCTGGAAAGGGGCAGGTTTTATTTTAAATGGAAGTTGAGGGTGGCAGTGCCCACAGAATTCATGCTTGAGCATGGTGCTGGGAGTTCTCCCATACTATAAATCTTAGACTTGTCCAGTGGAGGTTATAAAAGTTTTCACTCCAAACCCAAATGTTCACTCCTCTCCCTTCAGGTCTTCTTAGTAACATAAAATTGTATTTACATTCCAGACAGGAGGCTGCTTCTAACCTAGCTTCTATTCTAGCTTCTAGCATGATTAAGATTTCAAACCCTCTTTATTACAACCTTTTTTACTTTTTCATTACTTTTACCAACTGGAAGTTCTTAAGCTGTCCAGTTTCTCATCTGTTTTTTGTTCTCTTGGGTTTTTTTTGGATGAATTCCTTTTTATGTTAACGATTCATTATGAAATATGGAGTCACTGCTTTGACACATCCTCTAGGACAGTGCAGCATGTCCCATCATATGTTTCTGATTATCATTAGAGCTCTGACAACTAAGAAAAATGTTAAGGTTTATCTTTTGGATATAACCAGTAAGAGTTCTTTTGCTTAAACATTATGAGCATTTTGCCTGTCGTGTACATTTTCAGATATGGATGAATGCAGCATCAGGAACATTTGCCTCAATGGGATGTGCATCAATGAAGATGGCAGTTTTAAATGCATTTGTAAACCAGGGTTCCAGTTAGCATCTGATGGACGCTATTGCACAGGTAAGCACAATAAATTATGGGTTCCCAAAACCGTGAGTCCTATTTCTCTAGGTATCTTCAAGAATAACCTTATTTGTGATTCTTGGGAACAAGAGGTATGGGAAGAATTATCAGCAGATATGCTTTTTTAATCAGCTGGAATTATTTGTCATTGTGCAAGACACTACTCAGTCTTCTCCACATTGCTGAGCAACCACCCCAGCCAGCCAGTGAGAAATATTCTTTGAACAAGGACTGGATGATCTGATCTAGTTAAACTCCGGGATTTTTTTCCCTATGGTGTCTTCTGCAGATTGGTTCCAGTATATCTCACACTTTGTGTTTGGCCTTTGAAAGTATTCTGCCTTTGCCTGCCTGAACATCCTGGCTTGTTGCCTTTTTTGGGCTTTTTCCCCCATTGCTGTCTGGGTGCTCCTAGTCAATACAGCATTTCTGAGGAGTGCCCAGCACTAGGTGTGACCAAGATATGAGTACCACAGCAAGATTGTCTTTTCCATTTGCTGCACTAGCTCAGCAATAGCCCCTGTGGGAGACACTGCAGCCTCCTGGATGCTAGTTAGGTCATTAGAGTTTTCTTCTGTCCCATCAGGAAATGGAAATTTTGTCTATATAAGTCTACATGGTTTAACAGGTTTTACAGGCACAAAGCAGAAGTCAAAATGAAGAATAAACAAGTGGTGGGACAAGTTACTTATAATTTTTCTTTTGAAAAATTCAAAATCTTTTAACTCTTTGAATCAAGGCAGAAGAAGTGCTCCATTACACTTTGGAAAATTTAAAAAAATGTCACATCTTGTGGACCAATAGCAAAAGTAAATGTTTGAATAATTTGATTTTGACAGTTAGTGGCATGAAAGGTGAATTAATTTGGATCCTTCTGCTTATTGAACACTGTACCAGTCTAAAACAGACTTTAGATCAAAATCAGGGCAATAAATCATGTAAAACATCTGAAACTTCTCTTGAATTTGATACCTCTTGCACTAGGTATGCAGGACAGTGCTACCCAGCCTTCAGGTGAGGGAATCAGGTAACTCTAAAGAGATGATCCCATTCTGGCTTTGTGAAAGGGTTGGGATGTTCTTTAGTTTCTCAAATGAACTATTGTGCATTACCAGGCAAGTGTCTCCTTAGCCTAAGAGCTGCTGGCTGTGTTGGCTGCAGCCTTCACACACTTAAAGCAATGGCATTTATTTCAGTCCTCACCTGTTTTCCATGTGGGATGTGTGTGCTTTGCAAAGCTTGTTTTCCAGCTGGTCTGTGTGTGGAATGACAGTGAGACTTCAATGCCCACCAGGTCATGGCACATCAGCCAGTTGTGTTCCCAGAGATCACTGGCTGCTCTCTGTGTCATTAACAGGGATTTGACTCGTGGATAAAAGCTCAGCCAAGCCCAAATGCTTCTCTTGATTTTTGCCTTGAGTATCTTTTGGTATTTTTTTAAATTTTTTTTTTTTTTAATTACATCAGTCTGTGCCCTGAAATGCCATCCAAGAAGATGGTAACTCTACCTGACTACTTAAAACACAATGATGTTCAGCCTCTGTTATGTGCCTCCTGACTAGGAGTATGGGTACCCTCAAAAAGGGGTTTCTGGCCCTAGAGAAATGTTACTTCTCTGTATCAAAGGAGGAATATTTGAAAATTATCCAAAATTGCAGAGAACTCAACTGATTCCTATTGAAATTTGGAACAAACCTTATAGTAAAAAGAAGGATTTCTCCCACTGCTTTTTGCACTTACACTAAGCCTTGTTCTGTATGAATGAGCATGCAAACATTTATTACATGTTAAAGTTGTTATTGGGTCAAAATCAAACCAGATTTTGAAACTTGGACACCCAAATTACACTTTTTACCCTCTTCATATTTGTCTCATTTCTTCCACTTGCCCAAAGTATCATGAAACAATTCCCAGGTCTTCAGCACTTAGAGGAGCACCGCTCTCTCCAGTCATGTTACTAAATTTTTAAAAGTTTGATCTTTAATAATATCTTCTCCCGCATATTTTGATGTTTGTCCTTATTGAGTCCTTTCTGTACATGCCAAATGTGCAAAGTAAATAACTTGTGTCCTACAGAACTGCAAGCCTTTGAAACACTCATTGTTACACTGCATATCCCAAATTTGTTTGTCAAGTGCATGCATTAAAGTCTTAGTCAAGACAAAACTCTGTGTGAGATAAGAAATTCTGTTCATTTCTGGTGAGCAACAGAAAACACTCTGGGAAATGTTCAGCTAATAGTGAGGTAAAAACCAGGTCATATAACCAGAGAACAAATTGTGTGGCTGGTGTGTGGTCACCTTGTGCGTGAGGCAGGGATTGGTTGGTGAGACACGTGGACACTATGGAATCAAAGAGCTTGTTCAATGCATTTGTTGTCCAGATAAAATAATTTAGCTTGTAGTTGATAGTGTCTCTTTTGGGTATCATGGATGGGAGTTGTAATTTGTGTTTGTCTGTGTGCCAGGCTACTGTCTCTTGGCAGAATTCAGATGCTTTTTGTGCAGTGTTGGCAGATTTTGTGACACAGATTTTTTTCTTTTTGCCTTCAGAAAAGTTGTTGCAGAGGTGTTGTTTGCTAGTCTTTAACACCAACAAACCCTTGTGTGCTGTAGCCTTATTTTGGCGCACATGATGTTTTTTTGTGACAGATTGTGCAGTGAGGGCGGTTGTTGCATGGCAAGAGGATCATGGTTGGAAATAGGTGGCAGGAAGATCATAAGTGGATATATGCAATGACTCAGGCAGGTGGTTCCACTCAGCAAGGTGGACTTTGTGCAGCAGTGTTGGCTTTAGGGAGCTTTACACAAGAAGCAGTTAATATGATGAGTGACTCTGAATATGTTGTTTATATCATAACTTTAATACATAGAGTTTTATAAAGGGATATAGCTGTAAGATAATTATTTGATGTTACATGTGCATTCCTTTGGTTGTTCGTAGGTTGTTCATGTTACAATTGATTATTTAGTTACTTGTCTGCAAGAAATGTATTATTTTAAGAAACTTTCCCAACTGATATTGATAGAGGTTTGCTTGCAGGATATTTTAGGGAAATGCTCCCTGTCAAGGGCTAGGCTCTGGCCAAACCCTGGTCCTGGCTGGTCGGGATGTATGCCAACAGACCCAGGTGTTTCTGCACTAAAAATGTTATCAAGTCACTTTGACTTGCTGATTTGGTCTTATAAAAGCTGGACCCCCTTTTTGAGGTTGACTTGGAAGCCTTGCTTGGGAAAGGTCCTTCAGGTTCTCATTGCAAAATGGGGCTCCTTAGTGATTGCAGACCCTGGGTGATTGTAAAGTATTTAGGCAGTTGATGATGTATTACCTTGCTTATTTTTGCTTGGTGTGTGCTTATTGTTTTATTAGATGTATTGTTTTGCTATTCATAGTCAGAGAAGTGCATGTTATAAAAAAATAAAAAAGGGGGAATATGGGTCCTCAAGAACATTTAGATAATGCAATATTTGCACTAAATATTTTGAATGCAGACCATCAATTTTGATCCCTGGCAGAATGATACTGCTCTGAAGATTTGTGTGTGTGGAATCAATTTCCAAAAGTTTTATTTAGGGATCCACAATTGGGTGTGCAATGGCAAGGCCCAGCTGATTTACTAACCTAGGGGAGTAGGTACACGTGTCCTATCACCAGCAGGTCCAAAGTGGTCACCTGCTCATCTGGACAAACATTGATCGCCTCCGAGACAAAGCCCAGTGAGAGGAAGAATGATCTGATCACCATCCAGCCCTCGTGGCCAAAGCAGGAGCAGGGTCAGGCTGCCAGGAACATGGCTGTGCCTGAAAGCTTGCAGAGGCAGCCTGCCGGTAGAGGCCTTGTGTCTCAGTGCACCCACCATCATATTGTTATGTTCCTGCTGACTTTCTTCAGTTATTCCCTGCTCCACGTTTCCAGAAAGACATTCAGTAACGTCAAAGTCAGCATTTCCAGCCAAGGGACTCCCTCCTGCCTGAACAGCACAGCCCCCGAGCTCTGGCCATATGAACTTTGGAACAGTAGCCATTTATTTCTAAATGCAGAAAAAGCAACTCTCTTCCTGGGGACATTGGACACTGTCTTTTTGTTTTCCTATGCTGTCGGTCTCTTTGTCAGTGGCATAGTTGTCTTTGGTGTGTTTTTATTGATTGAACAAAGAAGGGGAAGATGTGGGAGATAAGAAATCCTGTTCACTTTTGGTGGGCAACAGAAAGCACTCTGGGAAAGGTTCAGCTAATGGTGAGGTAAAAAACAGGTTATAAAACCAGAGAATGGGTTGCATGGCTGGCGTGTGGTTGCCTTGTGCGTGAGGCAGTGATTGGTTGGGTAAAAGGACTCGTGAACAGCCACAGAGCAGTGGCAGGCAACCAGTGTGTGCCTGTTTTGGTGAAGTTTAGAGAATAAAAAGGCTTGGTTTGTTGCAATAAGTGATCTTCTTTGGAGCAAGCAAGAAGGAGGTCTGTGTATCTTTGTTCCCCATTGCTACAAAACTCTAAGGAGTTCCCCGTTGCTAGAGAACTCTGCTTGGATGTGCAGGGAGTGTATGCACAAACTGACGTTTCTGCAGCAAATTAGTTTCCTGCCTGAGCAGTTTTGATAGGGGATTGCACATGTGTTTTTGCCAAACTAGGGGATCAACAAAGGAATGGAAGAGTGGAACTCATTGCTTCTATAACTGTCATGTTTGATGTACTCTAAGCTGAGTTTTCAGCTGTTAGGAAGGGCTTCTAACCAAAGATGGGCATAATGTAATTAACACTTAGTTCCATAAAATTGGAATTTAAGCATAAGTACAGGGCATATGCTTGGCTGTCTGGTAAAAAATTCCACTTAGACTTTCTGAAATAACATGCCAAAAAATAATGTTACACCATAGTCTTGTATACTCCCTGAAATACAAGACATGCTAAATTTATTCACCGTTAGCTTATTTCAATGATGATTTGCTTGATTTTTCAGAAACACATATCAGGCATGCAGAAGTTTGAAGCATTATTTCTGTTCCATACATTGTTTCATCTTTAGAGCAACAGGAATTCCCCAAATTAAAAGTCATTGCAATGCAATTGAAAATGGTACTTTAGTAGTCTGAGTTAATTTTTCCTGCTTAAAATTAGAGGACTTTGTGTACCCGGCTAGCATTACTAAGCAAGCTAAGCAGAAAAGGAAAAACTCATTGAACATGGAGAATTAATCCATTAGTTGGTTTTCCAGAACCAGGTTGAGTATATTTTAAGTTGTCCAGATGGTCTTTTACCACAGAAGACAGCGCAGTATTCTCAAGGTTAGAAATTTGGACTTTATTCCTGTGGGTGAAGTTGATTTACTCTGTGGAATCTCAGGCCTGGTAAAAGCAGAGGCTTTTTACCCATCTTTACAGGAACCAGGTTTTCAGTTGACTTGCACCATTTTAAGTGACCCACTTTACCTTTAAAAAATTCTATAGCGGTATTTCCATCACATTCGTAAATCAGTACAAAAGAAAATCAATGACACATTTCAGCCTTCACTAGGTTACAAAATCTTTTTTTAAAAATGAACTACAGGAAATGGGAAAGAAGTAATTTTGCTGTTCTGTTTCTAGAAATAACCTTAGAAAAGGAAAGGTTTTTTCCTTTTTTTTTGCTTATAGGAGAATCTGTTAAAGGAGTTCAGTGTTGTTCACCAGAATAACTGTCTACACCATTAGATAACATGGGCTCATTTTGAATCCCAACTCCATTTTTACCTGCACTGAGTAAGGACTAACTAAATTTAAAGTGGGAAAAACATCTAAGATTTGTCTGAAACCAAACAAAAGATTGTAGGATGAAGTAAAAATTATTTGAGCCTATGTACTTAAATATAGCTTTTATTTTAAAATGCAGTTTGAAGAAGGAATCTTGGATCATACAAGCAGTTTTTATGCCAAGCAACACAAACTAAGTAAAACACAGAGGTGTTTCACTCTCAATTTGCCCTTTTAAGGTCAGAAAAAAGGAAATTGTCACACACACTGTTTCTTGTATATAGTATGGAGAATTGTTATGAAGTGATTATTTTATAAAGGTTATACATACTTCCAAACAATATTTATAACACTCCTTTTCTTTATAATTTCTAAAATGATAATATGCTCTCTACATCTAGAGAATAATCATACTATTAGCGGGATACAGAGCCTATTGTCCAGTTGGCCATTGTCCAATATGCCATTGTTGGGCAAAGATGGTGGCTTGTGCCAGGCAATTGCTCAGGGCTCAAATCATTAATGAATTCCTTTCAAGGCTGGAGTGCACTCTGTTCATTGAAAGTT
This sequence comes from Leptocoma aspasia, assembly GCA_013399835.1. NCBI lineage: Eukaryota > Metazoa > Chordata > Aves > Passeriformes > Nectariniidae > Leptocoma > Leptocoma aspasia. The sequence goes on from VXAX01007135.1 coordinate 2,853,232, forward strand.
TATAAAATGGGCTGTAATGAGCATCCGATAGCAAAACCCAATTGTCATGCAGGTCACTGGAGAGACAGGGACTGCGGGCAGGGGCTGGCTGGGGAGATTTAGATGTGCAGCAGGAGGAAAGGAAATTCTTTGGTGGTCCTGTGAAGGCACCTTGTGGGGGGGTGAAAGATTCAGTTTGCTATTTGGACTGATTTCTTACAGCATGAACTGTTAATACGGAAAGGGAATGTCCTGTTTTATACTACACAAGTCCTTTGTCTTAGCAGCCACAGTTTCCTCCTTCCTTCAATTATGATTTTGCCTGAATGACCCTTAAATCAGAACACGTACCTCTTGGGAATAAGTTAGGAAAATGTAGTCCCTTTTATTCTCCAAGGAGAGCAAAATAATTTTTTTCTGTTTATTTCTCCTGAATTTGGCATTTTCTTCTTTTATTTCAAAGAATGAATTCATCATTATTCCTAACAAAATCTTTACTTGAACTACTTTCCATTTACCCTTGATATTTTTCTATAGGATATATTGAAAATAAGTTGCACAAATGCAAGTTTCAGCCAGGCATTGAACACTATGTAGTTTAACTTCTAATAAAGCTCATTCTGTTCTCCAACAGACATCAATGAGTGTGAGACAGATGGAATATGCATGAACGGGCGCTGTGTGAACACTGATGGCTCTTTCAGATGTGAATGCTTCCCTGGCCTTGCAGTAGGACTGGATGGACGTGTCTGTGTTGGTAAGACAGACTTAATGAAGTCACAGTTAACCAAGGTTAAGATATTAGTGCTAGTCTGATGGATAGATCAAGTTTGAATGTAGAATTTACTATTTTTTAATGGAATAGTGGGTAATAGTTATAGTGGATAATAATAGCTTTGTAATGTTTACTGTAATAGCCCATTTTGCTCTGTTTTCATTTCCTTTTTATTTAATGAGAAAAAGAATGTGCATCGAATCACGAGGTCAGGTAGACTATACAAAGCAGAGGTGACTAGTGCTGCATCAGTTCTGAGTAGGTGAGAATTTGCCCTGTTTCTGTCAATGTAAAATTCTTCATTTGTCACTAAGCTTAAAGATGTAATTACTCTGTCACATCTTTTTAACATGGGATGTACCCAATTTTCTGCTCATTTCTGTACAAGCTCAGTGTTTGATTATAAAATACTAATATGCGTGAAAGCCATTTATGGGCCAGTTCTTAAAAAAGAGAAAAATCACCCCTGGACCTGAAAACATAAACATATGAAGTCTTATGTACTGGAATAGCATTAATGACTTTTCCTTGGGTTTTTTACAAGCAAAGAAAGAGCAAAGTCTTTGTCCATTTTCCCCACAGCTTCTCACTAATTCAAGGTTAAGAACTGATTGTTTGCCTAGTAGTTCATCAATGCACGTTAAGTCATTAAATACAGTGACTATTTGTATGCCTTAGTTCCTGGGAGCATGAGGAAGGAAAATTTCATGTCCCAAGTAGAGGGGGGTGTATAGGTGGCTGGAAAGCAGAGGGAAATAGTGAAAGATACTTTGTTTTGACAGCTATTTTATGGTGTTTATGACACCCAAGCTACATTTAATACTTGTTATAATTTATGGCAGCATAGTTGGCTATGGCAGGATTAAGAGAGATTTCTTCCCTCAGATACACATATGCGAAGCACATGCTATGGTGGCTACAAGAGAGGACAGTGTGTGAGACCATTAACGGGTGCAGTTACAAAGTCAGAATGCTGCTGTGCCAGCACTGACTATGCCTTTGGAGAGCCCTGCCAGCCCTGCCCAGCACAAAACTCAGGTATGCCATGTTCACTGGTAAATCTTCTAATTTATGCCTGAAGAAGAAAGTTTTATATTAACATTGCAACTTAAATCAGGAGATTACGTTGTTGTATGTTACATATATGTTACATGTTATATGATATGTGCTCCTCAGAAGCAATTTCCAGAAGCCCCTGCCATTCTATGCTAAATTTTGTTGATGCATGTTCAGAGCAGGTCTGCTTTCACATACAATGACAGTGATTATTTGATTCAGGCAAGGGTACATATTAATCTGCTGGTTATGTTAATAGTGAGAGATGTGTTGCATGGGATTTTCTCGAAGAGAACACAGATTATTCCATAAGTATTTTTCCATAAATATTTTTAATATTTATTAATTTTAGCAGTGTAAGTATTTTGGCTGTTATTGTAATGCAAATATATTGAAAAATGTTGACCTGTATGGCAATAATTAATACTAAGCTCTCAGTTCATGCTATTAATTGTCCTGAGCTCAAAAGAAGAACTTAACCCAGCAGTAAGTCGGAAATTTCGGAAGCTTAGACACATATTTTAATTTTTTTTTAAGAAAAAGATATCCCTGATCTACTGTGAACTTGTGAAGACACTCCTGCTAAATGGAGCTAAATATGGGGCAGATTTATAGGAAAAAATGTTCTGTTTCCTGGTTTCTTTGAACTTACACCTTGGGCAAGGACTTGGGCATAAAGTTCTGGAGAATCTTGCTGTGAATATGTTATGGTTCGTTTGTGTAGGAGGACCAGCATGAAGTTTATGTCTATTCTTAAATGCCACAGTTCATCATGTGAAGTTTTTACTCATCCATCTTCATAAGCAGATTCAGACCCTGAATCTGCTAAAATGCTTCACAGGTTCAGAATACTGTGAGGTTATTAATGTTGCCATATAATGGAAGGCATGTTACTTTTTTCGAATAATTAATTGCCATTCTGTAGATGGTGATGCTGAAAGCAATGAGCTAAGAAAGAATATTCCAGTAAGCTTTTAAATATTTTTTCCAGCTGAATATCAGGCTCTGTGTAGCAGTGGAACTGGTATGACTGCAGGAGGAAATGGTAAGATCACCTAATGTAACTCAGATTTATGTATAGCACTTTTGTCTGAAAGTGTTACCTTGATGTCTTTAATTTGTTGGCCATGCTAGTGGGGATGGTGACAGAAGAGAATGAGAGAAAGGCTTAGGGTGAAATGAATGGAGCATGGAGTTTCAGGATCATGCCATTTCACCAGTGGGGCCTCTCTGGTTTACATCATGGAGTGTATGTAAGTGCCATTATAAAATAATGACAAATTTATGAAAAGTGTCATTACCTACATGACTTTATATGTAAGTCATATTTGCATATTTCAGGTGAAATCATCCTGAAGAATAAAGCTGTATTGAACATTGAGCTTACTCATGTTTTTATCTGTCAAAATAGGCCAGGGTTTGTTTAACTGCAAAGAAGGAAGTTATTACAGTGAAAGCTTTGTAGTCATAGAACTGTGAAACTGCAAACTCTTAAATCAGCCAGTGCTCAGTAGTAGATTTGCTGTCAGTAGATAGGGAAAAGCACTCAAAAAGGAGGGATATGAATGCTTTGGCAAGTGATGCCATGTGGAAATGCAATGAATCAGGAGATACGGGGAGTATTAGTACATGGGCCTCTCTAAATCTGATCCCTGGTTTAATATCACAGTTCTTACCTACAGTTGAGTTTCCTAAATGACCATGGGCTAAAGATAAATCAATGATAAAGAGATGCTTTTTTTCTCTTGGGTGTGAATATTTAGGTGTGAATTTCCCAGTCAGAACTACATAATTATAAATATGGAGTAGCCAATGTTAACGATATTGAAACTGTCTTTTCTAGTTTGGAGAATTAACCCCTACAAACCCTCAACAACTGCTGCTCTGATGTTTGGGTTTTTTTACCTTTATGTAGATATTAATGAGTGCTTATTGGATCCTGATCTCTGTCCAAATGGAAGGTGTGAGAACCTGCATGGAACATACAAATGTTATTGTGACCCTGGATATGAAGTAGACTCAACTGGGAAAAACTGCATTGGTATGAAATGTCTTATCCTCAAAGTATTTATAAAGAATCATCATATCCTTTCTCAAACTCTGTTGGCTAAACTATCCAAATCTATACTTCCGTCCTTTTCATAAAAATAGAGGCTGCAGCCCTCTCTTGAACATGACTTGAACATGACCAGTGTACAGTGTTCTGATGAAGTCTGACTGGTGCCTTGTCTAGTCGTGCCAGAAATTCTCCATTTTTCATGGAATATCCTGCCTAAACTGATTCTAGTGTGCATTAGTCTTTTCTCAAATACATGTTATACTGTGGGATCAAATTCAACCTCTAGTTGGGAGTTACATCGAGAGTTTGCTCACTAGCCTTCAGCTGATGAGTTCTGGTTTCTAGCATGTTATTGTTACTGGTCCCTAATTGCAAAGTTTTGAATTCTGGTGATCTTATTTTTCTTGTTTATGTTGTCAAGATTAATTTAGCCTTGCCTGATTCTCTGTATTGGTAATAACTTCCATCTTAGTGTTGTCCACAGTTTTTGATTCAATTCATTTTTTACTTCTGCATTAAAATGAATATTTTATAGGGTCAGTCCCAAGTCTGATCCCTGAAAGGATTTCTAATATCCTCGCTTCATCATGATTATTCTCTTTTTTAATATATCCTACTGTAATCTCTCCTTCGTCCAGATCTGGAACCACCTTAAAATTCTTAAATTCCTTTCTATTATCTCCAGCTTACATAATAGTTTTATTTGGGTTCTGTATTCTCTACTTAAACCTAAATAGCTTAAGTCATGGGTGTTATCCCAGTCTAAACTATCCATGATCTTAAAAAAAAAAAAAAGAGCTGATCTTTCTTAGATAAAAATCTCACTGTAATTCATCCTATTTTCCCTTTTGCTTCTTTGGCTTTAATTATCCATGTCCTATTCCAGTGTTTGCTTGTAGCTGATGGCATCTCTTCTCTTCTCTTCTCCCAATCCATCCGTGAGTTTTCCAGAGGCTCCCCAGCCCACCCTGTTGTAGCCCACATCCATGCTCCAGCACAGCTGTTTCCCATTCTCCCGTAATGTTCCACCTGGCCCTCTCTCAATTTTTCTAAACTCCTGTGAAGCTTCCCACATGGTCTGTTTTATTCTGCAAGTCTCCCTTCTTTTCCTAGCACTTTTGCTGTTCCCAGCTGCTGCGCTGACCCTCTGAGTCTTCCCAACTTCTCTCAACACTTCCTAGGTCTCTCTGACTTAGCCAATTGTTCCTGTCTGCTCTTTGGGTCTCTCCTGGTCTTCACCTGCTATTCATGGCCCATTGCCACCTTCTTGCAACTTCTCCCTAATGACCACAGTTCTTCCAAAGATTTCCTCAGGGTTCTTAAATTTAGCATTAGCAATTCTATTTAAATTTTTCATCTCTGAAGCAAGTGTAGACTTAGATTAGCCTTGTTAACTATAACATCTAAGTTCAGAGCCAGCTTGGAAAAAACAGTGATTTGAAGACCAAGATGATCAGCTAACCTTTTCAAACCAATCCTCTCCTTGTTTCTTTTATGACTGTGGGTGTTGCTGTGCAGCAACTCAGAGACTGCATAGACCTAATCCACAATAAAGGCAGGATGAAAGTGTGAATCCCAGCTTTATTTTGAACTGTGGGGTGGCTGTCACATACTATGAATATGTGAGGAAAGAAAGTACAAGCTCTTGTGCAAACCTGTTGTCTACAAAAAGAATCCAGTATTCATATTCCACACACACCACATCCCCCTGTCCTATTTGTCTCCTCTGAAAAGTGGCTATTGGGAGTGAAATTCTGTCCTGACTTCTATTCCAGAAATGTTTTATTTCTTAAAAAGATCTTTATTTTCATTGTAGATATTGATGAATGTGCACTGAACATGCTGCTTTGTGACAATGGGCAATGCAGAAATACCCCTGGAAGTTTCACCTGCACCTGTCCAAAAGGATTTGTATACACTCCTGATCTAAAAACATGTGAAGGTAATTGGTAACACACCATTTCATCCTAGTTTTATTCATTTGGATTGCTCTCAGATTGTGCCAGAAATACTTTGAACTTTCATGAAGATACAATTTGTAAAACTAAAAAAAAAAAAAATTACCATAAATAAATTCTGTGAGAAGGTAGGAGAATGAGGAGGGAGGGACAAGGCCAAAATGAAATTATTAGATAACCTCATGGAATAGCCTGTATTTAGTCTCCATATTTATTACTACCAGTGAGCCCACACTGTGCCAAGGGTGAGAAGAACCAAGCTTTACCAATCTGTTGTGTGAGGAACAGAGCCAAAGAGCCCCTAGTTTCAGCCCTTTTTGAGCCACCAGACAGTTCTAATGTGTTAGTGTGTCTTTGGGACACATGCATCACTGGTCTGTTGTGAAGGGTTTCCTAACAGAAAAGGGGAATATCAGCAAGACTGGTGATGAGGAAAGTTTCATCCCCTTTTTCCTGAACTTAAATGGGCCGTATGTATTTTTATTAATGTCTTCTGGCACTAATAGTTGTGTGTTTCTTTTCTAGATATTGATGAATGTGAATCTAACCCCTGTGTTAATGGAGTGTGCAAAAACACACCAGGTTCTTTTGTTTGTGAATGTTCTCCTGAAAGTACTTTGGATCCAACCAGAACCATCTGCATAGGTATTTATTCCTCTGAAGATTTTATGTTTGCTGGTTAAAAATGTCCAGTGACATGTGAACATTGTACACCAGGTTAAGAAAATGCTTTAAAATAACTTGTGTAGACTAATTTAGTGGAAAACATAACAGAAACAATGTTAAAAAGTGCTTGTTTTCTCCATTACTATTGGGGCATAAAGTGCACTTGGGAGCTTGGTGTGCTTCCATGTCAAATTTGAAAGAGAAGTAAAAAATTTTTATAGCCAACACAGAAGTGCTAGGACTAGTACTTCAAGTCTGTGCTCACCTCCTTAATTTCTCCTGTAATAAGGTGAATATGTTCTAGTTAGGATCTGCTTTCTGGAATGAATTTTGTGTTTAAGATGGAGCATGAGCAAGTTATGCACAGTCCAAACCAGCTCAAGAGCGTCCATGGACAGTGCTGTGACTCAGCTACTCTTTGGGCTCATAATTTCCTCTCTTGCCTGTTTTGTTGGGACAGTAATTTATAGCTCTTTTCTAGTTAGTGAGAAAAACTGTAGGACTACAGCTGTCTGATCCTTAGCTATCTCCTGCCACTCCCCTGTACGGGGAGATACTGAGACTGGGGGATCTAGTAAAATAATGGAAGATGTAGCAAGGGTTCATATCTACTCTGTTCTTCTGCATGTGCCCCCAGTCTAGGTCATAGTCAATACAGGGACTCAAATCTTGAATGGTATTGACATACTCCCTGTTAAGTGTAAACAAGACAGTAAGTGTAAACAAGGATTTGCAAGAGCTCTGTGCTGAGATGATTTCAGGCTATAGTCCAGCATAGAGAAGGTTAAATTAAGAGATTTAAAAATAAATTTAGCTCTGATATGGTAAATTATAATGAAAGGATGATTCTTATTCATAATTAATATGTGTTTTAAAATACAGTAATGCATAATGCTAGACAATCTGCATGAAAATATATTGTTTTTTCCCAAACAGAAACTGTCAAGGGTACCTGTTGGCAGAACATAGTCAATGGAAGGTGTGAAATAAATATCAATGGAGCAACTCTGAAGTCCCAGTGCTGTTCCTCACTAGGTGCTGCTTGGGGAAGCCCATGTACACCATGTGAACGAGGTAATGCCATTAATTTTCCTCAGGAACCTCGGACTTTTCCTCCTCTGAGGTTGGTCGAGATTATTGTTGTAGACGTTGGGCACAGGCTAGACAAATAACTTTATTTGTTGTGTTATCAAGCAGTCATTCCTTATTCAGTCCCAAAAAAGAGAAGTCTTAATATTTGAGAGGTAGCATGTAGCTATAGAAGGTTCTAACTGGATTTTACAGTAAATATTTTACAAGTTTAAGTGCTGAAGGGAAGGGACCACACCTACAGTCTGTAACTGGCAGCCTTACTTTAGCATGGTTTGTCATAATTACTGATCTGGAGTTCCTAATGATGTGGCAATAAATGCATGTTCCCCAGAGATCCCAAGGAAATGTTCACAACGAATGGATCTTTGGTGTGGTAATAAAGGGAGGAGAGGGAGTAGCCCTTGTTATTATTCTCTGTAGATTAACTGATGACCTGGAGAATCATACAGTTGATCAAAAAATGGGTTGAGGTCGCTGCATATTCATTTGATAATTTTACTGAACTGTGGGATGAGCTGGGAACTCAGGGATGAGCTGATGAATGCAGAAATGTGTGTGGGTTGTTATTTCTATATCCTGAAAGCTGCTAGTTAGCTCAAATCTTTGGTTAATTTCATTCTGTGTATCTTAACAGAATTCATTCTCATTCATCCATGGTAAATAGGGTTGTAATGTGCTGTGATCGAGTGAAATGAATTAATTGGTTCAAATGAAACAGAAACCATATCCACTTTTAGGCTAGCTAGCTGAGACACATGGGAAGCAAAAGAGGATAAAAGCTGACACTCTATGTAGTTTATGCAGTTGCCCCATCTTATCTCTTTATTATTTCAGAAAATACTGGGATACTGTCTAAGCACTCAGACTTCTCATAGCAATAAACTAGATAATGTTTCACATGATCAGTTTTGCACAATAAATTAATGGTGAGTTTTGGACTGCAGTATTCTGAAACTTCCCTTCTGTTTGTTTTACAGACCCAATATGTCAAAAGGGATATTCAAGAATAAGAGGAACATTGTGTGAAGGTATTTATTGTTGCCTTAACATAAATCAGAGCTTGAATTAAAAAAATGCCAGTGTTTTTATTTAAGTGGTTAATTTATCATAGAGGAACACTATGCCAAGTTCTTACCTTATGTTGTTCCATTGACTTCATTAGAGTTATGTCAGGGATGAATTTGGTTTCAGTTTGCTTAACATTCCTGCATACTCACACTTGATCTCAAAGTACACACTTGCAAATACAATGTTGACCAGTCTAAGGAGGTGACTCTCTCTCTTCAACTGCTGTTAACTGAGTAACCTGTTTTTACAAATTATGTGTCTTATATATGCTACAAAACATGCATAAGTAATACAGTGGTATTATAAGTCATTACTATGCTTTAGAGAAAGAATGTTCAAAGACTGTAGTTCACATTAGTTTTCTTTTTCTTTTTTCCCTAACCATGGCTTTCTCCCATACAACATTATATGAAATCTTACACATTCCAAAACATATTTTCACTGTCCTATTCAAAAAAACAAACAAAAGACATCAGGACACAGTTATACTTTGGTTACAGAAAAGGTTAATATTTTAAATGTGTAGTTTTTTGCTTGGTATGAGATGACTCTATACTATTCTGTGAGAATTGAAGGTCCCACCCTTTTTCATCTCTATTTGAATTGATTTGAACCCCTGGAAAAGTACTGCATATTTACATAACATGCAGAAGCTCAAAGAGTCTCAAACTGCTGTGGGTCATCCTGACTGACAACATCTGACATGACACTGCAGTTAAAATATTTTTTTAAAATTACTCCCATATGTAGCTTCCATAAAGAAACATTGTTTTTTTCCCTTAAAAAAAAAAAGGAAAGAGGAACACCCTCACACATACTCTTTGCTTTCCAAATGATGACTGAATATCTTGGCATGTCTGTGCTGCAGACCCACTGTACATAACTTATCTGACCTCAGCAACACTTTGTGGAGTGTGTAAGTGAAAGAAAAGAAAAAAAAAAGGTGGGCCCACCTATCTCTCTTCACAAGGAAAGTCTTAGAACATTTTCAACACTGCTGGGATGGAAAGTTTATCCTTCCAAGATACAGATACAACTGTTTTCAGCATTTCCTTTACCAGCACATCAGATTACATCTATTACATGCTTTAGTCTTTCTTTTTTCTATGGAACCTGGATAGCCCAAGGTTTTTCAGAGTAGTTTTCCTTCCTTGTAACCTTTCTGAAGCCTTACTTGGTTTTCAACCAATGTAAGCATTTTTCAAGACAGGGAAAGGTCTCTAGGAAATTTACTGGCAAGTTAGAGACAGATGTAAGTTTAGTTCCCAAAAGGTGATAGTCAGTTCTCCCATACACAGCCCATGTAAAATAAGTAATAGATTTTGTGCAAGGAAATAAGCAAACTAAATTGGCAGCATTCCTCTCGTTTGTGGGTGAGCCCTGGAGTTGTCAGCTGCACTATTGCTCACAGGCTGTGAACAGTGTTTCAGTGGTTTCTAATAATCCACTGGCTTTACTTCATACCTTCCAGTCAATTTACAATATCTGTTCAAGGGCAGAGGCCACTGATTTGCCCCCCAGCATTTATTCTCCATCGTGCTCCATGAGGTTTGAGAGATGCAGTCTCTGCACCAGGAGTTTTGTCTGGAGGCCTAAGCAGCCCAAACCTTCCCACTTCTTGGTTACTCTATACATGAGTATTCATCTACAGATTGCCAGTCATTCTTTTTCCATTTCTTGTTCTTATCCTCTCCTGTCCTAAAAATTGTCACGCTTCATCTTGGAGCATGTTTAATGCTGGAAGCTTTTTCCAAAAGGCAGTTGTGAAGCATATGCTTTCCACAAAGGACATGGGTGGGAGGACCTCACACTTAGATTACTAAACATTTATTTAAGCTCAAGCCAAGCTAATGCATCTAATCAATTTATCCTTACCCAAAAATGCTAAATTTGCCTTTTAAATATAGAAATACAGTTTTTACTTAATGAAGTTAAACTCTGTGTGTAATTGTTAGGAGGTTATTTTAATATATATAAAGTTGCTAATTGCTGACAAGGGCATAGGGCCAGATTTCAAATGGTGTTGTAGTTTCCAGATATGCAGATAGAGAAGATATTAAAAAATCTTAAAAAAATACAGAATCTAGTTGGAATAATGTATAATGTCATTTTGCACTTATCTTGGTCTTTCTTTGCCTATTTGCTTCAAACATCTGGCCCACAGTGAGTATGAACATGGATATAGTTTTTAAACACCTCTCCCTTTTCTGTTACTTCTGAATTTAATTTCAGTATATGTAGGAATAGCTAATAGCAGCATGTAGTATTTCTGATCATCAGCAGTTTTCTGTAATTAATTTGATCTGGCTGACTTGCTTCGGAAATTGTAAATTTGTTGACTTTTTTCAGGCCATGTAGACTGCTGTCATTTTTAATTTTATCTTAAAACATTGCAATGTTATTATTTTTTGTATTTTTTGATAATTTGTTCATGTTTAGCATGTTAGTGATTACTCTTACTCACTTCCTTTTTTTCTTTAATAGATGTTAATGAATGTGAGGTGTTTCCTGGAGTCTGTACAAATGGGCAGTGTGTCAATACCTTGGGATCATTTGTTTGCCAGTGCCCCAGTGGAATGACTTTAGATGCTTCTGGACGGACTTGTCTTGGTAGGTGTTAATTCCATGTACAGGTCTACTAGTGAAGAGCAGATCTATGCAGTGACCAGTGGCTGCACTGCATGTTCTCTAACAAGATAGGAAAATTATTTTTGCTCATTTTTCAAATGGAATTAGTCAGGGACATGAACTTAGTTCACCTGGCATAGGAACAGGTTCCAAAGGTAGTAGCTAAAGCCCATCACCATCTGCTGGCTGTGATTTAGTTCCAGACTGTTCATCTGATAAATTCCTACAGAACATCCATGCTCTTAGCACTCTTTATCTGCAGCCCCACTGAAAACTACCTTCCACAAAGGCTGGAATAGCGGAGGCCACACCATTGTGGGCTGGGACTTGGCCACACCAATGCACCTTGATGGAGTGTGCAACAGAATATCCAAGTTTTGTATGCTGTACACCCAAAGCACCTTTGTCCATTTATGACAATAATGCCCTAGATTTGCCTCTGAACAAGGCATAGCTTGTAGTAATTAAAAGGCCTTATGTGAGTATGGCAAGCTGGAATGTTTAAAATCCTTTTCCGATCCAAAATTTACTTCAAGTGTTGAACACCATTTTCCAGAGTGGCGCTTTAAACTTACTTCAACTGTTAATTTGTGAGTTTAGCATTAATATTTTGTGGTTAGGAATTATGCAGTGAGCTTGGTATGCTCCTCTGAGTCCACAAAAACATGGAGCGAGCTGTCCTGTGAAGGCATTTTGGAAGAGAATTCCTCTGCAGTGAACTAAATTTTCTCTTTCTTTCTCAACATGTTGTTAAATTGCCCAACAGACATTCGCTTGGAGAGCTGCTACCTGCAGCACGAGGATGAGCAGTGCACGTCCCAGATCCCAGGCCGGCACCGCATGGACGCCTGCTGCTGCTCCGTGGGGGCAGCCTGGGGCTATGAGTGCGAGGAGTGTCCTCTCAGGGGAACTCCTGAGTTTGAAGCTCTTTGCCCAAGGGGACCTGGGTTCTCTACGAAGATAGAAATAAGTGGGAAGCCTTTCTCTAAAGGTATGTGATCCATTTGTGGCTAATTGCCAGCAAACCCTGATGGCTTCTACTTTTACTCTTCCATCAGACAACTCCTCTGGGTTTGAAAATTGGTGATAGCTACTTCACTCACCCTAAGGCATGTTTAAAAATCCAGTTAGATTTCATGGCAACTGAAGTCCAAATAAAATACAAGAGAATTTAGTTTGTAATTAATATAATATTAATATATAATACTGCATGTAATACTGCAGCCTCAAAACACAGAGTTTGTGTCACTAGAGAGGTTAAATTGTGGTTGATTTTGCCTCCTGGCATCTCATAGTACAAGAACTGGAACAAACTGGGCAGTCAGCTTTGGATGTATTGAAAGAGCAATCCTTACTTGTGAAGGGTGCAATAACTTTAATTATAATGTGAAACAACAAAGAAATGGTGAATAATTTTGAGAATTTCTTGTGAAGCTACTTGGAGAGGTAGAGGAAATAGCTTCCAAGATGATGGCTCAAAACATTATTTACAGTGAACCTAGTTGTGTTATGACTCTTGTTGGTAAACTTCCAGCATTAAATGGAAATCACGCAGTGACACCCCAGCATCATGTGCTGAAAGCTGTCTTTCCAGGATTAACAGTGAGATTAAACTGGACAATGTCAGAAGTTACCCAAAAACTAAACATTATGAAGTCTGAAATGAGGGGAGTATATATATATGAATGACAATTGCTGTTGTTAGTTTCAGCCTTGTTTTATAAACAGTTACTAAGCCATTAATTATCCATAAAGAAAAGTGACATGTGCTTTTACTTATGCTCATTATGTTTTCTGTGACTCATGGAAGTCACATTTTTTTCTCAGAAATCAGAAGACAGAGTGCTTCTTTTGAAAGCTGCCTTTGCCTTGATCCTCTGTCCACTGAAATCTTCCTGAGCTGCAGATTGGATCCTGCAGGACAAAGAGGAGACTAATACCATTCTGTAGCAGAAAGTGTTCTTGGAAATTCCAGTACAGAGAGTCTGTCTACACTGTTGGTTAAGGGGAAGTCAGTATCAGTTTATGTAGTGTGGTCTAATTTTCCCACAAAGAGGGTCACTGCCATGAAAAAGGATGAGCTCTGATGTCAGCATTGCTCTTTTGTATGTTTTTGTATGCAATGGTAACATCATATGTCCACACTATCTCATTTTCAGACATCAATGAATGCAAAATGTTCCCCAGCCTTTGTACCCATGGAAAATGCAGAAATACCATTGGCAGTTTTAAGTGTAGATGTGACAGTGGATTTGCCCTTGATTCTGAAGAGAGGAACTGCACAGGTAAACTGCATGGATGTCTCTCTCATAGCTTTGAATTGAAAAGGGAAAACTGGACTCCTTTGAAAATCCTGTGAATGTGTTTTGTCTTACAGATATCGATGAATGCCGCATCTCTCCTGATCTTTGTGGCCAAGGCATCTGTGTCAATACTCCTGGAGACTTCGAGTGTGAATGTTTTGAAGGCTATGAAAGTGGATTTATGATGATGAAAAACTGCATGGGTATGTTTTTATAGACCTTAGATGTGCAATAGTATGCTATGTGCTAGTATGCTATGCATGGTGTCTTTGGGGTTTTTATTTTAAGGTTTGATTGTGCTTGGGTTTAGGTCTCTCTCATTTTTGTGAGCCTTATTAAAGCTAACTTTAAATGTGAATTTGCTGCTTCTGCAAGTTGCCAAAGCATGTATAAGGAAGGGACAGGATTTCAGGACATTAAATTTATGTCCACAATCCCCATCTTGCTAAGTGGGACACCATCCTGAACTTTGAAGTTAAAGTAAATTAAAATTTAGAAGAAGCCTTTTTGAATTTATTTTCTTTTTCTAACTGGATTATGGTGCAAGGGATGACTGGCTCTAGGACAGGCTGCATGGTTGATCAAGGCAGATGGTGCTGTGATGGGTGAGGGTCTGTGGTGAGGGGTGTGCTGGCCCTGCACTGATGTGCCTCCCTTTCTCCCCACAGACATCGACGAGTGTCAGCGCAATCCCCTTCTCTGCCGAGGTGGCACCTGCATCAACACAGAGGGAAGTTTTCGGTGTGATTGCCCTCCAGGCCATCAGATATCACCAAATATCTCTGCATGTGTAGGTGAGACATGCAGGCAAAATCAAGATTGTGCACAGCATTTTGTACCTCTCTTGTGCTGTGCATTTAGTACCATTTTCAAGATGAAAATGTGTTCCTCTTTTTCTTTTGCAACAGACATTAATGAATGTGAGCTGAGCACCAACCTGTGCCGAAATGGCCGTTGTGTCAACCTGATTGGAAAGTATCAGTGTGCTTGCAACCCTGGATATCAGTCCACACAAGACAAACTGTACTGTATAGGTAAGGACAAAATCTACATGGGAGGTCTAGCAAACAGGGAAGATAAAACACACTGAGTTGTTTCAGTTTAGTAGATATATAAAGTAATTTTTAACAATGAATGAAAAAATCTATTACAGTTTGTCAAAATAGGATGCAAAATTCTCCAAAACATGCACATCTGTTTTCGAGAGAATTGAATGAAGTTATGGCAGTGCTACACTTAGCTGAGTAATAGATTATTTTCTCTAGTAAATTAATCATGATGCATAAAATCACATACTATTTTAAATGCCCCAAGACTTCAGTCTTCAATGATTAAGAGGGAGTAATTTGTTAGATTAGTTATATACTTAATTAAAAATCATCATTCCTGCTGGACCATGAAATATAATAATGTGGTTCAATTGTATACATTCCTTCTACTGTGCCATGAAAAAAATCCACTGGCTTTAATTCTGCCAAGTAATTTTTTGCCCTGATCCTTACAAAAACTTCTTTGCCTTCATGATCCTGTGGTAACTCAGTGCTATTTCTATATGTAGAATGAGAAGCACAGAAGTATTTGTATATGCCGTCTTTCCATCCCTGGTTTGCCTGAATCCTTCCCAGTGCCTGCCTTTGCAAACACTTGAATGTTAGTGAGCAAACGCCAAGTAGAGATTCTGGATTGATGGTGTACTGGAAAGCTGACTCAAAGTGTGTCCTTGAAATGTGATTTAAAGTAAAAGGTATTGTGGGTTTTAACTGTAATGTTCTCCTTTTTAGATATTGATGAGTGCAAAATAATGAATGGTGGCTGTGAGGACTTCTGTACAAACTCAGAGGGCAGCTATGAATGTAGCTGTAAACAAGGCTTTGCACTCATGCCAGACCACAGGACATGCACTGGTAAGGGAGATTTTGGGAACTTTCCTGCTTAAGGGACTTATTTTATTAGTTTAAAAATGAACCTTATTTTTAACGTTAAAGCTATTGAAACAAATACACTATTAAAAAAGAAAATAAATGGAAAGTGAAGTTCTTTTTCTGAAGTAAATATCTCCAAAGTATCAGAACTGGGCAACTGCAGAAAGAAGTGCTTTGAAGGGAATTGGTTCTTGATAATTTCAGAAGAGTGTAAAAGTTGATTCTGATTTTAAGAACAAAAATCTCTAATTTTTTCAGTAGGAGATAAATTTTCCCCCTTAAGGTATTGTAGTAGGTCCAAATCCAAGACAGGTGTAAGACCATTAAAAAATTATCATGAACAGAAGCCAGGATGCTGTGCATGTGTATTGTATGGTTATGTTGGAGAGAGGATAGACAGAGACTCTGGAAAAGAAGCTGATTGCTCTGCTTTGTCATTTTGTGGTATCTGCTCTTAAGCAAGAAAGAAAATTCCTATTTTTAATTCTTTGTTTAGTCAAGTGCAAGTATGCTGCATTAATTCAGAGCTGAATGACTTGCAGAGAAATTGAAGTCTGAATACTATGAATCTTTCTTAGGAAACAGGTCTTTTACACTCTTAAAAGGGTTTGTGAGAAAATTTTCAGAGCTGTCTTATGGCTGGTGTTATCCTTTGGGAGTCTGGGAGTCATAATCCCAGGAAGTGAATTGTACTTGGTGATTTCCACATAGGTTACTGGAAAGATAATTCTACCCAACTTTTCTCTTACTTCTTGCTTCACACCCACTGGCCTGATGAGGCATGTGAATATTTGCCAGCTGTTTGCCAATTCCATCCAAGAGCTCTTTGAAGACCATGAGAATTATAATAGGGTTAATCCCTTGGAATAGAATTGCCTTTATAGTTGAACAAATGGAGAGTTTTCTATACTGGATTATTACAGCACTCACATTTAGAATTTGTAAATATTTATAGACCTTGAACCAGAGTCTCAATTACTCTGAGGCCACTCACTACCATTCCAGAAGTGAAAAGAGCCCAAAAGCACAGCAAAATGTAATTTTCCCCCACATTGTAGCTTGCTCTGTCAGAAGGATGTAAAGTAGCCAGCCTTCAGCAAGTATCAGACCCTCATTCAAAGAAAGAATTCGACTAGAAAAAGTGTAGATTTTATTGACCCCGAAAACCTAAAATATTTAGATTAGAAGTAGTTTGCTTTAGCTCAAGTTTCTAGAAAAGGCAAGCTTTTACAAAGCCTTGCCCAAACACTGGTGTTTGGGGCACATTTTCAATGCAAAAATAAAACCGGTTGATCGAAATTGTGCTTCAGCCAGAATCTAAACCCAGTGAGAGGATTAGAGTGACATGAGAGGGAAGGGAGGAGGGGGTGGAGCTGAGTCTCTGAGCCACTTTTCTGTTTTCATCTTCTTTATTTGACTTGGACCAAATGACCCAAATGTGCACTTGGACAGTCTTTGGGATCTCTAGTCTGCTGGCTAGAAACAGTTCTGTCTTTACTCCCCCTTATCCTTTGCCACCCAAACACATCTCTAAACCCAAAATCAGAACAGATAATTTACAGCACCTTCCTGCATATTAAACTAAAAACTTTGGAATAGGAAACTATCATCTTTCAGTTCTCAAAGTCAAAAATGCAAGCATCTGCCTTTGCTGTGTGGAGGGGATGGGTTCTCTGTGGTTTGTCCACACAGTAACCTGACCCTGAACATGTCTATAGAAGTTTTTGTAGTCAGATGTTACTTTAGTTGTGAATTTCTATGTATCTATTTCTACATATCCAGTCTCTGAAAAATAGAATTTCCTTCACAGACCAGCTATAATAACTATTAGCTATTCATTTTCATACTCTCTTCTAAGAAAGACTTGAGAGCAATAGCCACACATAAAAAGGTTTAAATAGCAGAAACACCAGACATCTTTGGATGTCAAGTCAAATCGAAGAAAATATCCAGAGATGTGAGGTGTCACCTTCACTACCCTATTAGTATTGAAAACACTGCTTCCTTCTCTTGAAAAGATGTTATTTACATATGTAAACGTCTGGTGAGTATTCAAAATCCACATACTAAAGTTTTGCCTCTGCCCAAACTAAGAAGAATAAAAATAACTTGTGACTTTGCTTTCTTGGCACTAAATATCTGGTTTTACACTGTTAGATGTTTGTGCATGGTACAAGATAAAATAGGACTGTGACCTTCAATTGTGAAACACCTATTTTACATTTTCAGTTTTCTCTGTGTGTGAACATGTCTTTTATCTTTAACATCACACAAAGCTGGAAGCCATCACAGAATATATTTCCTGATAATTGACCTGGTAAGAATGCACTGCAGTTCAGTAGTAGGTCACATTTGAATTGGTGAGGTTATGCATAAATAATCAGCTCAATTAGGAGAAACAACAGGTTCTTTGTCAGCTGATTTTCCCCCAACTGTGAAATCAGTACAGTGGCAGGTTCATAAATAACGTTCTTTATTTCTGTCATTATTATTCCCATTTCTAGTGCTTAAATTTGCATGTTAATTCAAATTCCATTCCAAATTAACATTTTCAGGCTAATGTCCATGTCAACATTATTTGCTTGTTAAGATAAACAGGGACTGGTCAGCCTTCTTCCTTGCAGAAGTTGTGTGTCCACACAAGCACTAGCTGCTAGAAATACAGCAGAATAATGAACATAATATTTTAAATGAATGTGAGTTCATTTTCTGCAGCTGCATAATTACTGCAATCCACAATAGACTGCTCTGATAATGAGTTACACCCTTTCTCTTGGAGAGGATTCCTGAATCTTGTCCTTTTTGTGCTGATTTTTTTCCCATGGTATCACTAGGCAGAGATTCTGATTTTTGCTCTTGCTGGTCTGTGTTGGTGCTGACACAGGAAGATTCTAGGGATTTTTACAAGGAACACTAGCATAACCCCAGGGGCTCTGAAAGATTCCAGAACTTAGCATGGTTGCCTTAATATAATAAAGTATCTGCTTCTGCAGCTTGGCTCCAATCAATGTTGGCAATTTTATCAATTGAGAAAACAATTTTTCATCCTAGAATATATAACTATATGGCTGGCCTGGCCAGTCAGTTGAAATACTAAATAAGACCATAAAAATTTCTTAGTGAAATAAATGTATGTACTGTAATTATTCCCATCATGAGTTGAACTGTTTCCAGTTTGTCACCACCCATGAGATCTATAAAGGTACTTTGCATGTATGATGCTTTTTTAAGATCTGTAAAGTTTGATATTTTTGTCACTGAATTTGACTCCAGAGCTTCCATTGATTTCAACAATGATGGATTGTATCCAAGAATGCCCAATTATATGTGGCCTTGTGGTGTGACAAAGGTTCTGTTGGAGTTCTTTGCTCTGAAGAAAAAGTTGGTTCTTGTTCCTCCCACTCGAGTCAAAAGGGAATATTTTGCCACTGACTTTAGCTGGAGACAAGGAGCATACTCATCAGCACAATTTTGCAATGTACTGCTCAGTTATTTACAAGGATTCAATCTTCACCATGTTTATCAGAGCATTAAAATGCTTACTTGCCATGGTGATGATTCGTTGCATTGGATAAAGGTAACATATTTTAATCTGATTTTCCCCTGTAGATATTGATGAGTGTGAAGACAATCCTAATATCTGTGATGGAGGCCAGTGTACAAACATCCCAGGAGAATACAGGTGTCTTTGCTATGATGGATTCATGGCATCTGAAGACATGAAGACTTGCATAGGTAAGTGAAAGTACATGTATTCCAATCTGCATTAAACACTGAAAAAATATTTATTAAGGCATTCTTTCCAAGTAGACAGACAATGATATTTGAAGAGTGTTGCTCTTATCTCCTAATTTTGCTCACCTGACCATAGAACCAGCCCTATTGCACAAGTGCAAATGTCATCTTCTGTATATCCCTGTAGATTGGGGTGCAGACATGATCTATAGCATTGCATCTTTGTGTCCTCTTCCAGTGAGGTTTTTATGCAACTTAGAGAAAGGAGTGCCTGGAGAAAGGAAGTGGATGATGCTGTGGAAAATTCCTAGCAAAATAAATCACCAGTGCTGATTTAAACTTGTCTCTGAGACAAAACTATGTGGAAGTGTTGTACCTTGGTAGAGCAGAGTTGTGAAACTGCATATCTCCACAACCACATTTTCACATTTTAATTTAAAATCTTGAGTGTATTTCAAGAAAAATGTCTGACAAAGCCAGACAATATATATGCATGCATGCATATATAAATGTATACAGACACATATATGTAGGAATTATCTATAATCATAGTAATTCTTTGGATAATGTACTGCACTTTAGTGTCTGTTTTTTAGGAAAAGCTGGCATTAAAGGTACATTAATGCAGATATGGTAATATAACACTGTTACCCCTGATCTCAAAATATATACTTGTATGCTAGGTAAGGAGTAACTACTATGAGCAGCTTTTTCTTTGCATATCTAGACCTGTGTTTGTATCAGAATTCATATCTAAAGAGATTTTTCCAGTTACTTTCTAAGAATTGTATTTAATAAATCTTAATTCATGGGGTTTTTTAGATGTTAATGAATGTGATCTGCATCCAAACATCTGTCTGAGTGGAACCTGTGAGAATACAAAAGGCTCATTTATCTGTCACTGTGATATGGGATATTCAGGCAAGAAAGGCACAACTGGTTGCACAGGTAAGTTTTAAAGATTAATTATTAATTTTTACTTAAACTCATGAGTCTGCTTTTCTGGTGTTTAGAACCTCCTCTCCCTGTGCTTCTTTTCACTTACTTGTTCTCTTATTTTACCTCTCATCCAAATTTGCTGAGCTTGTGTTCTGCTAAACTTCAGTGGTACAGCATTCAGCCTGATGCTCCTTCTGCTGAAATGAGTAGAGCAAAGATGGGGATCAAAACTGGGTGTGTTACATTGTTCCTCCAAGAGAACAGCAAATGCCATTCTCTGTAACTTGACAAATTCCTGAGGACCTCAGTGCATTTGGATTAGTTAATTGTATACTCTGCAAGCAAATTACATGTATCTGTTCAAAGTATTATTTGGAAAACACAGATGGCTTGAAATATATGCTGAAATGTATTTTCAATTTTTGCAAAGTGTCGACAATACAGTTACACAACTAAATTCTATCAGCTGAATCAGAATTTGCTTTATTTCATGTATTGCCAGCAAACAGAAATGAGATTCAAATATACAGGCTCTGAGGGCATGATATCAATAATCCAAGTGCTGGTGTCTCAAGCCAAGGTGTTTAGAGTCTTAAGCTTTGCCCAAATATGAATGCAAACATATGTTTAATATAATTTTTAATGTAGACTTAGGGTAAACACATTTCTGGCAGTGTCTTTGAGACACACTTTTATTCTTAGTCTGCCCTTATAGTACAGATTTAATAATATATTTTTTTAAGTGCCCCAAATATATGAAGCTGTTTTTTTACAGCTCTCACAGAAAAATCTGAGAGTTGGAGTTGTATTTTGCATATTGGACTATGGATGAATAATTGTGCATTAGTAACAGCTGCCTTTGACTTACATATGAACTGATCTAAATCCAAGAAATCCCTAATTGTACTCTGTAGACCAGCATTTCAGTGTTCTTTGTTTCTGTGCTAAATTATATGAAGATTTTCAGAACTCTAGACCTGAAAACCCTCACGCTGATCAGTTACACGTGGTGCAGCTATCAGTCCCAGCCTAAGGAGCAGGCAGGAAAGATGAAGCAGTGAGTTGAAGGCAAAATATGGAGAAAGGTCGTGGAGGCAAGGGAGGAATCTGAGGCATGGCTTTTGGAGAAGTGCCTGGAAACAGCCACCATTCTTGCATCACGTGATTCAAGGTAGTGGCAAATGTCCCAAGCAATAGTTTTTTGTTGAAGGAGACACCAGGAAATCCCTCTGACCTGTGGATTGACACTGTCTGTCATGAGGGCTCTTCCCACCTCCTTACACATTTGCAACCTTTCCTGCTGCTTTAGTCTGCATGCCAGTATTTCAGAGAGGCTGGCACTCACCAGGAAAAATAGCAGAACACCTTAATTCCAACAGATACTATAGAGGGGCTCAGTAATTTGAAAGAACCCAGTGGTCCAAGACAAAAAGGTGAAGCATCAGTTATATGCTGATACAGCTGAGATGGGACCATACTCAAATAATGAATTTTTTTTTTAATTTAAATAAGAAAGCAGGAAGCAGAGCAGGAAATTTCTAGATTTGTTTCATAATGGAAAAGCTGTGGATACAGATCCCATAGTGACTACATTGTGCAGGTTCTCACATTCTGTTTTTTAAAGTGTCTGATTTACTGCTGGAGAACTTTGAATTCCCCATTTCTTGTTTGCACAGTATTAGAGCAAAGTTGAAGTTCCCAGGCTCAGGTACTGCAGACCATGAGAGCATCCTTCAATACTTCTTCTGGCAGGACCTTGCCAACAGCACCTTGACCCCAGAATTCAGAATTCTTGTCTTACAGACAGATCAAAAGCACCCACAGCTTTTAGGAATTTCCATGGAAAAAAAAGTTACAAAAACATGTACAGCATTTTGAATGGGAGATCCTCTGTTTCATGAGAACAACTAAATCATGTCCTCTGGGTTCCATTCCAGTTTTGTCTAAATATTTCAGCTTCCTTGTCATTACTGAGTGTTTCCATTTTAACAAATAAACTTTTTTTTCCCCCCCAATCATTTAACGGTATTCAGAATCCACCCACTGACTTACATTCCCATCTCACACAGATGTTAGTTCCCCTAGTTCTCCCCTCTCCTTGGTTCTCAGTAAGATTGTGGACAGAGTTTAGTAACGAAAATATGATTTTTAAAATACTATTCAAAAATACAGGTTGTAGATGCAGCTTTCCAACATCAAATGCTGTGAATGATTTAATTTCCATTCACAAGGCAAACTGTGATAATACAGGCTTAGAGCAGTTCATTTTAGATTTTCCTAGGCAGGCAGTGGCATCCAGCCACTAGAGAGAAGATAGCTGGGTTTTCCCCTATCCCAGTTCCAGATCGCTCAGCTTTATGACAAATACCTTGTCTCTACTTTTTCTGTCAATAAAGTATACATGTACTTTGCAGAAATGAAATCCTGCTTTGGAACTTGTATTTGTATTTTGTGATTCATCTGCCACTCTGAATTACTGCCTGTAAATCTGCAATATTTCACTGTTGATGTAGAGCCTTAAACTTGCTCTGATATTTTCACAGAGAAACAAATTTTTCTCCAACTCTCTCCCATCCATCCTTGCAGTTACGGCTGTGTGCAGAGCCTCTCTGGTGGTTCCTGTTGGAGGGGGGCTTGCACAAGCTTAGGGTGCTCTTCACAGAGTCAGACTGAAAGAGGTGAACTTGGGCAGTAATTTCCCAACATGGCCAACAGATCAAAAACACACATGTTACAACTCAGCTGGATTTCTCCACAGCAGGCTCAGGTAGTTGGAAGGCTTGAGACCAGGCTCTGACTCCACAAGGGCCATGCTGTTGCCATGTGGAGGAAGGCTAGTGGAAAGTACTCACCTGCAGCCTTGGTGTGGGCTGTGAGCTTGGAGAGTTTGGTGTTGAACGTCTTCCAGTGATGACGTTGGAGGATACAGGAGGAGTGAGTGCCACACTGCATACCTGCATGGCTGACAGGAACTTGGTTCTAGAGAGGTCAGACGTCTGATACAGGGAAAGGAAGAGGTGAGCCTGTCGTTTGCCCTCAGAAATAGAGCCGTAATATTTTGTGACTTGTATAAAGTACTGTCCTCTTCATTATTAGTGGCTTCTGGCCATTAATAATACCTTGTGTTTCAGGCTTGATGGCACAAAAGAGTTCTGGTACCAGTGAAGTATATGTTTGCCATCATGAATCTGGGAGCTGGCTGTGTCAGGCCAAATACCAGAAGATAATGATAATGAGATCCTGCCCACCAAAGGGGGGTATTACAGGAGGAGTGTACTGGCAATAGGCATCTGTCCAGCAATAACACACTGTGCCTCAGTGTGGTGATGATGTAAGGATGGATAGCAGGCAAGAGCTGAACTGTCCCATGTGAAACTCCAAGAGTACAGTATGCTGAATAAAATCTGAGAGTGATTCCAAAAGAGAAAACAATTTTACATATAGGAAGATCAGAATAGGGGAATTTTTCCATGAATTTTTCTACTTGTATGAGTGCCAACTTGAAATTCACAGTCTTTTCTCTCTAAAAAGCCTGCGTTTTTCCTACCTGATTACATGGGCAGCAACCCAGGAGGAGGAAATGCCTTGTGACTTCCACCAGACAACTGGCCCTTGGGGAACTGGACCCAGGCTCTAAATACCAGTGAAACGTCAGTGCGATAAAATGCACAGATATGCAGAGACTGCCAAAAAAATGTAAAAGTCAGAAAATGCTTAAGGGATTTGCATAATTCCTGACAAACAGTACTGATTTATAGGTGGAGTCTGAGTTAAATTTGCAGTTTGCTAAGGATCCTTATAGACCATTGAAGCCCAATGAAACCTGACAGAAAGCAGTACACGAGTACCTAGAGGATTTCACGCCCGGTGATGAACATGTGAATTTTCTTCAGTTAATGTGCACTCATTCTGTTCAAATGCAAAAGAATGTTTCTAGAGTATAGGTGAGGAGACAGTGACTTATTCCCATGGTCCTCTCTGGCCAGCTTCAATGATCCACTTCAGACTGCATAAGGATGTGTTGTGCAGATACTGGCTAGCAGTTTATTTCCTTTGGTTGCCACATTTTGCAAGCGTAGTGCAAAGGGTGACAGGTATATACGATGTGTATTTTTGCTGCACACACATTGAGAGCCCTAAAAATTTGTGCCACTGTGATTAATGGGAGAGACACTTAATTAATTGCCAAAGGCTTGAGATAAAAAATATTTGTCCAAAGAAGAGAACTGAAGGAGCCAACCAAATAGGGTGACTGACAGGTTTTTTTTCCCCAGAGTGCTTAGGATTGTTATGATGTCAGACCTGCATATTATTTATCGTGCGTATTCTCATCTGTTGTAGGCAGACAACTCTCTTAGTATAAATGGGAGTTGTGCAATTGCAAAGCTGAGAACATGTGTGCAGCAGCACTGGGGCACAGTGGGACTGGCTGAGGATGCAGTGTCAGTCTCTGACTGGAATGTCTTTATTTTCCTTGGCTTGTCACAGACTCATGCTGGAGGCAGAAGGAAAAGGTTGATATAAATCAGTGACTCACTCCTTTACTCTTCAGTGAAAATCCCCATGAAGTCGGTGGGAATAGGCCATCATTGTGTGAAACCCTGACTTCAGTAGTGTCCTCGTGGGTGCTCTTTGGGTCATGATACTTTACTCAGACCGAGTAATGCCTTTGTCTTCAGACAATTAAATGAAAATAGCTGGAGCATTTGAAGAGTATAGTACTGTTTGTACTGCCATGCAGACAGAACAGGCTGGACTCTTGCTTTTATTAAAGATATTGAGTTAATTTTTCCCTTACAGAGCTCAACTTCTTTCTGTTTCATTCTGTGAAGCCATAATTCAATACTTATGTCAACATAAATCCATATTAAGCTCCAGTATAAGAAGGCATAAATTCCACTGATTTCATTGCACTGTTTACACAGGACCATGTCTATTTTGCCTTGGAGATAATTGCAATGCAATAAATGAAGACTTACAACTCAGCTGTGCAATGAAAGGAGAGAATAGGGATTATAGCAAAACAACATCTGATTTAAACACAGGGGAAAAGAAGTAAAATCTGGGATGAAGCCAGTGATGGTATTTTATATACCTCAATCAGCTTTCACTTAAGTATCTGAAAAACCTTTCCATGCATCATTGAAATAAGCCCTGCAATGTCCCTTTAAAGGTAGATGGTATTAGTGAATACAATTTGCATTCCCTATTTGATCTTTACCCAGGCAAAAAAGTATTGAAATATATTGAATTTTTTTACTGGAGAAAAGCTTTTTTTTATTCAAAGAAAGTGGAATGACATTTCAGTGGCTGATGCCTGAGAAAGTTGATCCCATTATAAAAATACTCGTATTTGCGTATAGATTTATTCTTGCATCTTTAATTTCAAAGAAGATTCTAAGTTTTTTAGAGTGTTTGTTAAACACCTGATGGGGAAGAAGTGTCCACTGCAAGGGCCCCAGTGTTGTGGTGCTGCGGTTCTGCTGGGAGGTGTTAGTGGGGCTCTCAGGTACAATGTGTCAGTGGGTCAGTGCATGGTGGGATGGGAGTCCACAGTCACTTTATGGAGAGTGGAAAATTTGGCTTGGCTTTTCTTAAATTTGAGCCTGAGCATGACTTCATTGCGGTGTAGCTGTTGCATGCAAGTTTCTGTTTGTGTTTGCTGGTGGTTTAAAAAAATTCTTGGCAGAAGCCTCTCTACTGGTGATGGGTTTTTTTTGTGTTTTGTTGTGCTCTGCAGGATATAAGAAAACTTGTGATTGTATGTTTCAAAGCATCAAATAATCAAATACAGTGAAGTCTTAATGTGAGCAGTGGTTTAACAGTTTGGGGTTTAAAATCATGTAAAGATTAAAATATAGAGTGTTTGCCTCAGCTTTTTTGTGTCAGTTTATACTGTAGCTGACCTCTCTAAATTCCTTTCAGTCTTTCCTCAAGCCAAAATGAGTTGCTTTTCTTTCAGGCCACCCTTAAGATTTTTTGACAGACACGAGTTTCCTGTTTAGGGTGATGTTATCTTCATGAGTTTCTGCACATGCTAAAGGCAAAACTGCTCTGAGATTATTCGCCCCTGACCCTTTTTTTAAGTTTTAAAACGTAAATGTCCATTTGCGTGTTTTCAGGCCTGTTGGTGGAGTTAACATTCATTAATGGTAGATTCCAGCTGCCAGATTTAGATTCGTATCTAGATGTCAGCATTCAGATTATGGGAATGCTCATGTCTGGGGTTTGAGTCAAAGCAATGCCTCGCTTAGAAAGAGACTCAGAAAAGTAAGGTTGGATTAAATTCCACTTCAACAGACTAAAAAACTCCAAAAGATTAAAAGCCAACCCACCAAAAAAAACCCCAAAACAACCCCAAACAAACAAAGCAAAACAAAAAAAACCAAAAACCAAATCACAAAAAAATCCCCAAAATCTCAACAACAAAAAACCTCAGGCAAGCACAAAACTCACCTAAGACCCCATCCCTCCCAACCAGCAGTTATTTTGGGTGTTTTCTGGCCTTGAGTATTTAATTTTAGGATAATAGACAGATGTTGTCTGCTTTTTGAAGTCATGCGTTGCCTTTGTGAAAAGGCAAAATATGTGTACAAGGCATAGTGAAAGGATACAGCCTTTTGTCTAGAGAAGTGTGGACAGAAAAACCTAAGAAAGTGTTGTAAAGGAAATGGTGATACCTGGACACTTTCTGCATTAGCTCCACAACTTCACCTTCATAAAGAGCTAATTGTTTGTAGGTAAAATCATAGGGAAATTCAAGTCTGTGATTTTGGGGCTGAAAATCCCAAAGGTTATTGATGGCTGATGCCTTTTCTTAATCATCTTCTTCAGAAAGGTCTGAGCTGGGTTTTTGTCTGTGGAATCATATAAAGTTGTTAGCTTGTTTCCTTTGTTTTCCCTTTCCATCAGCTGTTTTACAGAGGGAGATGATTTGGCCTACAGCAACGTCAAAGACATGTGGGAGGGCTAAAAAAATGGGTATCAGTTTTAAGTGGTTTGATGTGAACTCTAGGTAAGTTACATCCTGCATGAAGTAAAGTGCAGTTCAATAGCTCAGTTACAGAAAATACTCTAAAATTCAAAGCTCAGATAGGCAAGAACATTCCTGCCAGTTCTGTTTCAGTTACCAGTAGTTAATTCTGAAAGCTTTGCCTTTTAGTTTATGCATTCTCCAACTACTTATATGGAGCATTAATGCTTTGTGAGAAGGAAGAATGGAGTTCAATTTGGGTTTTGCAGTCTATATATTTTGACATTGCCAGAGAATGCCCAAACATGAAAATAAGGTGAAAATAGCAAGTACTGAAATAGAATGTGCTGG
This sequence comes from Leptocoma aspasia, assembly GCA_013399835.1. NCBI lineage: Eukaryota > Metazoa > Chordata > Aves > Passeriformes > Nectariniidae > Leptocoma > Leptocoma aspasia. The sequence continues at coordinate 2,880,736 of VXAX01007135.1, forward strand.
CATGACTGTGTATGTTGAAGATTGGATGACCTGCTGCCCGATGTCTCCAAGGATGCTGACTTCTTCCCACTGTGTTAGGTTTCCTGAGTTCCTAATAAACTGCCTGCCTGATGAGCTCCTCAGCTATCTTGGTAAATACAGTCGTACAGCCTGTCCCCCACCTTACACACAGCCTCTGGCCAAGCAGAACCTGCTTCAGTCCCTGCCTGGGGACAACCCTAGGGGCAGCTGGCTGGTGGTGCCTGGCTGGCGTTCATCAGCATCTGTGCAGAGATACGTGGGGGCTGTGGGAGTGCTGTATTCCAACAGTCCCTGGGCAGCAGAGTTTCCTTTGAGACTTTTTGACAAACTCTGCAATGTAGAGCCACCAATGTAGTTCCTCTCTGCAGCCTCTGCCCAGCTCTGCAGCATGGGCACACTGGGAAGGCTGTCTTCGGAGTTACTGTTTTCCTTCTTGAATATACTTGGAGTGAACTGCAGCACCACTGCTTTGTGCCTATCAGAAGAACAGGTAGTGGGGCAGCATGTTTGAAATGTGCTACATACTTCTGTGCTTTCCTTTGCTTTCCTTTGCTTTTCTTTGTTGGGATTTTGTCTTCAGCTTCCTTTTAAAATGTCATGTTGTAAAGAAATGCAGGCTTGCTTTCGCATTCACATTGCCTTTCTTGAGAAATTCTAGTGTGAGTTATCTGGATATGAGAAAGTGTGTTCTATGAGCCCCTCAAACATCTCTGTTTACAGATATCAATGAGTGTGAAATTGGAGCCCATAACTGCGACAGACATGCCATATGTACAAACACAGCAGGAAGCTTCAAATGTAGCTGCAGCCCTGGCTGGATTGGAAATGGTATCAAGTGCACAGGTGAGGGTCTTATGCATTTGTATTTATTTCTAAGGTCAGACCACAATGGGGTTCTAGCAATTCTGGAAAAAGTAATACAATACCTATAATGTGAGAAGGCAAATGGTTATTGAACTTGTGAGGTTGATTTGACGTGATTTGTTGGAGGACAAATTCTCCATCATGATAACTGTGAAATCAGCATTATCTCATGTTTGGCTTGTGAAATGATGAGAGCAGACTGGACCATGGAAAGAGATGCTTTGTGCTTGAGGGCAGCTGATGGGAGGCAGCGAGGAGCCTCCTGGTGCTCCCCTTGAAAACAGCATAGAGGCCTTAGTACTGGGTGCCCTCGGGCTTCCTCAGTCACAGTTACCTTGTCAAACTTCTTTGATGGGCTGCAAATAAGCTGTTCCCCACCTTTTCTGTCAGATGGCCACACATATGTATGGGTTTTATTATGGAAGATTATTTAATGTAGAGCTTCTGTGCACCATACACTGTTTAAACTTTGTATTCATGTGTGGGTTTTTAACTAATTTTTTCCCCTTTTTTGTTATTTTAAAGATCTGGATGAGTGCTCCAATGGAACCCACATGTGCAGCCCACATGCTGACTGCAAGAATACGATGGGCTCTTACCACTGCCTGTGTAAAGAAGGTTACACTGGGGATGGTTTCACTTGTACAGGTGAGCTGTCTGAGGAAAGCAAAGGATGAACTCCAGTGGTGCCATGCAACCTAAGTTAGTCTATGATCCAATACAAAAAACCAGCTTTTAAACATTCGAACTTTTCATTAATATCTCATCATTAATTGTCTTCTCCTTCACCCAGGTTGCCATAGCTTAAATGAAATGTTATATATTATACATGGTCTAACTCAATCCCTTTTTTCTGCTTGATAAAATGCAATTTGTCATTGACCTTTTCTTGTTAGCTGAAATGAGTGGCAAAATTATTAAAACAATGCTTGTTTATGTAATTTGGCTAGTTAGTAAACTAGTCCATTGGCTACTCACCTTAATACTTAAATAATAGGGCACATGCATCAAAATTACTTCACAAAATTGCCTAAAATCTGTTATGCTTTCCACAAGTGTGTGTGATCTTTGTCTTCTTTACTCCATCATCCTGAGAGCTGGTGTCAGGATGAAATGCTGGCATGTAGAATGAAGGAAGTTGCTGCTTCTGAAACCTCATTTTATAAACTGTAAATGAGATTATAAAACTTTGCTAGAGAGATGTTTCCCACCCACACTTCAGTCTTCTGCTTTGAAGAACAGATTAGCTCATGTGTGCTTAGTCATGAGGAGCCCTGCTCTTGCACTGAGGATCGCAGTGTGGGATGCTGGGGATGCTCGCCGTTTGGAGCAGAGCCATGTGACAGAGCTGGTGGGCCAGGTTTTCAGCTGGTGAAAATCAGCAGCACTGTTATCAACCACAGCAGGTTTTTAGAGCATCTGAGAATCTGGATTATCAGATTTAAGGCTGGATTTGAATAACTTCAAATTCTAAGCAGACGTTGGAATTCTGTTTAATTCTCTCAGTATAATTTCATCTTGAATCTGATTCAGCTTCCTCAGTGGCCTTCCTAACCCAGTGCTCTTTGTTAATTTCCTGTATGATGATTTCCAGGAGTCTGTAAGCTACACCCTTCAGATGGAGTACTTACAGAGTTTCTGCATTCAGTAGAACTTTTTTTTTATTTGAATACTTTATTGTTTGTGAATTCAAGAGGTGTCTGGGACTCAAACTCAAACTAGAGCATTCAAATGTTCTGTAAGCCCTCTGCCAAAGTGTGCAGTGTGCAGCATTCCCCCTGGTAGGTGATTTTTGATTTACCAGCCATGGACTTTTCAAAACTCATGCTGCCAGCCAAACTCTGTTGCAATAAGGAGGTGTTTTAGTGATGTGTAACATTTCAGCTGGAGAGTAAGGGCCATGATCTATCTGAAGGTGAGTGGAGTCCAATAGGAAGGCTGTTTTTCTCATCAGCTGTTAACCTGCAGTTTAGTTTTGATGAAGTTCTTTTCATGCCACTTTTTGTCAGTGTTTTGATGTTTGGCATGGAGAACTGCCTATTACCATATGTTTGCTCACTGCATAGTAAACCTCTTTTTTTTCCAATTACTGCCTCTAGGCTTCGCTGTAATAGAAACAATAACCATAATAAATTTCACATGCTCATTCTGAGTCTAAATTTGACCCTGTGACTGCCTCCAACTGTTATTAACTGAAGCTACTATAAGAGTCTGTGCCTTTCTGATTTTCCTTTTGATTAGAAACTGTATTTGCAACATGTCAGGAATATACAGAGCTGTTACATGTAGTAACCTCTGCACATAACTAGATTGCAGTTTCTTCTGCATGTGTTCAAATATAATGGAATAATTAAAATACTTGGAACACTGAATGCTTCAGCTCAAATGTTGGTGAGAAAACCATCTTTACTGCTAACTTGCAATATCCCTTCCTTTTACAGACCTTGATGAATGCTCAGAAAACTTGAATCTCTGTGAAAATGGGCAGTGCCTCAATGCCCCTGGAGGGTATCGCTGTGAATGTGATATGGGATTTTTGCCAAGTGTAGATGGGAAAGCATGTGAAGGTAATTCTTTGTAAGCTTTAAACAACACAACAGATTCTGCCTTAATAGTATTTGATGTTCCAATTTTTTCCAATTGTTTGCTGTTGTGGTTGTATTGTGAACTGCATGAATTTTTTTAATAGTATTTGCTTTTTTGCACTTCATACATTTATTATGGACCTCTAGATGTTCATCTACCTGCTCTATATAAAGAGAACAACTTTTCAAAGCCTGTTTTATGATATATTATTTTGGGGTCTGATTGGTGACCCAAATGGCACTGATAGCTGCCATTTCTTCTTGATCATTGATGTCCAGTTCTTCATTTTATTCAAAACAATTAAACAGAAAAGGTTGTTACTTTGCATTGGTATGTATGAAGCTGAAAAGCAGTGAAAAGCAGTGATTTGGTAGCCAATACAATGCATATGCTTTGAGGGCTTCTGTGAGGTGCAGAATTAGAGTGTGAAGCCTTGCAGAAAGTCTATATGACCACAACAAAAAAAAAAAAAATCCTGTATCTGTTCAGTTTCAAAAGTGAGCTGTCAGTTAACAGTTTACAACTCATTCATATATGTATTATATACATATATATATGTATCTATGCATATTTGTGTATGCAAAGATGCAAAACAATCAAATAATAAACAGGTTACCAACATGTTTAAGGTCATATATTTGATTTGAACATTTGAAATCCTCATTTGTTGTAACATTAAGCAGTTAAGTCAGTCAAGAAGATGCAGCTCTATCATCTGACATAGTCATAACTCTTACAAACTGGTATTTAATGGAGTTCATAAGTACATCACTTTAAAAAGGATTTTTCCCCTTGGAAAGTGTTTTGTGTATTTTTAAGAAATCTACTGAGTGAAATAATTTGAGAATGAGTTTTTCTTTAAATGAAACCAGTATTGGATTTCATGCTTCATGAAACAATTTACTTTCAAACCTTTTAGCTAAGTTTAAATAGCTTTTTTAGAGGTTAGCTCCTGTTGCTAAAACAGGCTTGCCTTCATGTCTTAGATGTCTACATTAAGTGCAGTATTTTAAAGTCCTTTGTAAACACACACTTTTTTTTTTGTATCAAATTAGTTGCTCTTTGTGCAGTGCATGTGGCATTCAGTAAATACTGGTTCAGACTCAGTGACTGGAGAAAAGGCACAGAAGCGTCTGCTTGCCAAACTTTAGATCTGACAAATGTAGAAACTCAAAGATGAACATGAAGTTCACTTTTGGGCACAGGCTTTTCTCTTGCTGGTGTCCAGCTTTCTGCAGATTAGTGCTAATTTATAATAAACTTCATTTTATTAAGGCATATCTTCTGCTATGTTTAATATTGCTGCTTGTCAGATTAGCCCACTAATAAGCTAGGATAGTTTCTGACATAGTTTCCAGAGATATTGGAAGGAGCCTTTTTCTCAAAAAAATCATTATGGATTAGGTTCCTTTGGCTCCAACATAAACCTTCCATGTTACTTTTTCTTGTTTCACACGATGTGCAGAAGCTGTTGTCTTCCAGATCCATGCTGCTGAAAATGTTTGCAGTTCTCTATGTGTCAAGAAGATAAGGAAACCTCATATTTTTCCCCTCCTTTTCCTTAATCAGATATTGATGAGTGCTCACTTCCTAACATCTGTGTCTATGGTACTTGCCATAACCTGCCTGGACTCTTCCGATGCGAGTGTGAAGTGGGCTACGAGTTGGACAGAAGTGGTGGCAACTGCACAGGTAAAACTTTGAACAACATGCCTTTTAATCTTCTGTCAGTGCCATAGTCAGCTCCTTAGGAAATTCTTTTAAGCTGTACAAATCAAACTGGTTACAGGAAAATGTACACTTCCCTACAGTATAACACATGATTCTCCATACCTTTTTTATGCTCCTCTTTACTGTTCTTTGTCCACCTCTGATGGTAAGCTATGGCCTTGTCTTGTATTTTTCCCTTAAGTCTTTTTTTAGTACTTTATGTGAATCTTGTTCATAGATTGATTTTTTCAGGAAAAATACTTTTTTTCCTATGAAATTATGAATTCATCTCAGACTACTGTTCTTCTAAAATGCCTGTTCATTTTTTCGAGCTTTCTGGAGACCAGTATCTCCTAGCTAATGGATTTGTGATGGTCAGCATATGGTACCTGCTATATCAACAGTTTTTAGTGTCCTTGAGTATTTGCTTATCATGTGCTGTTTTTTTTCTTGCAGATGTTAATGAATGTGCAGACCCTACAACCTGCATTAGTGGCACGTGTATCAACACTGCTGGTAGTTACACCTGTGAGTGCCCTCCTGATTTCGAGCTGAATCCCACCGGAGTTGGATGCGTTGGTAAGGGACCTTTCCCTGTGCTATTTACAAGTGAACTTCCACAGAGGGGCTCCAAGCTGACTGCTCAGGAATAAAGTCCCAGGTCATGGGAAAGGCCGTGATCAGGCTCTTCAATTCCCATCTCACTGCCCCTGGCTTGGAAGCTGCAGTAGGGCAGCAGGAGCATGTCCAGAGTTGATGCAGCATGCCAGCAGTACCCTGCTGCCAGAACCAACCCCTTGGGGCTTGTTAGAGCTGTCCACAATTTACAGCAAACAGGAGACAATTTTAAAATTCAACAAACTTAAGTCCACATCCAGCTGGCCCCAAGATGGCAGGCAAATGAAGCTGTGGCATGAAGCCACCCATGCTCTTGGAGCACTGAGTGCACTTGGCTGGGTGCAGATTCATGACCAATAGAAATGCTCTTGTATTAGGCTCCAACTGCTTAGTAATCCTAATATTTTTTTTGTTTTGTTTGTTTAAGAGGGTGTAGGGATGCTTCTCAAATTTTAATGTGTTTGAAATTCTTAACATTTAGTAGATGCTTTCCTGCTTGTAAACCTCGAGTAGAGGAGAAAGCAGTGGATATGTGGAACTGGAAAGATGTACAAATGTGAGTGAAAATAAGAAAAAGCCTGGCTGACATGCCCTTAGATTTGATAAGTAAATTTCCTACTTTGTGAAAAGCCCAAAAAAGCAAGGACTGGGGCACCAACAACCTACCTAAGTGGGAAATGCTGGGCCTCCCTGGGCAACACAACTTACTTGCTTTAGTGTCCTGCAAGGAACGGTAGCCATCTGTAGGTATTCCTCACCCTGAGAGGATGTGCTGTGTTTTGCTCTCTCCTGAGATGTTTGTCATTATGTGCATTGTGAATAGATACACGATCTGGCAACTGTTACCTGGACATCAAAACTCGGGGAGATAATGGTGGCACCTTCTGCAGCAATGAGATTGGAGTGGGTGTTTCCAAGGCCTCCTGCTGCTGCTCCCTGGGCAAAGCCTGGGGAGTTCCCTGTGAGCACTGCCCACTGGTGAACACGAGTAAGTGTCCATTTCCTGGCTTAAACACAGCCATGTGTTTGGTGGGTTTTCTCCTAATTTAGCCAGGTAGCTCAAATACTGGCATGCATTTATTGTGGACATGCAAGGGACAAGCTTCCACTGGTCTTCACCAAAAACTTTACTAGTCTTTCAGAAAGATTATTTAGTCAGAATATTATTATTTCTTCTGAGAAAGTTTGCTATTACACTGAAAACTACCGAACTATTTATGAAATGGAATAACAGATGATGTTGCAGAGTAAAATCTAACATCTCTAGTGGGTTAGTTTGTAAATTTACATTTAAATTATCTGTAATAATCAGATCTGTTTTCAAAAACAATTGTGCTGAAAATGTTTCTACTATCATATGCTCATAAATCTGTTTTGTTTTCAGCTGAATATAAGGTTCTTTGCCCTGGAGGGGAAGGATTCAGACCAAACCCTATTACAGTTATATTAGAAGGTAATGTTTCCAGTTTCCTATATTTACATGTCTGAAATTGTGAAACTCTGTAGTGAGGGTGTTTTTTTTTTTTTCATCGAAAATATTAATAAAATGTTTATGTGTTTGTTTGGACAGATATTGATGAATGTCAAGAACTGCCTGGACTTTGCCAAGGAGGAAAATGTATTAATACATTTGGTAGCTTCCAATGTCAGTGTCCATCAGGGTACTACTTGAATGAAGAGACTCGAGTGTGTGATGGTATGGAGCTTTCACTTAACTAGTCTTCTGCTTTATTCTTTGAAAATAACGACAGATCAATATGCAGAGAATTAATCTTTCCTTGAAAAGGAGCATAACCAGACTAAGCAGTGTAAAGCTATAGGATGGGAAAATTGAACAAATTGAAATCTTGCATTAAGAGTGTGAAAATTCCTTCTTGACCATGTTGAAATATATGCAAGGTTTTTTTTTTTGAATTATCATATTTTGATCAAAACCTGAAAAACAACATTTTTTTCTATAAGTAAGACATAATTTGCTAATTGGCTATTAAAAATAGCTGTTTGGTAAAGGGCAATGAATAAGCAGTCAATAAAAGAACAAACTTTTCCCATGAGTCTGGTGGACTGGTGTGTCCATGCATTTTTCTACTGCTTTCTTCACTCCTGCTGATCTATTCGTCAACTGAAAATATTGGTTGTACTGCAAAACATTTTCCTTTCCACAGCACAGTCGGAAGTGTGTGTCACATTATGTGCCACTCTCAAGGTGTATATAAAATCTTAAGCAACCCATCAAGTTCTGAAATTTCCTGTTATCCAGCCTGTCTTTGGTCTTCCAGATTGTTAATAATGTTAATGCAGTGCCTATGAGGTGCAAAACACAGCAGAAATACAAAACATTCAGGCCCTAAATTAAGGCTGAACCAAAGTGCTTCATCCACATGCTTATGTAGCCTGACAGATGCTGAGTGGTGTGTCAAAGATATTCTAAAATTTTAAGGCTGGGGAAATACTTTTGACCTTTTGGGAACTGAGGTGTTTTGGAGATGGTGTTGTGTTTGGTTTTGGTTAGATTTTTTTAAACAAAACTTAGTCTCTTGATGTAGTAAATATGACATCTTGTGTTGGGAAAGTGGCTCACTTTCCCCAGTCAGGCAACGCTCAGTCAGAACTCCACAGGGAACAGCTTTGGTTCTTTTCCAGATCTAAGAATCCAGAATGGAGGAAATCCTTTCAAATACTATTTTTGTGCAACAGATGCAAAAGCCAAATTGCTGTTTCTGAGCTATCCAGGCATATGAGAGTTGCCATCTTTGCATCACAGCTGGGCTTTCCATGACCACCTGTGCTGCCACTTCCTTTTCTGTGTGGCTTCACTCCACCATGATCTTCCTCAGAGCATTACTGAGACATTTTTGTTCTCAGAAGCACAAGAAAGCTTCTATGGCCACTCAGTCATTGTCTCTTTGTTCTCTTCTAGATGTGAATGAGTGTGAGACACCTGGCATTTGTGGGCCTGGCACGTGTTACAATACTGTTGGGAACTACACCTGCATCTGCCCTCCTGATTACATGCAAGTCAATGGAGGAAACAACTGCATGGGTATGTGCTGAGGTTTTTTTAAAGCTTTACCTTAGTGCATTGGGCCAGGGAGTTCATGTTCCCTAAGAGTTGCCTACTGCATTGGCCTGAGGTTTACTTAATTTTCACAGATATGAGAAGAAGTCTATGTTATAGAAATTACTATGCTGACAATCAAACCTGTGATGGTGAGCTGCTCTTCAATATGACCAAGAAAATGTGCTGCTGTTCCTACAACATTGGACGTGCATGGAACAAGCCTTGTGAACAGTGTCCTATCCCGAGCACAGGTACATTTTTGCACTGCAAAGCTATCTGGAGGCCTTGGTAACACCATCATTACTATTAGTGAGTGTAACACCGTTAGAGATGCTATGTCTTTTTCTGCTCTTGTGCGTCTAAAATGAAGGGATTAGTTGCCTCTTTGTCCTGGAGATGATCAGCCCTAGTCACAGTGAAGGCATATGTGGAGTGGTTTGTGTCCATGTGGCTGGGTTGTGCCTACCTTGTGCCAGTTTCACTGTGTCAGAGACTTCATGCTCTATATTGATTAATCCATCTCTTTGCAAGTGCTTGTTGATCCAGTGTTGAGGCACTGACCAATACTTCATGGGTATTGCTCCAACAAATACGGGGATGTCTGCTCTGCCTTGATTGCTGTTTGCCATGAAGGGCGTTTGTGGCAGCCAGGGGCTTGCAGAGATACCTTGGTGTGCTCTGAGAATGATCTGTGTTGAGCAGCCAAATGTAAGATGTAGCAGTGTCTCTGCTAATTGTATGGGCATACATGACCCTTCCACACTGGGTCTGCAGGGTAAGACTGCAGAACATCCCACTCTGGTTTGAGGTGGTTTGCTTCAAGAGCAACATCCTAGACACTTGATTCTTCCAACTTGTAGTTCAGGTTTTTACGAGTCAGATCTGAAATTGTATGCAAACACTGTAATGCACAGGGATAGGCATAAGCAGAGCAAAATAAGCATGTGATCCCAACTGAATGAGAACCCAAGGGAACTCACATGGTGAGTTTGGGAAAGGGGCTGCCTACCTCTGCATGACCTGCAGGTTCTGAAAGAGTAGAAGAAGAACTTTCTTGGCCAGAGCATATGATGAATTTTTGACTGTTGATTAATTCCAAATGCTTTAATCACTGCTTTGCTTTCCTGTTGCAGATGAATTCTCCACACTCTGTGGAAGTCAAAGGCCTGGCTTCTTCATTGACATTTATACAGGATTGCCAGTTGGTGAGCTGTAATTTATGTTTTGAACTAAATTCCATGCTACCTCTGCTCAGGGAAGAGGGGAGGTTTGTTTTCCCAGTTTGTTTTTTTTTCTTCATGTGAGGAGTAACAATTAAACAGTGTAATGGAGTTCAACCCTCTGTTTAAGTCCAACTTAAGTGCAAACTTTCTGCCTGGCTACTCCTAGCTGGCAGCAGTGACAGTTTCTGTTTGTAATCAAGGCAATGTAGAGCTCCAAAGAAACTGTAATCAGGGCTGCATGAGCAGGGCACAGATACCGGGAATGAGAGGTCTGGGAGTAAGGCCAACCAGCATTTGGTCTGAGAGGAACTGGGAGTCTTTCCTTCAAACTAAAGCAAGATTTAGTCTGACATTTCACATCAGTCCCCTTTGGGTATTGGTTTGACACAAAAATCCTTTTTTCTGCTCAGCTGGAATATTTCTCACATATGTTATTGTGTGTTACATTTGAATCGTGAGTAACAAATTGCAAAACAAAAAGAGGGAGAGAGGAGGAATTTTAGGACAAGGAATTGAGTAAATCCCTAATGGGACTCCCTTTTGTTTTCATTTACACTAAAATGCAAATGAAAAGCAGATAATGTACCTTGTAACAAACAGAGATGGCATATAGGCAGCAATCAGATGCTTTAGCATGAAGTTGTTGCTGTGGTACAGTGTTTAGCTAGTTAGATGAAAATATTTCTAAGATGAAAATATTTCTAGTAAAGTGGGGAATGTAATTTCTAAAGAGGTTACAGAAATGCACAATATTTATTATTTACGAGGTCATTTCTTGGAAGCAAAATTTCCCCTTCTAGCTATTAGCATTAGTCCAGATTGTCCAGAACAGAGTCTGCTCAGCTAATTGGGCCCTTCATCAGCATCAGCAGGGAGCCCGTGGATGTTGCTAACATGCACAGGTAGAAGCTGCAGCTGCAGTGTTTGACACGTGTGCAAGGGTGTTGCAGGCTCTGCACTGCCGCAGCATGGAGCTGTGCAGTTCAGGAGCCAATGGAAACAGAAGGGCTGCTCCACCAGTACAGCCAGTGCTGCAGCCTGTGCTGAGACTGATGCACACACAGCTGCTCACAGCTGTGCAAACCACAGCTCTCCTGCTGCTCTGGGATTGAGGCTGTGGCCCTCAGCCTGCTGCTTTGCACAGGGGTTACTCCTGTCCCATACACCTGCAGGCACAGGATCAAGGGAGAGCCCTCTGCAGGGGTAGTGCTCTGTGTACCCTCTGATATTTACTTACAGTCCAATGATGTTACTTTCTGTTTGGATTAAAGTTCTATATAGTTACTCCAGGTGTTTTTGTCAGAAACAGAAATAGTTCTGTTTTTACTCATCATGTATATGAGAGGACTCAAAATTACAGATTCTAATGTAGAAAATTAGGGATTAGATCCAGCAGCAAAATAAAAAAAATGAACAAAAAAAACCCCAAAAAGCAAACAAACAAAGAAAAACCACCAAAACCAACAAAACCACATTATCTGATGGAAACTCCTGTTAGCTGACAATTTCCCATCATCTTCTATGATTGTGTACCTCAGTGCATATGTCAATGTTTACTAAAGGCAGAGGCTTTGGAGGAGCCTCTGAACTCTCTCATGTCAGAATATTAAGATGTGTAAGGACCCAATAGGCAAGACATATAATTGTAATAGCAGATGGGTTTTTTCCTGCCAAAATCAGTTACTTAACTGGGGTATATATAAAGCATTGGCAAGCCCTGGCTGCCTGGCCTAATCAATCTAATTAATAGCATGTTGGCAGCACTTCAGATGTTACCTGTCATTGGCACTTTCAAACTGTTACATAAGACCCTGAAAGTCTTTTCAGACTAACTAGGGTAAAACAGTGCAAAACTAATTCTGAGGAGTGTTTGCATTTAGTCATGCTCTCCTATATTAAACCAAATACAGTTCCATTGTCTCTCTGTTTGGCTCTTCCCAATGACTCCACTGTGGCACTTGGGAAGGTGATGAGGTTCATCAGGGCTGTGGGTGGGAAACATGAGGAAGGACATGTTTTCCTCTGTATTCCTCTGTAGCAGAATATACCTTCAGTACAGAGAAGAGTCAGAACCTGAGAAAACAGGAAATACCTAAATTTCCACAGTTTGGAATGACTCACTCGCTGTTCAGTTGAGAACATTCTGATGCTTGCATTATATGTTTGATAATTATCTTAAAGGGTAAATGCATAAGGACATAACTGTAGCAAAAGATGCCATGAAGTTCTCAGTATAAGTAGTAAAAAAAAATTATTCTTGCAGATATTGATGAATGCAGAGAGATTCCTGGAGTGTGTGAAAATGGGATCTGTATAAACATGGTTGGCAGCTTCCGATGCGAGTGTCCCGTGGGTTTCTTCTACAATGACAAGCTCCTGATCTGTGAAGGTAGAGTGCTCCTCTCATTCAGAGGAATGGTGTTTCACCAGCTGGCAACTCAGACACTGCCAAATCAGAGCCCTGAAGGCATCCTTAATGAGGGGGAAATACTGCTCTCAGTGTAATAAGTCTGTGTTAATTCAGACATTTTGAATTCTTTTGCATAGAAAATACCACATTTTCTGTCAGACATCTAAGGCCTTGAAGGCACATGAGTCAGCAGTTCTGGGAAGAAATGTTTTTTTTTATTTTTCACATTTGACAGCAAAGCCAAGAAAAAAATAGTAGTATTGAGTCAGATCATGAGCACAATTTTTTTTAATTCCAAGATTTTTTTTTTCTAATGGAAAAAATATTTTTGTAAAAAATATGAACAGATGGTTGTTTTTTTCTAGTTTAAGCATTCCCTAACATTGTTTTAGTCAGTTTAATGAAAAAACTGAAGGTAGCACATGAGTTGCTGTCATTCTCTGCTGTGTGTTATGACTGCTGACAACAATGGGTGCTGCAGGCAAGGCATTGAGAGCTTTGAGTAAAAGCTTCTTCTGTGTGCTCTTTCTAAGTGAAAACCAGTTACATTTCTGGGGAGATAAAGTTCTCCTTTTGCAGCACCTGAAGTAAGGAAAATTGATCAAAATTTTTTTGCCTAAAGCTTTGTGATGGTGTTTACATTGAAAGCTACTAATACCTGTATGCTAAAACAATATGGTTTTGACATCTTTCCACTGCCAGCTTACTATAAAAATCAAATTCCTCTTTTGTCTTGACAGATATTGATGAATGCCAGAATGGACCAGTTTGCCAGCAAAATGCAGAGTGTGTGAACACAGCTGGGAGCTACCGCTGTGACTGCAAACCTGGCTACAGGTTCACGTCCACGGGGCGCTGCGCTGGTGAGACCCTGGGAGGGCTGCAGGCATGAGGGGATTTTAAAGGGCTTGAAAAAACATCTCTCCTCTCCAGAAAGTTGGTATTTCAGGAGATGATCTGAGCTTTAAGAACTGTTCTCTTAAAGTCTTTTAGGGCATCCAATAAACATTGAGGTAATTCCAGGCCCATCCCATGGATGTTTAAGTGGGAGTTGAAAACCTGAGTAGGTGTTTGTCTTTCACTTTATCCCACCAAATGCAAGCATTTTATTTAGCCCTTGTCACATCTAGGAAAGGAAGACCATTTGATGCACTACCTTTCTGTATTTTCTGATTTTCATTATGATTTTCTATATGTTTTAGCAATTTATTTTCCACTTGTATTTTTACAAATAATTCCCTGCTTGCTGCTGAAGCCCCTGTTGATAAGGTAGACTTACCTGCTTGCATGTGTGCAGTAACTAACTTGAAAAGCTTATTGTTGAATTTCCTAACTTTGATACAGATTTAAACAGGGCCCATAACATTAATTTTAAATACTCACTGAGTGGGACTGAAGTTTTCTAATTTATTTGCTTTTTCTTACAATATCCTAGTCCAGAGAGGCATTCATGTTATCTTGCTTACTTGAAGAATTGCTGAGATTTTAAAGACTGGAGTGGGCCAAGCTGCTGTAAATATTAAATACTATATACATTTCTGAACAAAATAAGAATTACAACAGAAGCTAGTAACATTATCCTTGGGTTTTTGCTTCTGAGTACTTGAGTTTTAGGAAGTGCACTTTTCCCTGCAGTGCAGTTTTTCATTGTTTCGTGTGAACCTTGTGGGAAAAGGGTGTAGGGGAAATCAGAACACTACTATGAGAACTAAAACTTTGCTTTGTTAAGCTATGCAGTGGCACATGTAAATATTCAATATGTTCCTAATGTAATTGTTGTTGTTAAGGGTTCATTGCAGCAGTACAGGAAGAGCAAGGGAAGGTTCTGATATGGGTTACAATTCCAAAGATGAATTGGCACAAATAGTAATACTTCCCTGTATTTTGCTCTTATTTTATATTTGGTGAATTACAATTAGAGTAAAAATAAAAGTGGTTGATAAAGTATGTGATCCAGCAAAGAAAGGAAATTCCCAACCACTCTGCTGGGAGCAGAGAGTGGTAAGCACATTTGGGTTTTGGATCAGTATTGGATCAGCCATGCTACTGCATGGAAAATGATCATACCCCCGCAGTTTGTGTGCTATTGAGTCAAGCCCAATATATCACAGCCACTAGTACTAGGAGTACTGCATTTATCTTACCTTCAAGATAACATTCTTCTAGTGCTCTCTATTGTGGTAAACTAAATAATTTTTCTTATAAATTAGTTTTTCACGTGACTATTCATTTGCTCACAAAGCACCAGAGAGTCAGAGTTTTTATTTTGTCTCTGTTCTCCTGAGTGTGAAGATTAGGAGTTAAGACAGCATTGGCTTTCCTTCTGCCTCCTTCAAACTGTAATTAGCACTGCTATCATCAGTAGCATTGGGAGAGCTTGGTCCTCAGTGCACACCCATCCAGAGTTACTCACGTCCCTATGGGATGTACAAAGATCCTGGGGATGGGGATGTCAGGATCGTCCATGATTGTCCCTGTGCCAAGTACAGTGCCGAAGAGAGGCAGGAAAATGAATTTTAATACATGAAGTTCTTTGCAATTAGGAACAACTTGACTTATTTTTGCAATGACCTGGGGATGGTTTGCTGAGAAACTGTGTCTGCTTGGCTTAGATTGCATATAAAAGAAAATTACTGAGCACTAGAGCCTAATCAATTTTAATACAAGCTCATGGCAGCACCTCAGTTCTCATATTTTGGAGCTGCAGCATAGGAAGGAAGGAAGTACGTTGAATTAAACCAGCTCTTGGTGGTGATGAGGTCAACAGATGAGGTCAACAGAAACACCTCATTTGATGTTTCTGATTTGTCATAGAAAAAACTATGCCAGAGAGCAAACATTTTGTTTGTTAACATTATATTTCACTTAGTATTGATAGAATCCTGGGATCTGCCTGGAAGTATTTCTAACGAGAGTAGCAGGAAGCAGTTGGCTGTTGAACAAGTATAAGAGATGCCCTGCTATTGTAAGGCAGCAATCACATGCTGGCAGGAGAGCTCTCCTTCTCTGCAGAATTATACAAAATATCCTCTGACTCCATATAGCAATAATTCTTGCTGTTTGAGCTCTGTCCGGTTTATAGGATCACCACATTTCATGGATGCTGCAACACGTGTGTGCCTGTTTTCTCTCTGCATGATGAGTGGATAAATCCAGTGCCTTTTATCTCTCTCTAAGCCTAGTGACAAAAGTGTGGTGTTCATCCCCCTTTCTGTTCTGTTGATTTCTGTGACTTGATCATGCAATTTGTGCTACAATGTGGCTAAATGCAAGTAGCTGTTTTCATGAGAAGAATGCAAACTGTAATTCATATGCCTCTTTGATATCTCCTGCAGTCAATATAAAGCCCTCAGACTCAGATCCTTTCCAGTCTTGTGTCATTAATTCTGCTTTTCAAAGCCATGGTGATACGCTTTCCCTCCAGCAAGAATTTGAGGTTGCTAAATATCATTTTTATGCTAAATTTTTTTCAGGTCCACAAATGCTGGAAGAGGTAATTGACATGCAAATAAGCCCTTTTTCTGGGATTTACTTGGTAATGTTTTTGTCATTAATAAATTAAAGATACTATTTTAAGTCGGGCCATGCACTGGATACTGTCTTGGTTGCTACTAATGCATCTTTCCAGCCTTGTAGTTTAGAAGCCTTAACTTTCACTGCACCTCTTTGTTTTCAGATCGGAATGAATGTCAAGAAATTCCCAATATCTGCAGCCATGGGCAGTGTATTGACACTGTTGGAAGTTTCTACTGCATTTGTCACAATGGATTCAAAACCAATGATGACAGGACAATGTGTATAGGCAAGTATATCAAATTAAACTGAATTTAGATTCCTATTAAAATAGTTACTAAGTCTGTCCTCTCTGTAATAAGGAGTTGCGTTACAATATCAGATTGTGAGCCGTTTATCACCAGACAATGGTGCAAAACGGGCCATTAGAGATGATAAAAAGCTGATACTGAATGAAAATCATCTCATTGAAGTAGAGTGAACCTTTAAAATTACATATCCTGTCTAATGAACTGCTAATGCTTTCATTTTTGAAGAAAATATTTCATTCTTCTTAGAATTTTCTGGAGCATCTTGTCACATTTATTCCTTTAGGCAAGAAAATTTAATAGATTAGTATTGCAATGCAGCAGTTGTATATGGCCTACTTGTTAATAGAGTAAATGAAGGGAAGATTTCTTGCCAGAAAAAAACCTTTTTCAGAAACAGTCATCTTCGTAAACAAGGAATTTTTGTATTTAACCCATTCACAGCTGTCAGTTCTGTGTTGTATGAGCAAATTGAGACTTCAGAATGCTTACAATTAAAGATAGCTTGCGCTTACTTTGGGAAGGGTGATACAGGAGCCAAAGTAAAAGAAATGATTGTTGTACCCTTGATTATTTTTGTAGATGTTAATATCAAGTGTGTAAATGTATGTAAAATCTTTTTGAGAGACAGGACACTCTTTTTCCCTTCTCTTCAGTGTGTTGGCAGTGGATTATTTCTCTCCTGTTCCTTCGTAGATATTAATGAGTGCGAGAGAGATGCCTGCGGCAACGGAACCTGCAGGAACACCATTGGCTCCTTCAACTGCCGCTGCAACCTGGGCTTCATCCTCTCACACAACAATGACTGCATAGGTAAGGACTACTGAGCACAAGCACGTGTTCTGACACTTCCTGCGTCTTATAAAAGTACCCTAAATAGCATTAAGTAACTCTGTTTTGTCAGTCTCAAAAGGCCTCTTTGATTATGCACTGCTCACGTTTCTAGAGCCACTTGAATGTTGGCACAAGATACAGGAACATTTGGGTTTTACTCCTCCTCTGACAATTTTATAATATTGTAATTTCCTCTCACTTGCTTTTGAAACGGGATTGTGTCATCAGTTACTTTGTTGATAGGGGGGAAACAGAAATCTCATTTACCCAGTTTCCATTGTTGGTGATGTTTCTGACATCTTTCAATGTTATTTTTCTTAGACGTGGATGAATGTGCAAGTGGAAATGGAATGCTCTGCAGAAATGGTCAATGTGTGAACACCATCGGGTCCTTCCAGTGTCTCTGCAATGATGGCTATGAGGTGGCTCTGGATGGAAGGACTTGTGTTGGTGAGTGGTTTCTTTCAGGGTTAAAAAAAAGTGCAGCAAACCTTGAGCAGATATGCTTAGTGAAACAGTAGGGTCAGAGAGAACTGTCTCACTGCCATCATTGTACCTAGCAGAAGAAAACAATGATGAGAGGACAGGAAGATGACTCCTCCCACTCCTGAAAAGTTCCACCTTCAGTTTGATGGAATCAAAATTAAAGTGGCCTCAGTCAGAGATTTATTGAGATAACAGCAATTACCTCAAGTAAATTGTCTTTCTTCTCTTCTAGATATCAATGAATGTGCACTGGAGCCTGGAAAATGCTCACCAGGCACATGCCAGAACTTGGATGGCTCATTCAGATGTATCTGTCCTCCTGGATACATCCTGCAGAATGACAAATGTGAAGGTGTGTACAGAACAATCCTTCTTCTGTCTCTTTCTTAGCTGCTCACATTTGTTACCTATTTCCTTTGCATTTGACTGTGAGTAATGTTTAGTCTTTTGTGGCAGTGTACAGTTCTGAACTGTAGCCACTAGTAAGTCTCTTACTTCCTAGAAAAGGTCTCATCAACATTTGTTTGAACCAGAATTACTTGCTCTGAACCCTAGAAAAATATAGGCTATTGCCTTGGTGGTACATTGCTGAAGTTTGCCCACTGCCTGAGGATTTGAAAACTAACTGTGGATTTTGCACTTGAGTTACTGCTTCCTCTTTCTGTTCTTTTTTGGGCTTTTTTGTTTGTAAAATATGATATATATCAGTGATGATGTAAAATTGCCCTTTATGTAGTACAGCTGCCAATGTAAATATTATTATTTCTCATCTCTTTAATTACTTTTCTTACAGACATTGATGAGTGCGTGGAACAGCCAGAAATTTGTGCCCTGGGCACATGCAGCAACACTCCAGGCAGTTTCAAATGCCTGTGTCCAGAAGGCTTTGTATTGTCTTCCACAGGAAGGCGATGCCAAGGTAAGTTCATTCCTATTTTCTGGCATTTCAAAATTTGTTTGCTGTTTCATAAAAGCCTTTTTAGTGAGCTGTTTCTAATACAGCAAGAAAGCTCTGGACTCAAGCAGTGTTTTTCATAGGGAAAACATGTTAATTCTGTAGCTGGGGCCAGGTTCTGTCTTGCCCTAACATCTGTTTTTCATTAAACAGAACACTGCAATAAAAGGGGTGAAGTTAATGTTAAATGCACCAGGTTAAGCAAAGAAATTATGTTGTCCTGAAATCCTTTCTTGCGCCCCTGGAAGAAGTGTTGGGGCTACCTGGACTCTTTGTAGACAGCAACAAGACACAGAGATGGAGCATGAATACAGGCAGGAGACTCAAGGCAGCATTTCCAGTTTTAAGTCTCTCCTTACCACTTACCATATTCACCATAACACTTGTTATATGGTGATCTTCTCTGCAAGCATGAGGGTAGAAAAAAAGATAGTTGAAAAAATTTGCAAGCAGTGTTGTGTGGACAGTAAGTACCCATCTGCTTAGGGAAATCTGAAGTGTCTTTTGGCTTCCAGATTACTGCATACACAGTTCAGAGCCTAAACATGGGCACTAACAGATAAGATGCTAAAAGCTAAATATCTGGTAATTAAAAGCCACGGGTTAGTTTCTTTTGTGTATAAAGTGCAAGCACAACAAATTAGGGAGTGAGTAACTTTAAAGGCTTTGGAAATGATGAAATGGATACAGCATTAAATGTTTTATACACTGTGCACAGTGGGAACCACTGATGAGTAAGACCTTTATAAGGACCTATGTAGTTTTGCTTGGCACAGAGCAGTGATGCTTGTTGACACCATAGCGAGTTCTTCCCTTCACAGTGGGCTAAATGAAATTGTGGTTTTGGTAAAAATGAATCCAACCTGCAGTAAACATTCATCCAAGTCTTCAAACCACCATGCAGTTTGGCACAGTTACTTCACTCAACATCAAGAAAGCATGTTCTAGCTGTGTTTACGTAGCTTGTATAAATGAAGTTTCTTCAGTCTGAGGGTTTTTTTTTTCTTCAGGTAAGAAGGAAAAAAATCACAAAAACCCTCAAAGAAACAAAATCCTAAAAAAGAATGCAGCCCAATCTTCTACTTTTTTAACATAGGCCACTGTTCCACACAATGTCAGAGGAGAGTGTACACTTGTGTATGAACTTCAATAGGGCTTCTCTCTATGGCCTAAAGAGGACTGTTCTTTTTCAAATATCTCAGGCCAAGCAAGGTTTTGTTTAAAACTTCCCATTACCTAGGACTTTGTTAAAACCTGGACATTGCCCAGCATTGATGCTGCAGCTGGAAAACTGGATGAGGAGCTGCTTCCATAACTGCCCTGCTGCTGTCCCCCTGCCAGCACAGAGAGCTGCCAGCTCCCTGCCTGCTGGATGCTTGTGGTCTGTGATCTCAGCTCTGTCCAGCATCCTGGTTACCCAGCTTCAGGGAGTAAAATGTGGTGCCACAGGGAGAGTTTGCTTTGTTTGTGTGTACCTCCGGAAGAATGAGGAAGGAAAGGGCTGTTGCAAATTGCCTCTCATTTTAGCGCTACACAATATTGTCATTGCAAGTTGATGAAAATCTCTTGACTTGAGTGATTCTTGCTAGCGGGAGAATATAAATTCATGAGGCAATATTTGGTTTTTTTAAAGAGGAGAGAGGATAAGAGGACAGTACAGGCCTTCCTTTTCTGCTGGACCAAAGAGAAAAACCCTTGCTTTTCCATGACTGGAGCAGGAAACTGTTCCGTAGCTTTTCTTTAGGTAGGGAGGTGGGGAGCTTCCCTCTTTATTCAAGTCTTCCACAGTCAGAGACAATGATGGTCCCTATTAACAGGGCTAGATAGAAGTTGGGTGTTTTGGTGGTGTGTATCCTGTAATTTTGCAGTTAACACCTCTAAGTGAAAATTGTGTCAAGGTTACTCTAAGTGCTCATAACAAGTTTTTTTCTCTCTGCAGACCTGAGAGTGAGCTACTGCTTTACCAAGTTTGAGGATGGCAAGTGTTCTGTGCCAAAGTCCCGAAACCACTCCAAACAAGAGTGTTGCTGTGCCTTAAAGGGGCAGGGATGGGGAGATCCCTGTGAGCTCTGCCCAGAGGAAGCAGATGGTGAGTTATTGACTAGCTTACCATACTGCCTCTCTGAACTGAGAGGAGATTTGGATTCTTATTAGAAGGAATTTTGAAAAATAGTTTTCTAAAGATGTTTAACTCTAGTAATTGTCATAGGTCTCTATAAAGTAGATGCCATTGCAGTCTGAAAAACCACGTTCCTTGGATAGTCAGATATCAAACGTATTCCTTCTTTGCTTATAGATTTGTTACAGTGTTTAGGTGCTGGGTGTTTTGCTATGGAGATATCACATACAGAAAGTGGAGTGCAGCAAGTAGGTCCTTGATAGGCTCTGAGTAGCAATTCCCGCAAGACAAAAATGGAATTCTTCTAATTGTAAATAAGTATAGGAAGACGTGCCATAAACATGAAATCTAATTAAAATAAAACCTCAAACAGTTAAACTGGATCTGCATCTGAATTTTGTTATGAAGAAAATGTAAATTTGCAATCTTATCAATGTGAATGACTTGCAAAAATAGCAGGGCATAACAAAATGCAGGCCTTGAGGAAGGAGAGCCTGCCTGGACCATTGTTAAAGAAACACTTTCCTTTGTTGGTATCCTTTTTCGGACTGAGTAACTCGACATCAAGCAACTCAACAGGCCTCTGTAGCATCGTGGTGCAATTTGCTGAACAGACTTTAATTCGTGCTGACAAATGCGGTTAACAGCATTACTGGTTTCAGCAATACATGATTGCAGTTCATTTCATTCATTAGTCATGTAGATTTTTTGCAGAAAATCCTCACAAAAGCTGAGGTTAGAAAAGAGAATTAGAAGTGCCAGTTGCAATATTCCTCCTAGACCTCTTGCCTGTGCATGTTTCATTCCATTGACATGGACCATGTGAACCAAAGTCGGTTGAAAAGCACAGCTTATGTTGCAGCATTTCATTGAAGTGTCAGCATATGTCTTGTTCACAGTCCAAACTCTCCCAAAGGATATCAAGGCCCTTTTTCTCATCTTTTAAAAAAGAAATAGCTTTAAGATAGCTGAGTCTGGGTTAAATTATGCCTTCTTCAGAAAATATAGAAAATTTTACTTTTACAACAGAAAAAAATGCAGTCACTACTACTGATATTTCTAAAATAGAAATGCTGCATTAGTTTGTTTCTTAAGGAAGTTAAATACTGCTAATTATTAATGGGATTTTATACACATGCTTACAGAAGATAGGATACAGAAATGTAAAGCAAACATACAGATTTTGCATTAATATAAGATGATAAGTTTATACATTTATATACTTTATTTCTGGACCTGAACATGAGAAGGATAAACTGGTAGCAGTGGTTACAGGTGGTTTGTGTGGAATGCTGATTACCAAGATAGAATTTAACATATGGTTTGATTTTCTTTTTTTCAGAGGCATTCAGACAGATTTGTCCATTTGGAATTGGCATCCTTGTTGGACCTGGTGATGCAAGGCTGGGTAAGTGCCTGAACTTCACGGTGGCACTTTTGCATCAGTGTCCCTTTTCCACCCATAAGCCATTCTCCATTTCAATTGAGAATAACACCTCTGCAACTATTTCCCAAAGCCATGAATTGTGGAAACTTCTATACCTTTTACCTTCCCCAAGTTTTCGTACTGATTTCAAATTCCAGCTTGAATATCTCAAATATCAGAAATTAAACTTCTTTTAGAGCTAGGAAACTTATGTAGAATCTAGAGAATGGATCTAATGTCACGTAGCACACTTGTCTTTTCTTATACAATACGTGTAGCCTGTTTACAGTAAATGGTTTTAATCCTCCAGAACTGCAAATGACGGTTTCCCAGATCCCTTCAGTACATTCTGTTCTCTCCCAAGACAAACAGCACTTCAGCTTTATTGGCAAAAGTTTGCATTTAAGGAGCACTGGATGACTACTGCTTTTCATATCTGCTGCTTTCCCTGTAGCCCCAGTCAGAGAGGTTTATATCTGACATTTAGAATCAGTTTCTTCTCTGCATTCTGAAAGCTGGCCTGCAAAACAAATTCTGTGCCCTAATCCTAATATGTCAGAATTTAAATATTAGTATTTTTTGTGATCTCAGAAATATTTCTTGCCAGAACACTTGTTCTTTGAGAGAAGTCTAAAAGCACATGAAGCTGGTTGCACTTACTGTGTTGTTTGTATTTCTGGTTAAGATGTGGATGAGTGCCTTGATCCTGATAACTGTAAATTTGGGCAGTGTATCAACACAGATGGGTCTTTCCGCTGTGAATGTCCATATGGTTACATCCTACAAGGAGCAGAATGTGTGGGTAAGTATAGCCGTTCCAGCTTCCATTTTAAAGATTCCCCTGAGTTGCGAAGTATGGCATTAAGGAGCAGTGGAGTTGTTTTATTCTGACATTTTTGAGTCTTCATCCCTGCTAGTGCTTAAAACTGCCAGGGCAGGGCCTGAGCAATCTGCTCCAAGTTGGCCCTGCTCTGGCTGAGTGTTTGACCCAGATAACCTCTAACAATCTCAAATTATTCTGGGAGTCTGTGGTTCTAATTCAGTACTTTAAGTGAGTTCTTGCATTTTGTATTTTTCTGGTTGTACATCAACAACATGGATTTTTTATCATTTTGGTTGAGTATAACCATGTATTCTTGCTTTGGTCTAACTACTTGCAGATACTGATGAATGTGCTGTTGGAAACCCATGTGGAAATGGAACTTGCAGAAATGTGATAGGAGGCTTTGAATGCACCTGTGTAGAAGGATTTGAGCCTGGGCCAATGATGACCTGTGAAGGTGAGACTCCTGTGTGCTAAGGACTGTTGTTGTAATTGTGTTCCCTGATTTTGAAAACAGCTGAGGGGAGAAAAGCAGCTTTAAAAATAAAATATGGACACTTGGAATAATACATCTTTATCTGAAGTGGGAAAGTGGGCTCCTCCTTCCTGCATCCACCTTGAACTGTAGTATGTTTTCCTGACTGGAGCTGGTGTGGACAGGTGGTGTCTGCTAAGGGACTGCCCAGAGAGGAGCATGTTGGGGTGCAGTCTCTTCAGAACAGTTCCCAGAAGTGCTGCTTACTGTATGTATGGTTTTTGCCTATCTCCTTGAGTGAAGAGACTCACTGTGGATGATATAGATAGGAAATGGGCTGCTTGAGTGAGTTAGGGAAGAAACAGGGAACAAACGAGAAAATACAAATACAGTACTCAACAATTACCATGGTAATTGCTAGGTCAAATATTTTTCATGCTTTGGTGTCTCATTTCAAAAATTAAAATTTGAAAAAGGACAAAGAGGAGTAAGGAATATCAGAGGTATAGAAGAAAAATAGAATTTTTCAGTGTGGAAAATGTGGTTGAAGAGATATATGATTTTATAAAGCCACAAGTGGTAAAGGTACTAAAAATAGGGGGACCATCTTAGACAAACCAAAGCAAATATTTTTATATGCATGGTACTTATTTAAGTTGTGGAACCCTTTCCTGCAGAATATTTGTAAGGCCACAAGTATAAATTGACCAAGAGGGAGATTATACAAATCTGTGTGGGAATCCATCAGTGGAAATTAAGCTTGATAGTTTGGTTGTGGCTTTTAGCTGTGGAAGTCCTTAAACTGAGAGGCTGTATCAGGGGAAAGATCTCTGCATACATGGTATGAGGTTTTTAATATTCATCTCCTTCTGTTACAACCAGGGAGAGGAGAATGTCCTAGGATGTTCTGACACTGTCCTCTGGCTTGATACGGCTGTTCCTAAATTATCTGCTACAGTCTATTTCTTTGCAAGCCCATGCAAAAGAATGCATCTATTTTTGCATCAGATTGCATTATTTTTACATACAGCTAGGGCTTCATTCACTTCTCTGTGGAATTCGGGAAAAAGCATGAATTGCAGAGGAGGAGCTAGCAGAGTGCATAAATATCACTATAGAGTAGTAATTACTCAAGTAGTCCAGGCTGTATGTCAATGCACTTCAAAATAATGTTTCTAGTAAGGATATTGTTTTATGGAATTCAGTTTATGAAGAAGCTGAATTAGTGCATGCAGAATTTAAATAACCAATCAAAAAACCTGAACCTAGTTGTGGAAAAGATACAGTTTTAACTGAGCAAGTATTTTGGCAGCATGGATCTGGAAATTATTTCCACTGGCTGCTTGCTGTTGAACTTATTGAAACTTCAGGTAGCTGTGCAAACATCCTGGTGTGTCTGGTGCCTGCTTCTCTACAGAAATCCATGAAGAGTAGAACCAAGGGTCCCCAGCTATTAAAGTCTAGTCCTCAGTAAACTGGGACTGTGGTATTGCCTGTACCTAAAACCTGTGCACTCCAGTCTGCTGAGTTTTACACAAGTGTTTCCCTTCCCCCATGGTCTTTGTCGCCCCAAATCCAGATGTGAATGAGTGCATTCAGAACCCTCTGCTCTGTGCTTTCCGCTGCGTGAACACTTTTGGATCCTACGAGTGCAAGTGCCCCGGGGGGTACGTTCTGCGGGAGGACCGGAGAATGTGCAGAGGTAAAGCTCCTAAGAGACCCTCACAGTTATGAGATAATGATTTCAGCTCCTGCAGGGGCAGGGCTCTGACTCACTGCACTATTGGGCCAGAGTTTTAATCCCAGGAGGTAACTGAGTCAGAAAGAATTTGGGATGAAATTCTATGGTTTGCATTATGCACTTGATTGTACTAGGCCTATCCTGCCAGTAAATTTATACATCTGCCTAAAGTGAGGTCATATCAGATGATATGGTTTTGTCTTGCCCTAAAAATGGGCATTTGGGAGAAGTCAATTTGCTCAAGGCCAGTATATTTTATGGTTGGTTTAGAACAATAAATGTACATGTAGGGTTTGATTATGATAGAGATTCCGAAGTCAGAATTTACTATTGTGAATTTCCAGGATCATGTCTCTATATAATAAAGTCTAAACCTTGTGTTTTAGATCAGAATGAGTGTGAAGAAGGAATTCATGACTGTGACTCAAAACAGATGGAATGCAAAAACCTAATTGGCACCTATATGTGCATCTGTGGGCCTGGTTATCAGCGCAGACCAGACGGGGAAGGCTGTATAGGTAAGTGACACTGAAGTGCTGAAGCTCTTGAAATACACAGTTCCTCAGCAGGACTAAAAATTTTGGATTTAACGAAGTGTTGAGAAACTCAGGGGCAAAATTGCACAACTACTTGTGTAATGGATCTATTGGTGCTGCACACACTTGGTTTTGCTGTTCGGGTGTACACATCTGTGGGTAGTAAGTAGAAAATCTGGGTGTGGGTGTCTTTACAATCAGTTTCTACTGCTGCTGCTGAATGCTCTGAGAGAAGAAGATGAGGATTTGGGTTGGTTGCTGTGGGCTTGTTTATCTCTGCTAGCATGAATGAGAGTAGATCTGGATTTTTTTTAAACCTTGGATGGCATTCAGAAGTGCAACTGTAGCTATGAAAAATTTTGAACACCAGTGAGGAATGTACTGCAGATATAATATATATATAAATTGTGAGCTAGATGACCATCTTTCCTCTGAAAATTGAATAAAAAAACTTTAAAATATAAGAAAAATAAAAAAAATTGAAGTTTAACCAGGCAGAATGCACAGCGTAAGAGTTCCATATCAACCTCTTACCTATATTAACCTAATAATGGACTTGATTTTTGTCATAAAATTTCAAAATGCAGATGAGAATGAATGTCAGACCAAACCTGGGCTCTGCGAGAACGGCCGTTGTGTGAACACAGTGGGGAGTTATAGGTGTGAGTGCAACGAGGGATTCACGGTCAGCGACACCCAGGACGAGTGCCTTGGTAAGTCCCAGTTTACACCTGAATGAGCTGTCACTTGCATAGCGTCAATGAGGGCTGAAATTAAACCTTTAGGAAGGGGCCCTCGTATGTAGGAGTCCTCTTGCTAGTTCCTTCTTCCCATGCTTACCATATCCCTGCCTCAGTCAGTCCAGCTGGGGTGACTTGCTATGAGAGCTGACTGTTCCATGGTTTCAGTCAGCCAGGAACTGCTCTGACATTTCTTTGGTCCTAATTTTCAGCCAGTCCTTTTTCTCTAGTTCAAACAGAAACATACATTTTTATAAGCATATTGTAACTTCTTGTGTTCCACCTTTTGCTAAATTTCTTGTCTTTGTTTCCCTTAGATGTCATTCTCTCGCTCTTACTGCTGGTAGTCTTTCACTCTCAGTTCCACAGACTCAGGGTGAAGTATGCCCTTTCTGTTACATTTCTGACTGAATTCCCAACATCTCATGACCCTCTGGAATTCACCATTAGGATTCTCTGTGATGCACAATTTGTCTTCCAGACAACAGGGAGGGCTACTGCTTCACTGAAGTCTTACAAAGTATGTGCCAAATTGGATCGAGCAACAGGAATGCTGTCACCAAGTCTGAATGCTGCTGTGACGGTGGCCGAGGCTGGGGGCAGAACTGCGAGGTCTGTCCCTTCCCAGGCACCGTGGCCTTCAAGAAGCTTTGCCCTCATGGCCGAGGATACACATCCAGTGGAGCAGGTACTTTTCATTAAATGATCTCTTAGACAATGCCAAATTAGTTGATAAATTATAAATTCTGTTTTTGCATATTTGAACACTGTAATATCCTAAATGTTTTGGATATCAGCTGAAATTTTCTGAGATTTTTCATGTTGACTGGGCATAGTCCTTTGGGAGGAAGGTGCACAGCCAAAGGCCCTGGATGATGAAGCATCCATCCCATCTTGTCAGACACTTGCTTTATGTCCTGGTTGACTGACATGCGACTGACATGCACTCAGATGGGAATTTGCATCTCACATTTGAGTGTGTTGCAGGCACACATTGAGAGCTATTTGTGTACATGAAGGCAAAAGGATGTTTGATTTGTGAAGGCTGATACATGATCAGCTCCAGTTGTTCCCTTCTACTTACAGCGTGTTCATTGCATAAGAAAGTTAGATTAATGCTCCATTCCGTATTCTTCAACTTACTATTGCTCCTTAAATCTGTGCAATATTTCACTATTTTATGTAATTATTTTAGGTATGGTGTGGGTTTCTCCGTGCCAGGTCACAAGAATCTATTGAAGCTGTACAAAATCAGTTTTGTTCTATTGAGAACTAACCCTCGTTTAATTGCAGATATTGATGAGTGCAAGGTTATTCATGATGTCTGCCGCAATGGGGAGTGCATCAATGAGAGGGGGACTTACCACTGTCTTTGCAATCTGGGCTATACTACAGATGTCACTGGCACTCTTTGCATTGGTAGGTTTATTGTTGTGGTGTTTGTATATAAAGCTTATTACTAAGAGAGGACTTGAAGAAGGAAATAGATTTTGAAAAATGAGAAAATAAAATGTCACTTGTTAATGCTTTGGGGATTTGGATTTCCTTCTGATCTATCCTGAACATTTTGTAAAACATTATCACAAATCTTGATTACCACTGAGGTATCTGGTTTTGCTTCTTGTAGATCTGAATGAATGCAATGAGTCTCCAAAACCTTGCAATTTCATCTGCAAAAACACAGAGGGGAGCTACCAGTGTTCATGTCCAAAAGGATACATCCTGCAAGAAGATGGGAGAAGCTGCAAAGGTAAAAATCACAAAAAGAATTTACTGCAGAAACTGTTTCACAGGCAAAAATAATGGCAAGGACATTTAAATGATGCAAATCTATCTCCTTGATTCATGTGAGTATTTCCACTAAAGACAATGGAAGTGGCCTGCACAGGATGGAGCTGGTATTTCAGTTAATTCCTTGTTAATTTGGATGAACAACAGATCAACAGGACTTATTGCAGGTTGATGGCAGCTGATCTTAAAAGATTTTGCAATTAATAATATATGTGCTTGTTCTTATTTTGGTAAGCTTGTTGTTTAAGCCATATAATACAATGATAAATGAATCTTATTGGATGCAAAGATGACTGTGGTTTGCAGTGCATTGCCCAGCGTCAACAGAATTTTTACCGACTGCTTTTGCAGCATGCTGGATAAGGCACAGCAGTGCAGGAGAGATTTTGGAATATTCATTAGAATTCCATACATTTATGTGTCTTAGTAACTAAGATTTGACTAAAACCACACAAGTTAGAGCAGCAATTCCAAATTTGGCATGCAGAACGACAGTGTACTTTGTTGTTAGCATTTCAATATTTCTTTTGGAGTAATAGTGTGCCTCAGTGCAAGGCCATTTTCCAGTCTGCCAGGTCTCATGAAGATGGTGACTTCCCATTTATTGGCTGAGCAGACATTTATTATGTCACAGCAACTTTCAGATAGGTGAGAGTGGTGTCTGCCATTCAGTGTTAACATGGTTAACACAGCTACACTGTGTAGCTCCAAAGTGCCATTCATTAAATGTGGGGCTTCATGTAAGAGGAACTGGAAACCAGTGTGTAAAGTGAGATGTAAGTTGAAAAGGCTTTATTTGCTGTTATTTTTTGTAATCACTTATTTCTGAGTCCAGGGAACATAAGTGAAGGATATTTTCTTGGTTTTTTTAGATCTTGATGAATGTGCAACAAAGCAGCACAACTGCCAGTTCCTTTGTGTCAACACTATTGGGGGATTCACTTGCAAATGTCCTCCTGGATTCACTCAGCACCATACAGCCTGCATTGGTAAGTGACATGGGAAGGTAGACAGATTTGGGATTTATTATTGACCCGTACTCCAGAAGCAAAGTAGCAAGGAGGTAAAATCATCTTTCTGAGGAACCAAATTGAAACATAGGCCAGATTCTAATCCTAATCCCACCAGAGATGTAAAGAGGCCCCTTCCTCTCATACTCTTGTCTTTGCAAGAACCAGACAGTAAAAACACCACTTTTTAATTCTTGCCTTACCCTTTCTTAGGCATTGAGCAAAAAAAAATAGTTCTATTTTTCTTTTTGTAGCTCATGTCAAGGCTTCTTGAAACAGCTATGAAATACACATTTCTGCAGTTGTCCTCTGAACACATGCCCATTGGGTACATGGAAATGTTAAACTAAACTGCTTCCTCCTGCAAAACACACTTTCTGCTCTGCAAGCTGGATCCTATTTCTGTGTCAGTTTGATGATCCCGTGGTATTGGTGTGAATTTGGAGGTGTTTGGAGACCAAAACATCAAACTCCGTATTTTTGGTGAAGAAAAGAAAGTTTCCCTTCCTATTGCTTTTGTGTTTCCAAATTCAAAAGAAGTCAGTGTAAATGTCCTGTAATACAAAGTGAGAACCTGGGAGGGCAGTGGGACACCTGTGTTACTGATGTGCCTTTACCTCCTGCCACAGCTCTTCCATCATTAGCATGGCCAAAACATCAGCTTTGAAATGACAACTACAAACTAACACTGAGCTTTGCTTTCCCCTCAGACAACAACGAGTGTGCTACTGAGATAAATCTTTGTGGGGCAAAGGGCATTTGCCAGAATACACCAGGAAGTTTTGTTTGTGAGTGTCAACGTGGCTTCTCACTTGATCAAACTGGGCAGAGCTGTGAAGGTGGGTACAACACAGTGCATTTAACTTGGCCTTCTCTTGCTTCCTTAATCTTCTTTCAGCTGTACTGTCACCCAAGGAAGGACCTATGGAGTAAGCGCCAAAATCTACAGAAGCAAGCATGTGTAGGTTGAAGTGAGGGGGGAGTACAGAAATTTAGCAACAAGGCAATATTTCTCTACATGGGCCAGAAAAAATGGATATATTGTGGGATTCTAAAGAGCTGGATAGATATTTTCTGAGGAGACATAGCCTGGAATGTTTTAGTTTAAATGTCGTACGTGCAGTGAACCTCTTTTGAATCCTGCATGGATTTCTGAGGGATTCATCAAGGACAGGAAGTCTTGCATCTCCAAGGTGACCTGCTAAAGAGAGAGTTCAAGGGCTGTAGACTTATTCTTCTGGGTCCTTAGAGCCTTCTCCTGGGACAGAGTTTGGGTTGTTTTGAAAAGAGGTATCCTGGGATTTTTGGATGCCTGGGTAAAAGCAAGGGTATGTCTGCTGTGGAGGTGAGACCCTTAGGAAGGCATTAGGGATACAAATGGCTTTCTGCTGTCTGCTCCACAGCAGAATGCAAAAACTGAAAATTTTTTGCTGAATATGAGAACTTTCCATGGTTTTCAGCCCTATATTACTTGCTATGGAGCCACAAATCCAAACCTGAAAGGTCCATAGTGGTCAGGTTTTTGAAGACCCTGAAATATATGATATATATATGATAAATGAATATATAGGATTATTTGTAACATGTTTTCCAAATACAGCATAATTTGAGCTTCTCTGCCAAAACTCAGAGTGTGTTTCACCCTTTTAGATGTTGATGAATGTGATGGCAACCACCGGTGTCAGCATGGCTGCCAAAATATAATTGGAGGATACAGGTGCAGCTGCCCACAAGGATATCTCCAGCATTACCAGTGGAACCAATGTGTTGGCAAGTAACTTTTGTAAATTCATACATTAAAATGCATATTGCTTTTGTTAGCAGCAAGAAGTGAAGGGCAGTGGTGCAGTTTGCCATGCTTACTTTTCTGATTATAATTTGCTAAGTTCAGCAGAGTTTCATTACAAGTGTGGTCTCCTGTGAAGGCAGAGTGGGTATGAAGCACACAGTAACCCATGTCCTGGTTCAAGAAGTGTTTAAGCACAAAGCTCTCCTTGAGGGTGCTAGAGATTGTATTGACTTTGAGGAAACTTGTGTTACTCATGTATTTTGTGGTCTGAACAAAGGAAATCTTACTCAGCTCTGCAATGGTCTCTGCTTGGACAAAGGTCCTGTCTAAGAGTGGATGGTGGATTGAGCCTGGCACTCTCAGAACTACAACTTTGGATTGTTAAATCATAAAATTCAACTTCTGGCCCCAAGCATCTCAAATTCCATTAAAATCCTAGTTGATCTATGCTTTTGTCATTCTTACAACACCTACAGGAAGGCTGCTGTGTTTAACCTCCTCTGTACAGAATTAACAATTTGTCATATTTGAGCAAACCTGCAGCTGTCTGTCTGAAGGTGCTTCCTTGAAGCTTTGGGATACAGTTCAGAGTGAGTGCTTACAGGATAGTTCTGGTTATAATTAGCAAATGCTAGT
The DNA here is from genome assembly GCA_013399835.1 of Leptocoma aspasia. Taxonomy (NCBI): domain Eukaryota; kingdom Metazoa; phylum Chordata; class Aves; order Passeriformes; family Nectariniidae; genus Leptocoma; species Leptocoma aspasia. The sequence continues at coordinate 2,912,411 of VXAX01007135.1, forward strand.
GCTCATAATTTTATATTAATAAGTATATACACTGGTGGATAAAGTGCCTTTTTCTGCCCTATCTAAACTTTGTAGCTATGCCAAGTCTTGGAGCCCTCATAGATGAGGCTGCCTGTGCAGCAGTCATGGGAAAAGCCTCTGTTTCAGCAGTGTAGTATGCAGCATATTCAAACAACAGAAACAGGAATCAGTTTTCCTCTAGTGACAGTTATGTGCAGTTTCCATCACATTTAATGGGCTTCATGCAAGCTAGTCTTGTGTGGATACCCAGAGATGTGTTTGATGACCTCTTTGAGAACAAAGAGCTTTATAACTTTTTTTTGGCTTTCTTTGCTTTCAAAAAGATAAAAATGCCTTGCCTTGTTATCAGTGTGGTGCTCTAGGGAGGTCTCTGCTTTTAATTGTACTTACCAAACCTCTCAACATTATATGCAGTCCTTGCAGTGATGTTTGCTTTGCTCTACCACCCTGTAACATACAGGGAACAAGGAGGGAACACAAACATATGGGGGTTTTGAATGTTAATTCAATTAGCAGAGTTTAGGGTTAAATTAGCATTTAATCTGCAGGAGGATAAAAAACCCCCAAGAAACCAGCACTGTCATGTCTGGCTGCTGGAGGAGACTGCGCAATCTGAAAAAGTGCAGCGCTGAGTTTTGTGAAACATCCTGGCTGTTTCCAGGTGTTCCTGGGTGAAAACATTTAACTAAGTGTATTTCCAAACCAGGTGTACACTGATATTCCAGCTTTTGAGGCCATTGACTACTGTTTAGATTTATACAGGGAATACCAGTTTCAAAATGCACAAGCACTGAGTATTTGCCCCACTGAAAGAAAGGTACCAGCCTTGGCACCAAAAATACTGGTTCACCAGAAAATTCACCAGGGAAAATTCTTCTGAGAGCCACAGCTGGGGCAAGACTCGGCCAGTACTTCCACCTTCTTGGACATGGGGCAGTCCAGGCAGAAATCCAAAGCTGCAGGAAAGGTGGTTTGTGTCCCTGTGTCCTCATGGCATTTCTCCTTCCTGCTGAAACTGAGCATGACAGAGCTCTGTGCTACAGAGCACAGGAGAGCAAGGCTGGTGCCTGACAGCACAGCTTGTGCAGAGTCTGAAGATCCCAAAACATTTTTTTTCTTTTTCTTCATTCTTTTTTTTCTTCCAACTCTCACCCAAAATATGGAAATTAATCTCACTAGTGTCCCCTTTCTTGCTGCTGTGGATTGTGGTGAAGTGAGCATATCTGCTCTTGGTGCAGTAACTTCCTGTGGCCCAAACAAGCATTTATGATGTTGGTATAGTTCCTCTGAGATGTGAGAAACACTGCAACATCTCTCTGAGTTAATGCCAAACCCTTACAGGCTCTGTGAACACAGGATTCAGCCCCAGGTTTTAATACCTTGTGGTCTCCACATGTTCATGTTGTACGGTCTGTAACTGTATATTCTTAAGATACTTATCTGGATCTCCTGGGTGTACCACAGGGGAAGAATCCATGTACTAGGTTTTTCCGTGACAATTCCTTCATATTCCTTGGCAATCCCAACTCTGCAAACAGTTTGTGTCTTTTTTAGCCTATTTAATGAATCGTTCAGGGGTTTTTTATGTTGCTGCAACACATTTAGATAATCACTGAAGAATGCTTTGGTTCCTCCCATGTCTTGTGCTGTCTGTGACTGCATCCACTGCCCAGGCACTTCCACAGTACACCACATTGTGAATCAAGCTGCAAGAAGCAAAGACATTGCTTTTAAACAAAGAACAAAGAGCCACATTGTTTGGAAAAAGACAATAATGCCCTGACTTATTACTTATTCTCCTGTAACCTGGATGTTGAGGTCAGAGATGCTGCTCTGTACTTCCCAAATGGAGTTTCTTAAGTGTGCACATACCCACAATGTACATATGCATTTATCACAGAAAATGGGGAACAATAATATTCAGAACTTTTTGAAGCACTTTGCCACTTCAGACATCAAAAATCAGACCACCTTCATTTCAAAAAGTAGCCATTTTCAGTAAATAAGCCTGAACTGACCTCAAACTCCTACAGTGCCACCCTTAGGAAGTTTGGAAAAGAACTAGTTCAGAATATAGCAGTCTTTTGTCTTTATCTACAGCTGCTTTTATTTTTACTTTACTGCTTCCCATATCTTACCTATGTCTAATATTTAAATGTAAATGTGTAGGGAGGTATTTTCAATCCCTGGAAAAAGTGTCAGAGCTTGATTCCTTACTCTTTTTTCTTTAATGTTTAATAGCATTATGAAGAGGGGATTACTTGACCAGATTGTTGGCTGTACAAAGTTTTATTTTTCTCAGTTATTTCTGGAAAAAAAAGCTATCATCTCTGTTTCGCTGCTCTCCAGAGCATGACCTGACATGGCATGAAACATCTTCTGTAGAGTAGCCCCAGTGTTGCTGTTGTGTGGTTGGAGTCATGTCCTAGGGACCACTGCCCCAGCCAAGGGGGAGGACAAGCCCAGTTGTCTGTGTCCCTCTGAGGTGGCAGCACGTTCAGCAAGCACGACCTGTACAAGGGGTAGGCTGGACTGTACCTGCGTAAAGTTAACATGGTGTATTCTGCTTCTTTTCCAGATGAAAACGAATGTCTCAGTGCACACATTTGTGGAGGAGCATCCTGCCACAATACTTTGGGAAGCTATAAATGTATGTGCCCTACTGGATTTCAGTATGAGCAGTTTAGTGGAGGTTGCCAAGATATCAATGAATGCGGTTCTGCACAAGCCCCGTGCAGTTATGGTTGTTCAAACACTGAAGGTGGCTACGTCTGTGGATGTCCACCTGGTTACTTCAGAATAGGACAAGGGTAAGGGATTCTCATTTTAAACTAACAGATACCAAGGGGACAAAGGCCACTCCTTTCTTAGCAGTGTGGAGCAGCAGAACCAGGGGGATTGTCAGCAATTGAAGAGGGCTAGGATTGGGAAGGTGCTGAAGAGTTGGATGCACCTACAGATTTTGGAGATTGAGGGGAGGGGAGGGTGGGGAAAGGTAACCATGGAAAGGGAGGGGTTTAATGCTTGAAACTGAAATTTGGTCAGGGCTACCAGGTTGAATCCTCTATTTTAAGCTACTGCTTTCACCTCACTGCACGCCCCAGCAGTTTGCCAAGTCCTCTGAGCTTGGCACTCAGGAGCTCGCACTCCTTGCTGTGATTCACTTGTATCTTTAAAGAAGAACAAAACAAACATTAATAATAACACCCCCTACCAGCTGCAAAATGAAATTACATTATACAAGAGGTTTTTCACCTGCTGGTTAGAACAACAGCTCTGCATGCTCTTAGGTTCTTGTATGTCCCATATTCTTCTGTGTTTCAAATTAATATTTTTTAATAAATGTCTGCTTTATCAATAAAACCAATTTTCCCTTGCCCCAGTGGGTGTGTTAGGGCTGTACATCATATAGGACCAAGCAACCCAAATGGAAAGCAGAAAGATTGTGGTTTCAAGTTTGTAAGTGACTACAAGCTTTGGGATGCATTATGAAAGACCTCACTCTTCAGATTTTTCAGCAGTTGTTGAAAATTGGTCTCTTTAAATGTGTTCCAGGCTGGATAACAGAAATTACTAACACCAACTCAGAGCTTAAGCCTGTGTTTTTAAGACTGTTAAATATTGGCAGGTCTCTCTTGGGCAAAAACCCATGAATGCAGATTCTTGAAATAAAGAGTGGCCTCATTGTGATTCAGTGAGAATTTTGTCTGTTGACTTTAGCAGAAATTTTTCCTAGGAAATGAATGCAACATAATTACTTAATTATTTGTACTTACAGTCCCCCAAATGCAGCTTTTGATAGATCTATGTCTCACTGGAGTTAATTTTGAATTTCTTCCTTCCTCAGACACTGTGTTTCTGGAGTGGGGCTAGGCAGAGGTCAAGGACAAGAGCTTTCACTCAGTGGAGAAGTGGATGACAACTCCCTCTCTCCAGAAGCTTGTTATGAATGTAAAATCAATGGCTATCCCAAGAGAGGAAGGAAGCGCAGGAGCACTAATGAGACTGCAAGTGAAGCAGAGGTAATTGACCCTTTCTGGGCGGAAAGAATTTGTGGCTATCTTGTGAAAGCTGGACTCAGAAGGATGTGTGCCAAGAGACGATCCCTCAGGAAAAATTTACACCCTAAAGTAGACCAAAGCTGGTTTTGAATGTCAGGTAGTGTTTTTGTCTCAGAAGTGATGTAGAGCTTTCCTTGCTTTCCAAATGGAAATGTTACAGCTTGTGCTGCTGTCTGAAATGTTACCATCTAGTCAGAGGTGAAGGGTGAGGCTGCTTTTCCAGCACTCTGCTGCACCTGCAAGCTGCCCTGGCTCCACACTTAACCCAAACAAATCTTGCAAAGCAGAAAATCCCCATTGAAATGCTGTGGCTCCCTCACAGACCCTGCTGTTCTTCACAGTTGTTCTGTCAGCTTGTGGCTCCCCTGGAAGAGAGGAGGAGTGTGCCTTGTTTGCTCTCTTTGCAGGAGGTTGCTCACAGGTTCCCAGTATGGAGGGGCTCCATCTGTCAGGCAGCAAGGCACGGGCACAGAAACTTCCAGTGCGTGTCTCGGGCTCCTCTGACCCACACAGCAGTGGTGACAAGCTCTGAACTCCATCCTGAGGAGTCCTAGGCCCATAAGAGTAGATTTGACAGATGATGTTACAGAACCTCCTGTTTAAAATTGTCTAATTAGTAATGAATGACCTGGGTAAGAAACACACACAGGCACGTGTGAACTGCTCTCTGACAAAGCCAACTGACATCCTTTGTTCTTGTGCAGGATCAGCAAGAGCTGGAGCCACCAATCAGTCTCGCCAGCTGGGATATTGAGAAAGCAGCAGTGTTCTCTATCAACATCTCGGATCTCAGTAACAAAGATCGCATCCTGGAACTGCTCCCTGCCCTCACAACACTGACAAACCATAACCGATATTTAATTGACTCTGGAAATGAAGATGGTTTCTTTAGAATCAATAAGAAGGACGGGATAAGTTACCTTCATTTCACAAAGAAGAAGCCAGTGCCTGGAAATTATTCATTACAAATCAGTAGTATTCCACTCTATAAAAAGAAGGAACTTAACCAGCTTGAAGCAAAACATGACAAAGACTACCTCAGTGGCGAGCTGGGAGATAACCTGAAAATGAAAATTCAGATATTGCTTCATTAATTCATCAACCAAAGACCAAATAATTAAACCAAAGATAGATAGGTAGGACTGAATATTCCTCCCAATCAGATTCTCCATATCATAGGTACAATCTTACATGAGTACATTTGTATAAATGAGCGCTATCATATTATTACAAAAACAAGGTACAGGATGAATACATGAGCTCAAAACTACCACTTTCTCAGGCTTTCACGTGTAGCTGAGCTACCTTGATATGTTGAATCTTGAAAACTGGGACTTTTATCATTGGAAGTTGGCCACTGATGCTGAGACACATCATCATTTCAGCAGAGGTACAAGAATGTGCTTTCAACTGATGGACAGCTCTATTTTTGTAATTCTTAAACTTCGCTTCTCCAACTACAACTTACTAGGTCAGCCATTTATGATATCCATTTGGTGCTAGTAAATTTTCAACCTAGATTTATAAATGCACTGTAATATTTACACAACTTAGAAGCCAAAATTGCCATTATTCAGTCTAAATACTTCAATCAACCAAAGTTAGCTCAGTAGTTTATCTCAGTTATGCCTATAATACATTACATGTAAATTAAGTGTGTGTATACTGTAATCATGCTATTTTTATCAATGAAGCATTTGTAAACTAGATTAATAATACCCTTAATGTGAGGGTTTGTAATGGTGCTTATAAGACCAACTACTTGTTAACTGTATACACAAACCTGATGATAAAGTTTCCGTGACTTGCCAAAATGCACTGAGGTCAGTAGGGACCATTAAACATTCTCAAAAGTCAGATGACAATCAGTGCCATCCTACACCATGACATATTGTAACATGTCGAGAGTACCCATAGTCATTCATATCAACAAGGGTTCAATGTCATAAATGTCACAATAAAACAGTTTTTTTTTTTAGTTTATTTTGTGGCCTTGTGTTTTTGCTAAAAGTGTGATAAACGGCATTCTTATACTTCAGGCGTTGTCAGTAGGGTTGTCTTTGTATCTGTCTGTGTGTCCAGGTTATTTTTCCTTGAAGGACCTGCTGCTGTTGATTCTTCATGCAAAGAAAGAACAGAAGTGCAGAAACCTTCACAAATCTAAACAGCAGTGGACCTCTCTCAAGTTGTTGTGTGGTTCCAGAAAGGAAGTGAGAACATTTTTACAATGACATGACCTGAGTAGTCCTGTCAATAAGTAATCTGATAGCCAAAATATGCAGAAGTGGATGTTAAATCATTATACAGAAAACATGCTGTGAAATCACACAGAAATACAGAAATCACACAAGTGTGAAAAAAGACTATTGTTTGCTAAAACTGCCTTAAGATATTCCTTTCTTTTACCCCCACTTCAACAGTTACTGTCATATAACCCAAGACTGATAACAGAGGAATAATCCAATACCAGAAACCGTCACAAGTTTTAGATGGGTTTTAATATCAAGTGAATTATTCAGTGATGTGGGTGTTCTTGTATATGCAAATGCCATGATGTATCTTTTACCAGCAGCGTCAGAACATTGTACTGAGGTGTGATGCTATAAAATCTGGAAGAAAGAAGTGCTGAAACTGCTGCTGGGACAGCACCATCGTTGATGGAGGGAACATATATTGAGCTATAATAGCTTTGGAAGGGAAATGTACTCCTATAATTCACCCCAAATTGCATTATTGCTCTCTGTGATTTCTTCTGCATAACAAATATAAATATACAAAAAAGAAGTTTGTGCACAGGATTACTTTGGTATTTTTAATAGACCATGTCTAGATTTTATTTATTAGTGTGCTGAAATGTGGAACAGTGTATTTTTTCCATATGTTGCATAACGATGGCAAGATGTAATCAGAACTTTACAGTTGTAAATGGCACTTTTTAATCAGCAGGTTGGGAATGACTTTTAGTGCCAGTGTGCATGATTGTATAGTTTATAGGTAAGTGTACCATGTAAGTATTTTTTCTCAGCCCCTAAACACCGAGAGGAACTGAGAAAGACGATTTCAGAAAGATCTGTCAGGAGTCTATCCTGTAGAGTTGGTTTACATTTAAGCTCTATGTAACACCTTATGATGCCAAAGGTTCTTTGACTGTGTTCCAGCAGCCCCAGTGTTGCCCACACCGTTCTGCAAATTGCCTTTGCTATGCTTCAGAAACAAAAAATCTTGACAGTAGCTCTTTTAGTCATTTTAAAATGGAAAACCCAGTCTTGCTGTACCAAGCTGCACATAAAAAATCCAGTTTTTTGTACATTATTCATCTGTCTCTTTGCAGCAATGTCCTTTAACTGATATATTTTTCTTCTTGGTTTTAGTTACTGTATGTGTATGATAATTTCCATTAGTTTGAATTTCTGCAGCTTTCTTGGCGTCTCAGTGAAGCAGAGAGGTTGCACAATAACATTGCACGCAACCTGCAATTAAAAAGTGGTTTGTAACTTGCAGTGTGATTTTGAAATAATCTGCTGTATTTCATCTGATAGTAGGACCTCAGAATGCCTCTAAGCACTAGACAGACTGAAGTAGAGGTCTTTCTAAATGTGTATCCTTTTGCAATTAAAGGATATTTTTCAAATTCAAGGAAATAGTATAATGGTTAATTATTTGAAATAAGTGTGGCTTCCCTCCACTGCGATTGTGCATATGACTCTGCACAGATGATTGCATGGATAATAAATCTAATTTTTGGTTTACAGATTTTAACAAAGATGGCTTGTTACTGTACACAGCAAATCATTCTCTTATTGTGTTGTAACAGTGTCTTGTAAACTTGACAGCCCACGTGTATTTTGGCAGAACACCACTGTTTCCACAGTCTCTCTTTTAAGCTGACTTTCAAAGAACCCCAAGTATTTGCTTTCTTATGGCAGGTCTTGAAGGGTCATACTCAGGTTTTCTCTAAGATAAATATTCTATGCTGTGATTCAAGTTCAGCTTTGTGCTTTGAAAGAGCTAATCAGGTCAAGACTCCTCAGCACAGACAGGCCTGAGCTGTTTGGAGAGCAAGACGCCACAGTTCGTGTCCAGCAGCTGCCTGTGCCTTCCTGGGCCCAAGTTTGGCACTGCCAATCTCTGCCAGCAGCACCACAACAGGTACGTGAATCACAAGGCACCAAACCTGCTGCTCTAGGCCAAGCTTGGAGGTGGTGGCACTGGCATTGCAAAAGCTTTCTCACCACTTGTGAAAATTGATGTTGGCTGTGAAGGAATGGCCGCTTGAACCATTAAAGCCTCACAAGTACTCTTGTGGATCTGACGGTCTCTGCCCAAATTAGCAAGGTTAACAGCTTATGTTGTGCTGCTACTTTCTGAGCAGGCACCAGATGAAGAGGAGAGAGCTTCTCTTACTTCAGTGTGATGAGAAAATCTTGTCTTTTGTTATAGAAGGGAAGCTGGAGCTCAGCATTGGATGAGGCTGGAGCTGCAGGAGCTGTGCACCCCTCTCAGTGGCCCCCAGCTGCCCTGTGCCAGGTAGGACAGGAGGTAATGGGACACACCAGCTTCAAAAAACTGGGACATCTGAACCGAGAACTTGTCTACTTCATTCTCTCCCCAGAGCAAATCTTGCAGCTTTTCCGCTTGCAGGAGTGGCCAGAAGCTAAGGCCAAGATATGATGTACACCAGATTAATTCAGTAAATCCGGGTTGGCAATGTCCTACCAGAGTATTTGCCCAGAGTAAGCCCTCATGTTATCACAATCTTGGCAGAATAGCACTTTGCTAAAACCCTGTGTTCAGAAAATCCCTGAGCTTCTAGTTGTTGCCTGTGGCCTGAGCTGTTGGATGCCTGCAGAGACATGTGCAGCCCCTGTGTGAGCTCCTGTGGTTACCCAGAGCTGCGTGGAGAGCAAACCCCATCAGCACCACTGTCTGGGATGTCACATTAACCTGCAGGATCGTGCTGGTCCAGGATGCTGTGAACACTTAAGACAGGGCAAGCAGACAGGTGTGATTTTGGGGCAAAATATGCCATCATTTACATCAATGAAAATGTGAATGATTGTAGAGGTTGCAGTAGGAACAAGAGGAAAAGAAATAGGCAGAGGGCAGAATGCTGCAGTAAATCAGTGGCCCAAAGCGCTCCAATGCATGTTCTGCATTATTCACACGTGCTGGTCCTGCACAAGCCCTGGTGCTTTGTGCTTCTGAGTTGTCCCTTGCAGGTCCCCAGGCAGGTGCTGCAGGGGCCAGCAGCTGTCCCCACAGAGCAGAGCAGGCAGAGGCACTGCTGGTGCCAGGCTGGTGGAGGTGGTCAGCAGCAGGATTCTTTGCAGCCCCATTCAGTGAGCACTTCACCAAGGCTGGTGCTGTTCCTGGAGACTTTGAAGCCTGATCCCGTCTGGAGTGGGCTGCATGCTCTGGTTTGCCTGAAGATGAGACCCTCTTTCTGTGCAGCAAAAATGTTGAAGATGTCGATGACTTCAGCTCTTACAAATTCCAACAATCTGCTTCTGTTGTCCTTAAAACTTGCCAAGTATTTCACACCCTCATAACAAATGCTTTTGAGGAATATCACACCCAAGCCAATTTCTCAGTTATGAGCTTCCCATTGAGTTCAGGAGAGGAACCTTGGGGCCAGAGAGGTCAACAAAGTGCTTATTTTTGTATTTTGGGCTCTCTTTTCTATTTCTACTGTGCCTTGCGACAGGAAGTGTCTGTGGAGGCGCAGGCTGCCTGAGCAGTGGGAGTGTGCTGGCAAAGCTGGGCTGCAGCCCTGTGCTGGTGCCAGGGAGTCCAGCGTGTGCCATTGCTGCTTGTTCGTGTACAGCCGAGTCCTCAGCCTGCTTAGACACGTGCCCATATGTGCACATAGAAATGGAGGTGGTTTGTCTGAAGAGTCTAGACAGATACTGTATCTCAGTGCTTCCAGGCCAAAGTGACACAGTGGTAAGTCTTTGTTAAGTACTGGGGAGGGAGGGCTTTTCCCTTTTCTTGGGCTGAACCTTTCCCTTGCACGTGGCAGCAGTGCTGGCCCAGCCTCTCTCTGGCTTGGCTCTCACATCTGCAGGTTTGTTTGTTTATGAGCTTCTCTATGGCTCCCAGGGCTGTAGGATGTTCCTTGCTACACCCTTGTGAGGTTGGGATGTGTTTGTCATCCTTGTTTTACAGGACAGGAACTGAGAACCAGATGTTTTAGTTTGGGAGAGCTCACAGGCAATGGCCATTCTGCCAGGAGTAACTCCAAAGTACTGAGGTGTCCCTGGAGAGGAGGACAAGAAGCCACAGGGGCTCTTCAGCCATGACAGCCCCAGCTGGCAAAAAGCCATGGGAACTGCCCCTCTTCACTGAAATGCATCTCAGATGGGGCCTGCTGGAGCCCTGGCCATTCCCTGCACTCTTCAGAAAGCCAGGAGGATGACCCCATGCCCTAGCACAGAGCCCCTGGAGAGTCTCTTCCCATAGGTACCCCACTCAGGATGCTGCCACTGCAGGTGCAGCTGCACCAGTTTAAAAAAACTCAAACAAAACCAGTGTCAGTTCTTGGTAACTTACTGCAAAAACAGATTGTGGGTAAGTATGCAGGCCAGCAGGCTGCATGGAGATAATCAAAAGTGACACTGCTGGTGAGCAGGACTTGGGCTCTGTCTGCCTGCCTGGCTTATCTCTCAGGCTGCTGGATGAACCAGTCCAGAAAACAGGGCTACTGCTTAGTTTTCTTTGGAGGTTGATCCTTTATCCCTGCAATTTCTGTGTGAGGTGCTTCAGGGTGATTTTTTTTTTTTTTGGTCTTTGATAACCCAGGAGAAATTATTTTTTTAATCAGCCCATCTGGGGCTGAGTTTGACTGTAGCTCCAGTCCAGCACATGATTGAGCTGGTGAGCTGGACAGGTAGGAAAGCTGTCTGGACTTCTCTGTATGTGCTCGCAGCTCTGTATAAATCATATATGTTATTATATGTTAGTATAAATATATTATATGTTAGTATAAATCATACGTTATTATAATCATAATAAATACTAGAGCTGTGAGAAATGTCTATAACCCAACCCAAATCAGGTGAAACTCCCCTGGTTTTGGGTTTCATTACAAACTCTAGACTTGGGCCAGGTTTGTGGAGGTTCATGAACCTCTCTGAAGATGGGCTCAGTTTCAAGCAATAATAGGCCAAGTTTCAGACAAATCTAGGCCAAGTTTTGAGTAAATTTGGAATGAACTTTAGGTGAATAAAAAATGATTTGTGGTTTTAGGTTGAAACCATACCAATGATGGACTCTTTGCTTGGTTTCAACCTGTAACTAGGAAATCTTGGCACTTTGGCTGAATTTCACTTTGGTTTTGAGTTTAGACCATACAAACAAAACAACCAGAGCAAACAGATGAGTCTCAAGACAAATCATGCAGAAACTGGTTTACAGTGTGGGAGCCCAAAGCCCTGCACTGCACTGAGCACCAGCACTGAGTTCTGTTCCCCCACTGCAGGTGATGCTGTGCATGGTCTGGTTTGGGTTGTGCTGCTCCACTAAACCATCCAAATAATTAAACCTTCCCCAGATTCTTAATTTGAAGTTGCGTGTGCCATTTCCAGGCCTGGAGTGCACTGACTTTGAATTTGGCTTATGCAACAAAGATCCAGTCCATAATGTATGTTTGCATTTTGAGGAGTAAATTCAGCTAACAAGGGAATTAATGAGTAAGTTTAGGAGATGACACCAGTGGTCCTTATCCTCATATTGCATTTAAACATGGCTCACATTCAGGCATATAGTGGGGAAATGGACTTCCTATTGAAATGCTGAGATTCACAGTGATGTGGTGCCATTTCTCTCTGTCAAGAGGTGCCCAACATGATTATGGGTCTCAGCTTCTCAGTGCTGCCAGCTCTGCTATAGCACAGATACCTTATAGATGGAAAAGTGCTGAAAATACTGGAGAATCCCAGGTGGAGTCTCAGGCCAGGAGAGCTACTGTATGGTATGGAAGAGTTTCAGTGAAGGATGGCTGGAGGTCCTGAAGAGACCTGGTCTTTTATCTTTAAACCATGTATCATCTGTGTGTTTCATGGTTTAAGACTGAAAGCAGCACTCAAAAATGGAAGGAAGGGAAAAAGTCTGAGAAAATCCACTACACATGTGCTCAGAGCAAGGGTAAGGAACCAGGAAGCAGAACTGTAATTCAAAAGTTCACTCTTCAACAAAGCCAGCTCTGTGTGTATTTGTCTGTTATACATTTGCCCTATAATATGATTATGTCATTTAGGAGACTGAATTTACTACAGATCATGTTGTGACCCATACATAGGCAAACTCCACACTCCCAAATATCCTGGGAACAAAAGTGTTTTCTGCAGCACAGATAAAACCATGGGAGGAAGTTGTGGGTCCCAATGTGACTGCCAGGCCTGGGTTGAAGGCCAAGTATGGCAGAGTTGCACAATCCTCTGGTCAAAAAGACCAACTATTTGTCTTGGGCTCATTTGTGCTAACAAACAGCACAGTCTTGAGTTCCTCACAGACCAGCCTGGAATTTATTTAAAAAACAGAGAATTGGTAAAGGATTTATGCAAGGAGACCTCCCCATCAACCCCTAAGCATTAAATATCTCATGTCCTGCATGATCTCTAACAAAGAGCAGTCCTACAAGAGAAGCAGCTGAACATTGTCTTTAAGCACCAGCTGGGAAGGCAGGGTAAAAAAATAAGAAAGTAATGCTGTCTTTGGTGTCAGCTGAACCCCCACCCTGCAGAATCTGCAATTAACCAAACACCATTTGCTGCTGGTCTCAGCAGTGCCACCAGCCTGTCTCCACCAGACACACTCTTCAAATCTACTGCAACAATCAAGCCCTGAATGATCAATCCACTTATCCAGCCACATCTGAGCTGATGTGATCTGTGCTAAAGCTGCTGCTGGTTCAGAACAGTCACATGTCAATGGTACCTGTCTCTGCTTGAGCAGCAGGAGCAAAGTGCCCCAAGGCTGTCACTGAGCATCCTGGAAACAGCTCCCATGCAGAGACTTCCGCCATGGGCCTGCAACCACCCAGGTCATTAATGCAGGAATGGCATTTTCAAGGCAGTAGTGCAAAGGCAAGTGAAGGACCTCCAAGTGCCAGAAAGAAAATACATATTAATGCATGAAATTATGTTCTATGTGGGGATGGATCCTGACACTAGCTGTTGTCCCTTTTTATTTACTTGGAAATGAGAACAAAAGTAAAATCCAAGGGTTGTTTTGTGTTCTATTACTCTAGATTTGTCCGGATCTGCCCTTCTTGGGTAGATACCTTTATCAGAAAGTAGGTTTGGTGGAGGATTACTCTGCTTATGTTTCACTGCTCCAGAAATATGTCAGCAAACTGATCTCTTGTGACCCAGGATCCTGCTCAGAATAGTTGAATTACATTTATAAACTCAAATAAGAAAGATGATGTTGATCAAAGTAATATAAACGATGGCATGGAAAATGAATTTTGAATGAAACGCACAAGATAAATCATTTATCCCCACCAATACCCTCTCTGTGTTTCTTATCCCAGTAATTGAGACCATGTGTTGTGCTGCAAACAATAACTATGGGAAATTACTCACAATTCTTCCTTCATAAACATGGGAAATGAAAGTGATGGGAAGTATGATCATCTTAATTTTTTTTTTATGTTAACAGCTCTAAATTATTAGGGTGGGAAGAAAATGTCAATAGAACATAAAAGTGCTTTGTATAGTGTTCACATTTGCTCATACTTTCAAATCCACTGTGGCTTATTAGTTCATGGGAAAAATGACAAAAAGGAATAAAACCCAGAAAATGAATCCAGTATCAACATCTTGCTTCTATAGTAACAGAAATTGTAACTTGTGGGTAAAAAGTGACAATATTAGGAAATGGTTTTTGGGCAATTATGATAATTAACCCCCTCCTTTCCCCAGTACATATAGCCTCCCATCAGTCTGACAGATTCCTGCACATTAAAGAGTGTCCATTGCTCTGTGCTGCTCCTTGTATTAAAAGCCTGGAATTTGTGGGGACCTTAACCTCTGTTTCAAGAGTTTATTGCTCAGCTGTAAAAATTCTCCCAGGGCTGAAACTTGACAGAAAAATGTCTCCGCCTGGGAGGAGTTTCTGTTTGGAGTTTGGTTTGAATTAGTTCAGCCCTTTTCCACTTGCAGTAGGACAATGGAGCAGGATTCCCTCTCTCCTTTTTTTCTTTTTAAAAAAAAAGTGATGGTTGTGCCAGGGCAGTACACATGGCAGGCAGCACTCGGACCACAGTCCTCTCTGCAGCTTTAGCACAGGGTCAGTGCTGGCTACTGCAGCAGGGGCCTGGCCCTATAACGAGCCAGGCTCCATCCCTTTGCTTGTGCAGCTGCTGGCTTGGATGGTGGCTTCAGCCAGCTTTGTGCTGAGGCTGCTGAGGGCCAGCTTGGTCATGGTGCAAACTGGCGAAGTCCACCCTTGCTGCTATTGCTTGAGGGCCCAGCCCACTGTGAGGCAGAAACACCTGGGCTACACCTCCATGGAACTTTTGGCTTTTCCCAGAGCTGACAGCACGTAAGGTTATGCTCCTGTGGTGGAGGCACAAGCCAGTCCCACTAAGCTGCAAACTTACAGTGCAATACTGGCTTGGTAGGTTTCCCAGATGAAGGGCTTGGCACAGGGAAGCTGCTCTCTGCAGACCTTGGCCTGAGCCAGGGGATTCATTTCTAGACGCAAGAGTGCAAGATCTATTACACTTCTGCATGGGCTGCCTGCAGGGCTGGTAAATCTATTAAAACAGTCAACACTTTATGAATGAAGTCCGGCCCCACCAAAGTCAATGGCAAAACTCCCATTGATTTCTCTGGAGCAAGATTTTACCCTGAATCCTCAAAGTGCCCCTGAGATCTCACCTGTGTTCAACACAGCCATCCTCAGCTCCAGCAGAGGAAAGGAAAACAAAGAGCAGAGAAGAGCCCTGGTGCTTCCTTAGCTGAGCCTGTGTCCTGCTCAGATAGATGTGCTCAGACAGATATGAGTATATCACTTTGGCAGTACTGACAGGCCTGGGTGTGAGATAGGTGTTGTGCAGATATTTTGGCTCAGAAGCAGAATTTCATAGGTCACTGGAGTTTTGCTCTAAGTTCTCAGAGGGTCAGAGCATAAGTAACACACAAATAAAATTTTTTATGTATGGAGTTGGAGAGATGTCTCACCCACACAGTAATGCCTTGACCCCATGCCAGTAATCCAGCCTCCAGAGTCACTTCTTTGTGTGTATTTAATTGACTGAACAGCCACTTGCTATCATCTAGAACTGCTTATAAAAGTAAATGTTATTAAACATAAGGGCAGACAAGTTTCCTAATGCATATTTCAATAATTACGCTGTGCTTGCCACTCCACAGATCTGACCTGTCACCTGAGAACTCAAATGACCCATAACGTAATATATTTTACCCAGCTATAAATTCAGACAGTTTCATTAACTGGACTTAGCACTGTGTCATATTTTGTCCACCTCTTTTAAAACCATTTAGCTGCCTCCTGCTCTTACACTTTATCACCCCTGCATATATGACCTCTAGTGACAATATTTTGCCATCTACCTGAGTAAATTAACAAGATCAACTAAAGAAGTTAATTGCTGTTATGTAAGAACTATTCCACTGGGTTTCTGGTTTTGCCAACTCTCCCATACCTTACTATTTGCTAAGCTGACTGAAAGGTTTTCCCCATTCTTTGATTTAAACAACATTCTTTTCTTTGACAGCTGCTTAAGAGTTGCCCTCCCACTGTGCCCTCATCACAGGTGAGCTCATCTCTAAACTGTGCTGTGGGATTTCTGATATATGGAGCTCTTTCAACACTAATATTGGAGTGGCAGATCAAATCTGAAATAAGAGCAGTCTGGCACCCTAAAGGCAAGACTTTCATGTCTAGGAAGAGCTAAGGTTCAGTCAGGTCTAGTCCCCACAAGGACATTCAGTAGCAGCTCCTTCCTATTTGCTGCAGTCTAATACAGGTGAAGCTCATTCTGCTTGTTTTCATTTGGGTGGCAACTAATCCAGCCTCTCCTTCTCTGCCTTCTTTCCTGAAAGGCATTTATGAGCTCAGCAGCTGGTTGACATTTAGCTCTTGCTTCAGTCTGGCTGATGCTGACCAGTGGCTTTCGGCTTTGCACTTTTACTAGAAGACATTTAAGTACGTATACAGAGAAAGCAACAGTGAGTATTGCAGTTAGCTCATGGCTTATAGTCACTGTGGAAAGAGTTCCACTGAACAGGACTTGACACAATTTCAATCTCAATGCTATACAAGAGGTTCCTTTCCACTCCTCCCTTTCATTGTAGAAGCTAATTAGAAAAATTGTTTCTTACTTTTTTCCCCCTGTAAAGTGATGTAAATGTCTCTTAAAAAAAATCCTTCAACCATTTTATGGTGTGATACCATAGAGGTTTTTACTTAGAGCCAAATACATATCAGATTAGATTCTGAAAATCAGTCCATTATTTTTATTTCCCCTTTTGCTCCTTTGAATGTACAGGGTTTCCTTCTGATTTTTACAGTCATTTCAAAGATTGCTGATAGTATGTGGCATAAGAATCAGTGCTCTAAAGAATGAAACAGTGCCCAAAACTATGCAACTCAGCTTAGCATGTGAATTCCTTTACACTTTTCCCCGGGACCTGGTCCCTTCAGGTCAGAGGAAGCAGGTGGCGTGAAGACAAATTTCTTTTCAGTAATTATAGGAATATAAACTGATCTATTAATTCTGTACTGCATGTTCAGGTATAAGTACAAAACAAACAGTGCTTGCTTATTCTCTTTTGCAGAGCTGGCAGAAGGAAACTGTGTGTCTACAATCTATTCTAGGACTTGGTTTAACTTTCTTGTCTCAACTTATCTTCAAGACATTAAGACAGAACAGTTAACATCGGTGGATATATACATGAGTGGAAAAAGGTGAGCTGTGCTTATGGCACTTGGAGCTTGAGGAGCTCAAATAACTAAATGGTTTATAAACATGCATATGAAATGTATCTTGGTGGTAGCTCAGAAACTAGAGGTAATGGCAAACTGTGAGACAGTGAAAGATTAAAAAGAAAGAAACAGTTGATGAAGTCCACAATAAGTACATGAAACCTTTGTAGTCCTATTGTCTCTGCCTCATTTGGGAACCTCAATGTGTTTATTTGCTCACCTCAAGCAATAAAAACCTCTCTGTCCCAGAGAGTGGCAGTCCAATGGTGTTAAATAATTGCCTCTTCCAAAATTAATTTTTTTATATATGCCGCTAAGATGAGTTTTGGTTGCAGACTCAGGAAAAACATTCTAGGTGAAGTCACAAGCATTTTCATATGAAAAAGATAAAATAATCTAGTGAATGCAACAGCTAGCTGGAGAAAAAAAGTTCTAGGCCTACATTCCTCACTGATTATTATGCAAATCAAATAATACGAATGATTGCTGGTATTGGGGTATCCACAGAAGGATGATCTATTGTAGAATAACTTTCTAGGTTAGATATTGTGGTTTAACATTTAGAAAATTCTTTTCAGAAAACAGATTACTACAGAGTAGATTAGCAGCTCTAGTAGAGCACAGACAGACTTTCAATGAACTCTCCCTACTAGTTTCCCTACTAGTAGATGAATTCAGACTGTCTTTTATTCTGCAGTCATTTGCAGATCATCACCACATACTCATGCTGGTGTATATACCATTGCCCAGAGGAGTTTTGGATGGGGCACTGAACAACCTGGTCTAGTGGAAGGTGTCTTTGCCCAGGGTAGGGGGTTTGAACTAGGTAATATTTAGGTTCTTTCTAACCCAAAGCATTCTATGATTCTGTGACACTGGCAATTAAAGGTAGGAGACTGGTTGGTGCAAAGAGCTGCAGCCAATAATTATAGACTCTTCTCATTGCCCTGCTTCCTGAGTGTTTGTAGCATTGCTGGGTTGGTGCAGAGAACATACTGTTCAGGATTTTAAACTACTGAAGTAATAAGTTCTGTTTTCCTCTAACCTGTTGTTACAGATGGAGCACAGTCTCTCTTTGTGGGTTATGGGCTGGCTTGGTTGCTAAAAGGCTATGAGAAATAACCAAAGACTCATGTGAAGCTTAAGTTTAAGGAGCAACTCAGAAGATCCTTCTAGCTTAGAAAAAGACTAATTTGGTTTGCTAAGACTGAAAGAATTTTTCAGGAAAGTTTTATTTTATCAGTGAGGTATGTGGGGGAAAAGGAATTGCTCTTGAGTGCTGTTGCTGTTTAGTTTGTATGCTGAAAACACTAAGGGAGAGGCAGTGATATCCATTGTGAGAATGGCATTCCTCAGTCGCAAAGCTCTGCAGTGCCAAGGCCCAGGTGCTCTACCCACAGCTGGAGATTTTGGAAGGCCCTGTCTAGGGTACATCACTGCAAATTAAAGGCTATACATATATTCCCTTTTCTTTTTGTACTGTTCATGGCTGGCAGATGGGGAATTTTTCTCATTTGAGTGTTGATAAAGTGTTCGTGATACTAAAGGACAAATCACCCTCCCCTGAAATTTAAGCACTCATGCTCCAACCTCCTGAGCCTTGATGACTATTGCATTAGTCAATTTGTGGCTAGCCCAGTAACTCGATAGCAGCGAATTATGTAGTTATGTGGGAACTCTGGGTTTTGGAACAGGCAGATGTTCCCAAGCTCAGGCCCAGCACTGCTAGGGTGTGTCATCTGTGTGAGACATTTAGCGGAAAGAGAGAACTGTGAAGCCACAGTCTCTGGTGCTTTCTGGAGCACAAAATATAGCAGCAATATTACATTAAGGTAAGAATGGGAACAAACAAAACTATTTCGGCACCAAGAACTTTTCTCTGTAGTGAGAGACTGATTGGTAACAATGCTGCTGCATTCAGACTTCAAATTTAATCTGGAGAGTAAACTGGATTGTGATAGAGCCAAGAAATAAACTGCTAAATTCATAAGAAACATTCAAGAAGATACCAACATGGCCTTTAAAAAGAGCAACTTAAATGTTACTAAGTGCCAGATTCTGTTCTGCCTTCCTTCCATATGTGTGCAGTATGATTCACTGAGTATCAGAGATACTGGCCTATGGTGGACCCTTACAGTCAGTTTTCAATTCTGGAAGAGGATTTTCCACAGGTCCATTCTGCAGCACATGGAAATGTCTGAATTTTAAAATATTTTCCTATGTCACGTAGCAGGGGTACATTTGTCTGTGTAGATCCCCCTGAATTCCAAGAGATATAATAGTGTTGAGGCGTTCTATTTTGTACAATAGCAAAAGTGTCGGCTTTCATTTTGTGCTTATTGATGTAAGTAAACACATGCACTTTGTACGAAGTGTTTGAATTATTGTATGGTTGTGTCCAAGGCTACCATATCAAACAAGTCTTTTAGAGCCAAGAGTCTTGTCCAAGAACCCACCCAAAACTTAACTGTTGAGGTATGAAGCAATAATGGAACCCACTGATTCATCTTTTGATGAAACCAGGAGTGCCCAGTATTGCCCAACAGAAGGTTACATAGGGCCCTAATGAAGTGTTTCTCTTGCATAAAAGAGAACAGATGTGGCCAATCTCATGAGAAACTGAGCTGGGACCTGCTGTGAGTTCCCACTGGGCAAAGTTTCCTTCAGATCTGAGAAGTTGCTCCAGCTGAGTCAGAATATTCCTCTGGTTCCACCAGTCCTCCAAAGGCCAGATTTCTAGATTCAGATCTGGGTTGCTGTAGGCTACATGCTACCATATTTCATCTAGTTAAGGTATTGGCAAAATATCTTTCGGCTTTGCAAACTGTTGGGAATCTGACTGCCGGCTGAGGAACTCGGCTCCAGGGACTAACAGAAAATGCTCACAAACTGGTTCTGCCTTAGGGGCTTATGGTGTATCTGCTGTGGAGAAGCAAGTGGTCAAGTTCTGGGTGACAAGAGAAATTGTGACTCTTCCTGATGTACTCTGAACTAGAACTTGTTTGCCCCTTAAGTAATTCCAGTGGCAACAGGGTAAAGTAGAAAGTCTGGTCTTCCGACTGATGAATAAACCTGATAAAGAGGCTTTTGTGAGCTTGTACCAACTTTACAAGTGGATGTACTATAGACAAAAGGCTTCTGGTAGGCACAGACTAGGTGAAGAGTAGAGAAGAAATACTGACATGTTTGTTGCTGAGTGAGGATATCTAGATTAGTTTCTGCATCTCCTAATGAACCAAAGTCTCGGGACCAGGCCAGACATGTGAGCTTATAAATACAAACACTATCTTGGGTAAATAGTACAATATCTGGTTATGCACCGGGTTTTTCTGCACTGAAGTAAGCAGCATATTGACAACCATTGCAATTAGAATGTATTGATGCAAGTGTTTCAGGGGATCCTGGTGTTAAAGGCCAGAATAAACCCAACTAGCATGATGGGGCATGTTCCCGCCGGCATTCTTGTTGCCTCTCACCCCACACTAGAATAATTTGCTCAGTGGTATTAGTTGTAGTTCCAAACCAGATTTTTATTAAGGCTTCCAGGAAAGCAAGGGCAATGTGGATGTCCACAGGGCTTTCAGTATCGAAGCAACAGAAGAAAATTATAGATGGAAAAAACCTGTCAGGTCATCTACTCAACCTACCAGCCAATGCTGGGCTGTTCTCTGTGCTGTGCTTTTTCCTTCCTTTGTCTGCATCAAGCCAGAGGGGTTTCCACAGCATCCCCAGGGAGACTATGACATAGCTGACTAGTTCTTGCCCTTAGGAATAACTTTGAGCCTCTGGAATAATAGAAGCATTCTATGTTTCATCTTGATGGAGAAAAGGAACTCTGAGAGAAGGTCCCTCAGTCTTATGACCATACTGTATCTCAGATGTAATTCTATATTAATAACTTCTTGTATGCAGGTCATAGGAGGCCAATGCTGTGTCCCAGCCCACCGTTGTCTCTTTCGGTAATTATTCCTTAGACAGATTTTTGTCATCTCTCAGTAGTAAATAGTGCAGAGACCCTGATCAACTGCATTTCATTTGGCAAACATTCAAAATTTGCCCTTACTAGTGATTGAAGTGTCTGTCTGACTCTCGCTCCTTTTAATTGTGCCAAAGTTCTTTGGCAATTTGTGAGCTCATGTCCCAGAAACACATAAAAACCCCTAATTCCAACATATTTTCCTTAGGTGAATTAAAACCACTCAACGCATGTTTACTAAAACATACTGCATTTATAGATAGAGGAATCTTGACAGGTATTGATTTAATACTTCCATATGTTTTCATTCAAATCCCTTGGGCACCTACTGTTGATCAATCATAACTTTCTGGCATCTTGATCTCTTGCAAAGCAATGCTTCTGGCTAAATATATGAATGTTCTTTTTGACCTTGAGTATTGGGCATTAATAAACATGAACCCAAATATTTTTTTCAGAGGGAATAAAATACTTCCATAGCTATTAAAACATGCAATTCTCTGACTTTTCTTGAAGATGTCTGTACATAGAACCTGTTTGAGTATAGAGATAGTTTTAAAGCAATGCCAATACACTTAGCATTCTGATGAGGGCTGTATCAGTTTCATAGTTCTCAGCTGCTGAAAATTACATTTAGCATGCAGGATAACTTTAAAGGTATTAGTTATAGAGCTATGGAAGACCATGATTAATACCATTTGGTGATTGTTTGAATTGTGCTTCACACAATGAGCAAGGATTCTGAGGAAGCCTTTGTCTGAGTGCTACTTTGGCTGTGGGAAAGGGGGGAAATATGAATACCAAACACGTCTTTCTTAGCAGTTGGATGTCATTTTCTTTTGTTTAGCATTTGCACAGTGCTCTATGTAATGTAGGAATATAATAAAGCTTTGCCAGCAACAGCACCAGTCTTTGGGAATATGCACAGACCAGTGAGACCATGGAATGCACTTTTATCAGCAGAAGAGGCAACTTAATGGACCTATGATGGAGTTTAAGAAAAGAGTTTTCCCTGGACTATTGGCATGTGCTTTATAGTGCTAAGCCAGGAGCTTTGTTCTTAGGTGTAATTTTGACTCTAATGGCTAATTTATATGCACTTTTGTACCAGTTAAATACAGCTCAAATAATTTCTCTATTGTTCATTAGAAGTGAGCAAGTTTCACATGAATTTTTCAACCTCCTATTTAATCCCTCCTACCATTGCCTGCTAGCTGATAGCACACCTGGAGATGAAAGTTTGGTGGTCCAGAAGGTGACGATCAATGAGCAAAGGCATGAGGAGAAAAAGATTTATCAAGGGAGATCCTAAGGCATCATAAAATATGACATTAGCCTTAGCTTTCTCCACATCTATTCTATTTGTGCAGTCATAGTATTTTTAATAAACTCTACTTATATAATTTCTAACCTGGGCTGGTATCAACAACAGTGTCTTGATTAACAAACCTATCACGGTTCTGATTTTGATGCGGTGTTGTTTTTGCAGATCTGTGGCTCTAGAGACACTTGGTGTTTTCCAATGGAGACTGGAGGAATAACTCATTTTCTGGGCAGATGTTGTTAGCATGTAGCAATGCACGTTGTTGTGCACCAGCCCCACAGTGGGATAAAGCTGAGTCTTCCAGACACCCATGGCAGTGACTTTGCATGAGTTCCTTTAGCCTGAGTGCCAGCTTAAACTGATCCTATCCCTCTTCTCATCCAGCTGTTCTATTACGTTGGCAGCTACTCAAGATTTCCTGGAATAATTGCAAATGAGTAATAATTTTTCATTTAGCTTGTATGCAGCCCAGGAATCAGTGATCATTTGCATTCTGTAATAAATATCCAGCCATGCCTTGGACATTAGTTCTGTACATTTGAATAGCAAACTTCAGGAGGAGGGGGACAGAGGTAGTGTCCAATTTGTTATTATTGTTATTAGTTTAGGTTCTCATAGTTTTAAAATCAACTTTATTAGCAGAAAATAATGATGTAAAAATAAATAGGCAGGTTCTGTTGGCAAGCAGGTGGCCAGGACAGAATTGAAAAATTAAAAATCTTGTTGCAGAATCCAAACTACCTGGAAGTGCCTGAGCTGTGTTTTTCTGCTCAGTCCAGGCTGTCCCATAAATGCTAAGCATCTCAAAGGTCATCCAAATAAAAAGTAAATGCAAACAGAGGGTTCTTTCTCCCACACAGCAGATCTCCAGCCTGGTCAAGATACAATAGTGAAAGCTTGCCTGTTTTGACTATTAGTCAGTCTTACTCAGCTGCCATTTGGGAAGGTTATGAACAGCAGTCTGGGGGCTGTTTGCAGGTGACCTAGGGTGGGACACAACATCTCTCAGGCTTCCAGAAATATGAGGCCCTCTTTAAAGCCATTCTTAAAGCCTTTCTTGGCTAGAAACTGATAACAAAGTGTACAATAAGGAATGATTTTCAACAAAAAAAACCCAGTACCTTGCTGCCTCCCTGGTGCAGCAGTTTGGCTTTACATCTGGTGGCAGTCTTCCAGGCAGTGAGTTTTATCCAGTTTTTCCTGAAGAACTTTTAGTAGTTTAATTGATATCATTCATACTAAAACCCAACTAACCAGACAAAAAATCCCATCCCAAACAAAATAACCCTCACCAAGATGAGTGGAGCTCTCAGTCACCTCCTCTTCATGTCCAGGGAGAGCAATGAGTTCTCTGTTGCTGAATCCACGATTTCCTGTCATTGTCAGCTCCTTTTTCAGTTTTCTCACGTTACTAACAACTTAAATGCAAGTTGAGAAGAAAGGTAAGAACAAGATCGAAATATACTTTCTCCGCTAACAAAACACCTCATTTTCTTTGCCTGTTCTAGCCTATATATGTTGCTAAGATACAGCATCATAGATAGGATGAAGAAAAATACTCTTGCAGAATTTAAATGGCTTGAATTACCTGTAATGCTGATCAGCTTGGCTTGCTGCCAGCAGTAACTCCTATGTGGGAGCATAGGATAGTGAGACTGGTGTTCTTGTGTTTGCTGCTGTGAAAGCCTGACAAGTGGGACTCCCTGATACTGTCCTGCACCCTAAGGAAGGGTCCCTGGAATTTGGCATTGAACAGAGTGTAAGCTAAGCAGGTGGGAAGGTTGTCATCAGGACTGAGGTGTATTAGCAAGACAGCACTGGATACCTATCATGCTTGCCAGACGTGGCACAATTAGTTTAGCTGCAAAGGAAAGATGTTTCCTTCCAACAAGGCCACATAGTTATTTTGTCTTGGACACTCGGAGACCACTTTTCAGAGTAGGAGTCCATAAAAAAATACTCATGTTAGAATCTGGCCAAGGATGCTACATTCATGTCTGTTTGTTTTTACTTTTTCCTTTTACAAAATGAAAACAAACAAATTCCTTTGCTACAATCAATACCAATTGACTGTAGCAAAGGAATTTGATACCAAAAAAGATAACTTTTTTCCAGTTCAAGGCTATGATACAAAATTCTGATTTGTTACAAATTATACTATACAAATGTTCTCTAAAACGGTCAATATAAAATTTTTGTGACAATGAAAAAAAACCCCATCAAAATCTAAGGGGAAACAAGTAGGCATACCAGCTCACATGTGTTTGTTTAAACATACTATACATGTTAAAATACAGTAGTTACTTTCTGGATGAGAGGTCTCAAATTATAAAATTAATCTGTCAGGTTTTCAGATTTGGCAGGGTAAAAGGCTTTCTTGCTGTGTTCTGAGTAGGGGAAAAACATCACTTTAGTGGTAAAGAGCTAAATAACCACACAGTTAATGGAGGGAAAGTTTAGGAAAATAATTATGTAAATTCACTTCAGACCTGATCCTGCAACCTTTAACCATGCAATGACAGTCTTTGCCCAGCAGCAGACCCGAATTTACACTTTGCAGAATCACATCCTTACTGAGGTGGAGACTGCCAAATAGCTGTTAGTGAGGGAAGTGCCTTGTGTGCCAATTCTAGAAACCAGTAAGGCAGTACAGTCTGCCCTATATTTTCAGGCTTTCAGTAACTTATGTAACTTGGTGCAAAATACTTATTTTTATTTCTGGTTCTTTTCTTTGGAAGTGCAGTCATGTGCAATCAGGTGGAATAAGTGTGCTGATAATTTTCCTTCAGAAATTGTAATGGTTAGCCATGTGGACACTTTTCTTTTTAGGCAAAAACCATGAGGTACTGAAGCAAGCATTCACTTTTCTTGCACTTGAGGTCACAAATTTATGCAAGTCAAAAATGTTGAGCCTGCCAAAAACATCATGCTACACTCCACCAAATAAAAGGACACTGTTATTCTTACAAGGAAAGGTTTGACAGGACAGGAAATAGGCAGGGTCATAGAAGTTTACTTAATAGCAAAACTTACTTAACCATCTTTAAGCCAAAATACAATGATAGTTATTAAAAAAAATTAGAAGGTGAGGAGGAAGGCAAATACAAGAGCTCCAAACTGTTATTACAGGAGCAGCAACCAATACAGAAATGAGGGAACCTTAATTTACATAATTCAGGTTACTATATATCACCCACCCTTACTGAGTTAACATGTATTAAGTAAGTTTTAATTTATATCCTGAATCTGCAGCCAGAGGCATCTGGTTTAGAAAATCCAATGCAGAGTTTACCAGGCTATACATTACTTTCATTACAATGCAATCCTTAAGTAGACTGCATTCCACTTAAAGGAATGGAGGAAGAGAGACTAAGAACAGAGTGAATACGAAAGATAGGAAAAATGTTGCTGTTCATTACAATTTTCCATTTTTGTTGAAACACAGCAGGAGAGAAAAGCCACAGGCTTCTTTACTGCTCTTGCATGCCAGGAGGGATTATGCAAACACTGCAACCACCCAAATCTTATTTAAATTATTGTCATTGTTCCCCCTTTAATGGTTATACTTTTGCCTGCTTTCACTCAAATATTGCTGCATCTTTCTTTCCACCAACATAGTCCCAGTGGGAGTCATCAACTCTTAATTATAGATGAACAGATCTTTGAAAAATACCTCTGAAAAAGAAGTGGAAAAGAAAGCAAACTTTAAGTGCCATCTAGTGGCTGATCTAGAAAACATTAAATAGATAAAAAAAATTCCTACCATGCCATAGAGTAATATAACAGTAGCTGAGCTGAGGAAGCTGTGCCTAAATTCTCAACCACTAAACACCATGTTAGCACTCTGGGGGAAAGAAAGAACTAAAGATCAAGTAGCAGTGGTATTACTGCCATAATTTTTAAGATTTTTGTCCAAAAGTGGCGAGTTCAAGTGGTAGGAATTGTATAGGAACCCCATGTTTCTTCAAAACCCTCATCAGCTTATGATCCTCTGCCTTTCTAATGACATAGAGGTTATCGTAAATATTGCAGCTGAAATTAAAAAATAGAACCTTCTCAGATCTCAAAATAGAACACCATGGAGGTGAATCTGGGGCCAAGAATCACAACTTTCTTCAAAACCTACCTGGGGTGGAAGGCCAGATTTTCTCTATCCCTATAACAAGTCAAATCCATTTCTAAAAAAAAAGGAAGTAGATTGTTAGTCAGTAATGTCCTTCTCCTTGTAGGAAAATGTTTTTTTCTGCTGTAGATAAGAATTCCCAACAAATTACTTATAATTTATAAAAGCTTCATGTTTCATTTACACAGAAGATGTTCCACAAGATTGTTCTTCAAGCTTTAGTTAATTCCTCTTGCAGATGTGAGTAGTTGAATTAAAGAGTAGCTTTGCCTGGATCTGGTCAGTGATAGAGGAGAACAGCCCAATGTAACTTTTACTTAAAGTGATTTTCATTTTATTACTTTGGAAATAGCTTTACATCTCTTCAATTTTGTACCGGCAGTGAGCCCTGGGGATCACACCCAGTGGCAGGCTCTGGAGACATCAATCTGTCTCCATAGAAGCGAGTCCTGTGCACACTGGTGGGTAACCTCTGAAGTTACTTGCTCAGGCTGAAGCATGGGCACTCCATGACACATTTGGGCAGTTTGTCACTGAATTACAAAACTAATTTACAACTCGGTAATGTAGGTAGGACAGGTCTCAGATAAAGTAATGAAAAAAAAATTGTTTCCCAGTCCCCTCTCTCTTGCCAGATACCAAGATAATATACTTTTGTAATGTAGATATTGTAACGTAGGGAAAAGGGAACATGAAAATAATTGGGAGGCTATTGTTTTTCATATTAATGAAATTGTGGGGCTATAAATAAAAAATATGTAAATAGCTTGGTTTGAACCACAGAGTAGCAAATGCTGTTTTAAGAAGCCTCTACTCAGTCCCAGTACAAAGTTTCTACAAGTTTCAAATGCAGGCCTTGATCAGCAGTAGCAGTATCAACTTAAGAACTTTCAGTACATTGCTAACTCTTGTTGCCGGGTAGAAGTATTTGTCTTTCATACATTTGCTACTTCTATTGAAGCAAAGCAAACCCAAACACTCTAACAGGAATTACCAGAATTCCCTCCCCATGTGCAATGGCTTGGTGCACATGGAGGAGCTCAGTGTAGAGGTCAGCTTGAAAGCATTTCTCATTTCAGATAAACATTCCCAAGGTTCTACTGGGAAGAGCCTTGCAGCAGTATAAAACTCATGACACACTTCTCTAGAGAAGTACTGAGAAACAATGGAAAGGAACTCCACCATACCAGTTTTCAAAATAAGTGAGCCTTTTCTGTAATGACAGATAATGGTTTTCCCCTTGGCAAGTTACAGGAGGCGTGGCTATGTAAATTTGTTTTTTTCTTTGTATGTCTGAGATAGCTCCTGAGATTGTGCTTTTTTTAGCAAGTACTTATCTCAGAATCAGTACAGATGCAAGTACAGCGCTGTGATGAGGGGTAAGGACCAACAGCAAAACAACTGATCAGCATATCATACACTTAGAGGAAAAGGCTGCTACCCTAGACAAAGATGAATCTACTTCTTGTTTCAGCACTGCCAAGCCAGTGTAATGCCTATCTCATGGCTGAAGAGATCTGAATGCTGTCACACTGCTCTTTATTTTCCAGCTCCTTGCAGGGGTGGGCAGGATAAAATGTGTAAAATGTGTAGTATTTTGAGCCTACTTCACTGAAATAGTCCTAGACAAGAACATGAAACTAATACTGACAGAATTATCCTGAGTTGGAACTACCAAGCAGAAATATCAGCCCACAAAGGGCACACCTTTCCACTGCTAAAACTTAAAACACAGGACTTCCTACCTGTGATCTTCCAGATAAGAAAATCTTAAAGTACAGACACCTGCAGGAAGAAAGTGTTTGAGAGCTTCAGAGTCTTTTCTAACTCTTTTATGTAAAGTGGAAAAATAGTCACTTTTCTTTCCTTTTTTGTTTCTTCTCTTCTCTGCATGTTCTTTCACCTAGAAGTTAGAGACTCATTTAAGAAATTCCACACACTTATTGGATCAGGTTTCAGACAGATTCCAAAAAAATTCTGTTAACTGGACAAGTGAACTTAAAAAACCAAACTGTGCATTGCTTCAATAATTCAGAATTTTTCTTCCATACAGTAACATATTAATAAATTTGTAACAAATATTTCAACAGCATAATTCATAGCTCTTACTTACTACATAGAAGTTATTTCCAGATGAGTTGTGTTATTTAACTCAAACACTGTATTGCTTTTTCTTTTAATATAAGAGCTGAAAAATTTGCCACTTGAAGATCAGCTAAGGATCAAAGTCAGAACATTAGCTTTGAACAGAAACACAAGCATTTGGACAGGTTGTAGAGGATGCAGTGGAAACATCTTTGTCTTATTCTGATTTTGGTGTCAGAGTGGGAAGTCCTATCAATACTGTCACTGATGCTGTATGAAATAGGCTCTCAGTATGAAATCCTGAGCCATGTGGAAGACAGCTTTCATAAGTCTCACAAAAACTGGAAAGGGAACAATTGGCTGTTGTAGTTTAGGTGAATAAAATAAAAAATATCATTAAGTTATTTTTTCATTTATTACAGTATAATTGCCACATAAACAATGCGTTCTTATTGCTGAGGACTGAACATCTTGAAAGAAAAAATAATACATGAACTAGTAAGTCAAGCCAGTCATGCACATTTCCTCGTTATGCATACAAATTCACTGGAGGACAGATACAGAGAAGTCTCAATAAAACTTGAAATGTTTTTATGTACTCCAAAAATCCTACTTCTAATTCAGATAAAAATTTAGAAATAGGATAACCAAAAAAAAAAAAAAATAGAAAGCATATTCAAGTAATTTTCAGTTCTTTCCAGTAGAGCCAAAGCCACCTTCACCACGTTCTGTATCATCCAGAGCCTGAAAGACATAAATTATGATAAGCTGGTTTAGTGCCCTAACTTGCCTTTTGTTTCTATACAAGAGATACTGTCTATCATTTACTTGTAACAAGAGCTATAGTTAAGAAATCAAAAAATGTATGTGAGAAACTTCAGAATATCTTCTGTACAAGCTTAAACAAATGCTTGTGAGACAACCATTTCTAGTATATACTGAACTGTTTCTCAAAAACTCTGAAAACTTACCAAAAAAGAAAAAAAATCTATGCAAGTATGAACAAAGAATCAAGACCTTCATTCAGGTAGCACTGCTGCTATGCAGTTTTACCACTGAAAGTAATTTTAGCTAAGTATTTACCTATATAATAAATTTCCTCTTATATACAAATATCTTAAACTAATAATCATTGAAAAAGCAGAAATATTCTTTTGGCAACTTACTTCAACTTCTTCTAGCTCAGGATAATAAATGCGTTCACAGATGAGCTGGGCAATTCTATCCCCTTTTTTAACTGCAGAGAAGTTAAAATATTATTAATTCCTTCAAAAAAGTGAACAATGAATACAGACTTTAGACAATCTCCTTTTAAGAATATCAGAATATAGTAAAAGTGAAAACACTTACTTGAAACTTAGCTAAACAGATGTTAACAGACCCAGAAAAATACAGGTTAAAATAAACTTTTGTTTGGACCTTCTATGGTGAATGTCAGCAGCTGTACCAGCCCAAGGCCTTTCCATTCACTCCTGCTGCCATACCCTGGCATCTTAAGGTCATTATGTACAAGTACTGCAGAGGTGGAAAGACAGCTGTATGGATAATGTAGCTCCTTTGATGAACTAGACCCAGGAATTTGGGGGGAAAAAGGCAAACTTATAAAAGGAAAACAGAGTTTCTCACTAATAACCAATCTGGCTCACAGAACTTCTATAAGCAGCTTCTGATGTGAAGATGCAGAAGAGGCCACAAAAGCACATATCTTGTAACTGAAACTTAAAACTGACTTTGCAGAAAGAGTGTAATAAAGGGAAAATCCTGTCTTTGTTACTCATGTTTCCCAGGATTCTGGAGAAGGTTTTTCTCAAATACTGTTCAGCTAATTTTTTTTTTCAGAGAAAGGTAGTAACTTAATACAAAGTTGCCTTTCAGTACAGCTTGTGAATCTAAAGCTTAGCTAAGTAGGGATGTTTTGGTTTGCTTTTGTGGTGGTGTGGTGGTTTTGGGGGTAGTTTTTTGCATGCTGCTTAATTTGCTATGAGTAGAATCTTTACATGTTCCCTTGACAGGACATTATTAAGTATCTATGTTTTTGTTAACTGAGAGAAGAAAAATGTTCCCAGCTAGTTCTACGTCTGCATAAACTTTTAAAGAAAAAATTAGTTTCTTGTTCCCAGTCAGATGGCTGAAAATTTGCTCTGCCAGGCTTAACGATTACCTTCAAATGTCTCCTTGCCAAAGTTGAACAGTACCACACCAACATTTCCCCTGTAATCCTCATCAATAACACCAGCTGTCACGAGAAAGAGTTTTGAGAGATACCCAGTTAGTAAATGTCAGTGTATGGAGATAACTAGATTAGATAAGGTTTAGATTAATAAATTATTACAGCATCTCATAAGGACATCCTTTATACTTCTGATGCACAGCTAACAATATATATGCAAATACTGAGACATCTAAAAATGCTAATCAGTCTTGCAAAAGGAACTGAAAAACACCATCACATGTCAAGAAGTGCTTTACCACTGTACTACTAATTTTAGTAGTAATACCCTATCTGAAATGAAGACAGCTGGACCAAATTCAGGCTCCATTTGTTCTGCTAACTTCAGCTCTTTCAGTGTCAAGCAGAAATCTGTTCTTAACTCTAACATTTCATTTGAGAGCTATGGATCTGCACAGATCCAAATCCTGTACCTCTGGCAAGGTAACAGAATCAGAGCTGTAAGGAAATGATTGTCATGCAGATATATTCAAGTACCAAGACTATAAAACTAGCTTACTCTTGTATTTTGTATGACTGTATTAACTACATAGTTCAGAAGATTAGCTACAAGTGCGCCTTAAAGTAATTATATTCTGCTTCTTGAGAGTTTTTCTCTCAGATAGAAGAAATGTATTTCCAGTAGAAAACAAGAGTGTGGTCCCAAGTATGCATTTTGAAGTCTACTTGCAGAAATAATTTAAATACTAAAATTAAATGCCATTCCAAGACATTCCCCAGCTTATACAAAGTACTAGCATTAGAGATTACTACCACCAGAGGAAACTGTAGTATGAGTGTACCTTGATGTTTTAATGTTGAACCACAAAATGCACATTTAAGAATAAAAACCTATTTTTTAAAGTAGTTCCTTAAGCTTTTGAAAAAATTGTAGTGCATATGATCTATGCAATCTCTGCACTAGTTCCAGTGTGGAAAAGGTATTTACACAGCTCTCTTATGTAATGTTTTGGGTTAATCCAATGGCATTTCTGAACAGCTTCCTAATTAAGGTGCTAGTAACACTGGGAGTATCCCCTGAGTTTTGAAAATTTAGAAAAACATGCAATTCTCAAGTTACCTTGCTGGTTAAAAAAATGGAGAAACCAGCATGTAAGAAGTCATCTTTAATGCCTAAGCTAAAAAATAACTTCTATGGCAGGCACTGCCTACGGAAGTATGATACAGTTATTATTTTGAAAAATTAGTAATCTTTTTTATAATTAAGCAAATTTTAACATAATTATGATGGCCTGTCTCTCTCAGGTGTTACCCACGTATCTCCTTTTGGCAGACTACCCAAGAAACCATCATTTATTTGCACATTACAGTGTGAAACTAAGGCAATTCTGTGATCAATATTTACCAAGTCTTAATAAAAAGAACAAAAAGCTTACCTCCAACATCTATGAAGTGCTTTGCAGCTAAACCAGAACGTGGTGCTAGAAAATAATTTTTTTTAAGTATTACAATTTCTTTCTTTAAAGACAGTATTTATAGGTTATACAGCATGTTTGCACAGTATTGGCAATGACAATTGTTTCCACAATCTTTTTAAAATAAACGTATTACAGGAATTACTGTAGGAGTTTACATATACATTAAACAGAGTAATAGCTGCAACAGGCTACAATAAAACTGCAATCTTTAAGTATCTTTATTTGACCTGCAATTGCAGAGAAGGTTTCTCCAAGGAAGGCAACTAGAGCAGACAAAGACTGCCTAATCTTGGTTTATTTTTGGTGACTACCACTGGTTCAGCATCACCTCAGAAGAATATTAGGTCAATCCATTTAAGTTACGAAGGAAAACAATAAATGGCAAGCAATTTCCTAAGCAGTATTATACACCCAAAAATGATGTGTGGGGATTTGGGTTTTTACTTACCTTAGCCTACTGTGATGAGGAGCTAAAAATGATATGATCTTTAAAATTTTCTTTGGGATAAGAGAAATGCATATGTTCTTTTACATAAAAGGACATGGCAAACTCTGATCATTGTGGAGTGGCTATTACTTTTTTACTTTAAGAATTTATACATAATTCAGGTAAGCATACACAAAATAAACAGAGTATCTTGTACAGATTCCCTCATCTATTCTATCACAATATGTCATCAAATTCTACTACACTAGTACTCTGGGGTTAATTTTTAAACATCCAGGGATACATTTTCTCTATGTCCATTACCTATTAGTCTTTGTGATCTGAATTCTGAAACTGCAGAGAAATAATGAACTACTGTGGAGCCTATAAAGTTGTATGTAGAGTACAGGCAATTTTGCTGATCATCCTTTTGTCACCTGACATACACCAAACCTCAAATGTATCTGACAACAGGTAACAGGAAAATCTCTACTGCAGGATTTAGTAAATCACAGCCACATGGCATCCCTTTTTTGTGTAGGCTAATTCTGAAAGCTTTAGGCAGAATCTAAATGTGGAGATGTGTGTCAAACCTGTTCTAGAGAGACTCTGCAGCCTTTTGACAGCTGTGTACTCACCTACTCGGCCATAGCATCCAGAAGGAAGTGCTATTTGAATGTCTGTTTTTACCACAGCCTTTTCCATGGGTGGTATCACACAGTCATAGGCACTACATTAAAGAAAGAAACAGTAGTTTATATAGAATATTTTTTAAAGCTTCTTTATTGCAACTTAAGGTACAAAATTACCCAGAATTAATCTGCCTGGGAATTTATACCATGAAATTTAAACAGTAAATATTTACAGATTTGCAAAATTTAATGCAGATCCAAAACCACAAGATGTTGCCATTCTGATGGTCCTAGTTTAAGATTCCAGAAGTGTCATTTGAACAGCATACTCCTGCAATTGCCAGTTTGAAATGTTTTTTTAATTCGTAAGATAGACAAAAAATACAAGTTTAACTTTAAAGTAACCATTAGGTGAACATGGTTGTGCATTTTTTTGTGCAAAAGCAGAAACTTTATGGATAATACAGTCTGATTAAGCTTTCTACAGCACATGAACTAGTTCTAATCAAAATTAATAATCTATTAAGTTAACTTTTAGGCAACAGTGTTTTTTTCTGAGCAGTCTGACAGTTCATGATTCACATGATGCTCCTGGGAACTCTGATCTACAGGGGTTTAAAGAGCTTGCTGAAGCTACCCAACTGGAAGCCTAATGAAAAGCAGTGGTGACAATACTTGTCATATCTTGACTTGACGAAGAACTGGTTTTTAGATACTGGGAAGCACTGAAAGGTGCTTTTTCCACGTCTACAGTGCAACATTGGAACAAGAACAAAAACAAACCTGGTGAGATGAAAGGGATAAAAAGAAAAAAGGGTAAGGTGTGGTGCAGTAAATTTTCAGGAAAGAAGTCAGAG
This sequence comes from Leptocoma aspasia, assembly GCA_013399835.1. Lineage (NCBI taxonomy): Eukaryota > Metazoa > Chordata > Aves > Passeriformes > Nectariniidae > Leptocoma > Leptocoma aspasia. Next base: position 2,946,519 of record VXAX01007135.1, read on the forward strand.
AGGTGAAGGAAGAAAAAGCTGGTTATTCTATGTAATACTAAAAAAGGAAGTTAGAAGTGGTGGCAGCAAAGTTCACTCGTTCAAAACTAGTGACTTGATCACAGAAGCACTATGCAAACAACCACAAATTTAGCTACAGGTATTTCTGAACATAGTGAAAGCCCATGAATAAGGGCCATTATTAATTAAAACAAACCAAAGCCTAAGTCTGTACATCAACCCACGTGGTTTCCAGCTAGGAGCACTATCAAACTGCTACAGCGCTCTTTGGCAGGCAGCAACCCCGGAGGCAAGAGGAAAGCAGAAAAGCACAAGTGCTGCTAAGGAGGGCCCACCTGCTACCATTTCTTCCTTTCAATAGGAACGCAATCTGGCCAATGTGAGCACCCACAGCAAATCTGGATGCCCTGTCAAGCCTGACTTTTAGCCAACGACTGCATCTGTGCCTGGTGAAATCAATGCTGTAACATGGCTGGACCACAGATACCCGAAAACGGTCAGGGATGGAGGAGCAAGGGAGCTATGACTAGATCAGCTCTGGCCTCCCCTCCTGCATGGCCAGCGAGACTGACCGAGGGCTCAGCTCGGCGAAAGGCCACGAGGGCCCTCTCAGCCGCCGGAGCCCCGTGCCCATGGCTCGCCGAGCGGGACGGCATCGAGCGCGGGCTCCCGCCCCGGGTGCCATAACCTCACCCTCCGTCACCTGTACAGATCGTAGCCCGCAGCCCGCGCGGAGCCCCTGGAGGGGGCGAAGGCGTTCTCGGACAGCTTGGTGAAGCGGAGCCGCGTGGAGCTCTCTCCAGGCCCCGAGCCCTTCTGCCTCTTGCTGGGGGACGGCTGCGGCACGGCCTCGGAGGCGGGCATGGCTGAGGGACCGGGAGAGACGCTGTGAGGGACGGCCACCCGCCCGCCAAAAACCCCGCCAAAACCCGGCGCGGCCCATGGGGGCGGGAGCAGGGGGGGAAACCGGCCCTTCCGCGGCCTCTCCGCGCGCGGCGCAACCCCATTCCCCCCTCGGTGAGAATGGCCTCGTCCAGCTCCCCGCCGGGCACCCCGCGCCCGCGCCGAGGGTCCCGCCCCGTGTGTCAGGCGGGGCTCGCCCGTCGCCCCTCAGCGCCGCCCCCGCGTCACAGCCGGGCGGCCACCGAGGGGGGCCCGTGGTGCGGCTGGGGAGCGTGTATGCCCCCAAAGCCCCCGAGGGCTGCGGGCTGGGCAGCGTGTGCTGCCCCGCAACTCCCCCACCCGTCCTTACAGCGCCCGCAGGCGTGCCGGAGCCACTGGAGGNAACAGTCACGGGCTGGCTGGGGCTTGGAGGGACCTCTGGAGAGCATCCAGTCTAATCCTGCTGTTAAAGCAGATCTTAAAGCACACAGAGGCAGAAAGAGGCTCCTTCAGAAAGGGTCAGGCCATGATAGAAGCGTTTGCCTTACGAAAGGAGAAAAATTCTTGATGATGAGGTGGATGGGAAAACCTGTCAATGCTCGGCCTGCCCTGTTCTCTCTTGGAGCAGAAGACTTACTACCTGGTTCAGCATCATCTCAGAAGAATATTAGGTCAATCCACTTAACACTGGTAAATTGTCAATCTAGATCACATACCCCTAAAGCACAGTCTGGATTACGCTGTCCAGAAGGGCATTTTTCCAATGTTTTTCACTAGATCCGAACAGAGATTCTTTTTGAGGGGACTGTTTCTTTTTATTATTTTTATATCAGCTACCCAGTAGTGCAAGTAGAAAAGCTACCTAACCAAAAAGGCACTGCATTGTGAGGGTAAACAACTGCAACTACACTGCAAAAAGCACGTTGTTATCCTACTTAATGCTCAAAGGTGTTTCCATTCAGTCTTCATCATCACAAAGCACAAAGCTCCAGCCACCAGCAAAGGAAATTTCATCAGTCTTAAACCTCTGCAATTTTCATTACATCTTTGAAAAGTCCTACCGAAAGCTTCCCTGACTAAACAATAATAATCCTCAGAAAACCTAGACATTTATAATTTTTTTTCTCTAATTCCATGTGGGATTTCAAGATCTCTTTGGCAAAAGCAGTTTCAGCACCTGCTCAGTAGTTTACAAGCAAGAGACATCAACAGGTAACAGGAATCTGCACTGCAGTTGTACATATGGGGCAAACAACTACAAGTAGTCTTAGCTACTACTGACTCACTGTTTGTCACCTCCCCTCAGGCAGAGGTCCCTGACCTATCAGCAAAGCTGGGGGAACAGAATGTGAGTAACCCTCAGTATTTTCAGCTTGAATTTCAGGGGTCTCCCTCAAACATCTTCCTCTGGTGGTTTGGCTGTCTTCAATGAAGTGAGTGTGGATCACCGCAAGATCCTGCTCTCTCTCCCTTGTAACCTCTCCAACTCTTGGCAGCAGAGCAAAAAGCTTCAGTGCTGCAGCTCTTTGCTAAGTGGACGACTCATCCCCCAGGTTACGGATGAGAGAAGTCAAGGTTTGCAAGTGTTGTGCTTCAGCAGAGGTCAGGGCACTGTTTAAACATCTGTTCATGCTGGTACTGAGGGCACAGCCCCTTGGCAGCTGGCTAGGCCGTCGAGACCCTGTGGCCAGCATTGCTGAGGGAACACCTCACACTGGCCTTGACTATGCAAGGAAAAATGGAAACAAACAAATACAGCGAGTTGCAGCTCACATTCTCCACAAACAAGTGCAACAACCCACAGTCGTGCCATTGGCTGGAATTTCATCAGAGGAAATTAAGTTTCAAACAAAATCAAACTCACTAAGATAGTCTGGAACAGAGTAAAAAGCAATGGCAAAATTCCACAACCCTCACGCTCTACTGCAGACATGCAATCAAAAAAAGTTTCAGTATAAACAGACAACATCATAACAGCCTTTTAAATTACAAACCTTAATCACTGTGAAAGAGACAGCTGTGCTAAGTAAGAATAGGGTGGGATGTCACTCTTTCAAAGCCATAGTTTTCTTAAAATGAAAATCCTCATTTTAACACCAAAACTTCAGTGGGGAGAATTTTGTGGCTCTTATTTCTGAAACAGGCTCTGTTTCTTTCTGTGTACAACAAAGCAGCTTCCACTCCTGCTCTCAGTCCAGGCAAAAAGGCAGATTATTTCAGTTTATCTCAGTATTGTTTTCAAAGTCAGAAGGAAATGCCCAGATAGCAGCACTAATCAGCGATCAGGAATGCCCATCTCCTGGTCAGGAATCAGGAAGGTTTACTGACTATCTATAGAGCGAGCAACACATGCCCAGAACCAAGGTAAACTTGGTTTTAGACTTCAAGCATAAGGTTGGCGGGGTTCCCCTTGTAAAGATCTGGGAAAAAAACAAGTGTCACTCAGCTGAGTCCTTTCTCCTTAATAATATTTTTGGATGAGTCCTCTATTATTCATGGGCTCCCAGGCTCCCAGTTTAGAACCCAGCCTGCCTCACCAACTCTGGCCATTCATAAAATTGGTCCTTTTCTACACTATAATGCAGGATGCAGTTGTAAATTCCATGAAGTCCTGCTTGTATAAATAAACATTTACAATTAGATATTAGTTCGATACAACTTCAATTCCAAAAAACTTCAATTTTTGGATAGCTTACATGAGAAGGCATAAAATATTTTAAGTAGTTTTTTCACATGGGTCTGTGTTACATACATATTCTCCTTCAAACAGTGCATACTATTTAGACTGAAAATACTGAACAGGAATGAAAGAAAGCCCAAATTGGGACATTCTTAAAAATACCTTTCACAACTGTACTGCAATGTGTAATAAAGGTTTCACTGCCATCTGGCTGCATTTAGAAAAAGTAACATAGCAAGGAGACAATCACATACACTGAAGAGTTTAAAACAAAAATCACAAAGACTAGTTGTTTGACAAAATCTAGACCAGCAAAAAGAATCCAAAAGTCTGTAGCTATTATGCAGAGTCAAATACCTCCATTAGCCTCACCAGGGACAGTTTGGAAACTATTAATCCAATGGATAGTTTTTTCAGCCCATAGCAGAGAGCCATGGGGGAATTCAGGAAATTCCCTATTCCTAGGGATATAGATATGTCATGAATATATAGAATATATCTATATATAGATAGATATGTAGATACAAAGATAGAGGAAAAATAGGGGGGAAAATACATCATAAATGGAATGGCAATATGGCAGAGAGTATTAAAGACAATGAAATTACAGTACTTGGGAATATTTAAGAAACAATCCCCAGTCATATACATAATTAAAGGGCTTAATAGAGGTGTACAATTCGTCCAGGTCCTTGTGATAAGAAACACACAAAGCCTAAGTGGAGCCTCCCTAAAAGCTTGGCTTTGGCTGGGTGCCTTTCAGATTGTATCTGTGTGGTGGAGAGGATGGTGACCATTACAATTCTACAGGAAACTGCAAGGACCTGGCAGCATGTAACAAGCTCCAGTATCACTGCTGACAGCACTGTGAAGGATGAGAAAAATCTCCTTGTTCTGCAGGTGCAGAATGTGAGCTTTGGTTTGCTCAGAGTTGTGCAGGAAGTCTGGTATATGGAGGATACTTCTGTGTAATGCAGTTAGATTGTAAAGTGATCCTTCAGCCTGATTGTAAATGTGTAAGAAGCAAAGGAAGAACATTATGAGAAAATATCAATATTTAATATCCTGCCTTTAATAGATGGAGAAAATAAAGCATGGGTTACTGGGCTACATTACCATGTTCTGCTGAATTGCTGCTATTGAACTCAGAAAAAATAATGAAAATTAAATATTTGTCATTTCTGGAGATAGAGTGCTAAATCCACTCCAAGTTAAATTCTAATAATTCAAGCAAGATGGAAGCTGAGGCCTGCTTTAAAATATACATTTAGTGAAATTCAGGGTTCCCTGGCTTTCATGAGGCTTAAATGTTGGTTGATGTCTGCAAAGGTGTTGCAGGACTACAGAAAATAAGTTAGACATGTTCTTTGATGGTCTTTAATTTAAATAATGCTTACACATAGGATATAGATTTACCCATTAAAAAGAGAAGCTGCTTTTCTTGACAGCTGAAATTATAAAGTACCATAATGTTGCAGAGTAGAAAACAGAAAAATTACACAACTTAATGAATTGCCTTTATTTTAAATTAGTGTATAATTAATATTATTTAGAAAGTCAAAAAAGAGAGAAATCATTTCTATAAATCAAAAATAAGGCATTCAACTCAGCTAATGAGTTTTTGTTTTCTAATCACATAAATCACTGTACGTATTATCCCAATGTATATGTCAGATTGTATTAACCCTAACATTCATAGCAAAAAAATTTTTAAGTGTTTTACTAATTTTTTTGTGAAATTTACTTAAAACATTTAATTATTTCAATCACACCTTCAAGTCTTGTAATAAAGTCCATATTTTTATATATCTAATTTTTTATTTGTCACTAAATTAGAAGTGTTTGAATTAATTTAAATCAGCAGAACATTTTAGGTAAAAGTATCTGCTGTAGGCATAGGTCTTAATTTGGCAATATTACAATCAAAAATCATTGCATGTGTTCTGCTTGCATTCTATCAGTTCATGACTTACACCTGATGGATGCCATACAGGTTTTTGTCTCACAAGGTGGTGCATTTCATTTTAATCCTACTGTGTGCCCATTAGCAACTATGATGGTACAATTTGAAATAATTATTTAGAGATTTAATGCTTTCTGTATTATCACAGTTAATTTTTGCTTTCTAGAATAAATATCAAAAACTTTTTAAATGCCTTATAAAATCAGAAGAATTTTTTCCTTGTGTGCTCAAAATATTTGCTGTCTCATATGACACATATATAGATTTTCCTTCTTTTGCCTGTATTGGAGTGTAACAACAGCAGGGACCATTTACATTTTCTGTCTAATTCTTTGCTGTGTTGCTTTGGATTTTTGAAAAAAAGTCTGTAATTTACTAAAGTTTTAGATTTGTGTAAATGAGTGTGTCTTTGATGAACCATTGCCATTAAAAAGGTAGCTGTTGGAATCAAGCAAGGCACATTTCAGGCACTGATGTTTTTCTAAGAATAGAAAGTCAGTACATTTTTGTGGTTGCCTCTGACCATTAAGACTGGAGGAAGGTTCTTGGAGAGAATTTCTAGCCAAGCCATGTACAGGTAATCAGACACTGCTCCTTTTCTTGCCACAGGGAGGCTCCTGTTTGGGCAGAGGGAAAAACAAAATTATTATGAAGGCAGGGGTAGCCCAGGCTTCTCATTAAATACTAAGCAGAAAACATCACTGTTCATGTACAACTCTGATATAATTACAAGATTGTTTTAATATAATAAGGCCTTAATTTGCAAACCCTTGCTCACCTGATTGTACTGGACATGAACTGCTTGTGATTGAAGCCTTAAACTGGTAAAGAATATTTTTGGGGTCATAAAATTCACACATTGTGTGATTTTTTAAAAAGGATAAAAAGGCAACACATGCATCACACATCATGCACACATCTCTTTTGTTGAGACTAAATTAATAGAACTGTAGAGGTTTACCTGTGCCTCACAAGTGCAAGCTAATTTATTGAAGTTGTGTATAAAAAATGTGTCTGTAAATAAAAATTGATTCTGGAAAGTTGTAATTACCACACAGCTTGTGGTAATTGGGAGTGGGGCTGTGGCCAAGCCTCCTTCCCAATAGGCTACAGCTGTGTCAGACAGGTGTCTAGTATTGAAGGTGATGAGACATGGAATGCTGAGGTGTACTGACCCAATCACAAAAGGGCACACAGGTGAAACAGGTATGGCATCAAGGGTATAAGAAGCCAGCATAGGAGAGAGTGGGCAAGAAGGAGTAGGGGCTTGCAACACTCCTTGGTGCTGCCCGTGGTTCCACTGGTTCTTTGCTGTCTGCTATAGGAAAGGGCCTTTTTTTGGTAATTTTATTGGTGGCCTCTCTTCCTTTATACAATTGCTTCATCACCAGGAAAGAGTCATACTCAGGGCAGTCCCAGAGAACCACCAGTCTGGGTGCAAATCCTCCAGATGGTACTTAAAAGATCATTTTTGTGCTCAGTGAATTAACACAAGGGTTTCTGTAGCTGGAGTTCAGAATCCCAGTATGCATTATTAGAATCAAAAATCTTGTAACTCACAGGACAATGAGGTTGGCTGCTCTCGAGTGCTCTTGTAAGAGTTCATTCAGACGGACTTGGCGGTAATTCTGGTTAAAACACAACAGGGAAAAGAAAAATCTCAGGTCAGAGATCCTCAGCTCTGGTGTCTCATGGACTTCTATACTCCCCTTTGACTGCAACATTTTCTGCTGTTGCTTTGGCACCACTGGAAGCCAGGTCTGCTCTGGGGTCCAGAGTCTCAGCCATGGTAAAATATGAGGCTAAGCCACACTTTTTGGTTGGTATAGTTACATTAGGGCCACTCTAATGGTTCACCCCTGTGTAAGGTTTCCAGGGGATAGGGGTTATTTTTGTACTGAACTTACTTTATGGTCGAGCTCAAGCCCTCAAAATTTTTATAACTTAACCACAAGTCACAGGGAACAAGAGACCAGGACAGGTTTATGTAAGGTAGATGTATCTTAATTGATTTTATAAATTATTTTCTCTTTCCCCAGAGAAAGTAAAAAGCAGATTTTTCTCCGTTCAGACCTTAAATTTTCTTTATCTACAAAAATGTCAGTGTTCCTGTACATGTTATATAGGTAGGAACCCTCATAATTTAGCCAGCTGTTGCCTGATGACAATCATCCTATAACATCACCCTTGATCTGTACTGCCAGGTTTTTCTCTGTTGAATTGTTAAATGTATTCTAATGTCCTCTGTAAAATTCCCAGAACTGCCCTACTTCTGAAGATAAGGGACAGGTCGTTCCAGATGTGTAAGCTAAACTTTTTGTTGTTGTTCTTGTTTTACGGAGAAATTTGGCATTTCCATATTGCTGACTCTTTTCAACTTTGGAGGAATTTTTCTGGTTCCTTAATAGGTGACCTAGACAAGACCAAGCTTAATCACATTTTTTTTTTCTGTTGTATCCCCACTGGTTCTGTACGCAAGTGTCTGTGATTATATTCCTGTTGTCTTTTATGTTGAGGTGTTTTAAGGGCTTTAACTCTCAATTTTTGATAATTTAAGGTGAGAATTAAATTAAACCTGAGAATAATTCTAAGGTTTTCTGCCCATAGCTGACTACTATAACCTTACGCTGGTTATCAGCTACATGTAGAGGGTAGTACAGTGAGCAGTCAGCCTGCTTCCCAGCTGCTGCCGTCAGTAGTATAGTGTGTTATCTTAAATGATTATTGATTTCTGCTTATGTTAATATGTCAGGCTGTGACTTCTGGCAGCTCTGAGCTCAGAGTTGCAATCCTTGCTCTGTTGAGGAAGTTGTCAGCACCATAAAGTGGAGATAACTAAACTCCCAATGTACTCAGGTTAACTCCACAGGAACCATAACTAAAATTTCTAGATTAATTCTCTGTGAGTTACAGCAGAACTTGTGTCTTAAGCGTGAAGGAGTTTGCGTCCTTTTGTCACTGGCCTGATGAAGCCTGGTCGTTCATTGGTAAAAAGGTATTTTTCCAACAAATTTAAAGAGCAGACTGGGCTGTAATTCACCCAGTGGATCAGCCAGCTTCAGCCTTGAAGTTCCTCTGAAATGCAGGAGAGCTGCATGGTCGACTGGTTTAGTCTTCACTCTGCCATTGAGGTAAGAATTCATGCTCAACACTGCTTTTGGAGAAAGTTCTAGCTTAGTTGAAGTGTCTGATTCACTTCTAAATTGCCCAAAGTGATGAATGTTTGGAACTGCACCCTTTAAGAGATTCAAGCTCCAAAACAGTGGAGCCATTTAATAAACCTCAGAGACCCAATTAGCTCAGGCTCAGTGCAGTAACTGTGTGGCTTCTGGTTCAGAGGTGGTTTTCATCTGGCTGGCTTTGATGTGGGCAGAGCTCCTCATCAGCCTGGAAAATACTGTGTAAACATGCCAAGGTCTGAGAGAGCTCACTAATGCAATCATAACACACCTCTGCAGTGTTTACAATATAAATCCAATCTGTAAATATCAAATACAGGTTTGTACATGTCATGTTTCTAATGGCATATCTGGTATTTCACATTTTCTTACTAATCGGTTCAAACATCTGGAGGGTAAGAAAAGGTACATATGTAAAAAGGCAGGCAAGGCTTTACCTTCTCCTTGAATGCTTCCAGCTCTGCATCTGTAATTTTCCATGGAGCCTCTTGCTTTAATTTCTCAGCAGTTGTTATATCTTTGCAGCTTTCATGGAGGCGATATGGTTCAATCATCTCTTCAAAGAATTTCCAGCTGGAACAGGAATTACAAAGGAGGCCTTGCTGCAGGGTATGAACTCACTAACTTATTTCACACTCACTGTGTATAACAGGCTTCACTGATAATAATTATAGCTGAAAAACATGCAAAATATTTAACTATTCTTTGCTACATTGTGCCCCAAGTTATATCTGTGCCACTTCTGTATGTTTGGGTTATTTGGGGATAATTAAAAGGTTATTTGAGGATAATTAAACACTGCATTTAGCAGAGAATTTTCTGCATTGTCCTGGTTATAGCAAAAATACTGAAATGAGTAACTGCAAACTGCAGTATATTGGTTACTAATATTAACAATGAATATGGGTCTTCTCATGAATACTGAACATCTTATTATTGTTTCAGCACTAGCTGGACCAATCACCTCACTGATATGGTTTTACTGATGGTTTTAATGCAATGGATAGACAGGTGATACAAATTGCCTGTGACAAGGGGGTGAAGGAAACATTGTAGGGTTTTTTGTACACAGAAAGGTTTTTTCTTGCTTGCCCATTGTTGAAAATTTCTACTATGGCACAGAGACCTCAGGAAGCTTCTTTTGTATAGATGTGTGTTTCTCTGAGCACTTGGTGCTGAAAGGCCTCGTTGTGAAGTGGGAGACTGGGCACAGGCTGGCCTTGGCTGTATGGCCAGGAAGGCAAGAGATGGGTTAAAGGCCATGATATGCAGCATTTAGTGTTGCTGTTGCTAAGGTGTCAGAGTTTGTCAACATCCTTACTGTCTGTTTCAGTATGTAAAATAGTGATAATCCTCTTATTATGAATGAAATAGATTGGGTGCCAGCTGGAAGAGAGATACAATGGTCTGTCTAGCAAGTGTCTGGCATATAACTCACTTGTTCAGTTCAGATAGTGCTGATGCAGCAAATGTGTGTGTTTTTTATGTTAATGCAACATATGACTTCTTTTTGATAGCTTTTTTTAAATGTAAAATCACTGCACTGTACTGGAGGAAAAACAAGATATGTATTGCACATATTTTAATTTTATGATTAAAAGATATTACTTGATAGATCAAGAGGGCACCAAAAGGGGTCTTTAGATATCTAGTTATAAAATCTTTATGTTCTTTAGTTGCATTTCTTCAGTCAAAATCTCCAATGGTCCATAGAAACTCTGGTGAGTCCTGTATTGTTTTTGCAAAGTTCTGTGTGTGTGTAGAAACAGGACACAGAATGATTAAGAGCCTAACCTGGGATTGCCCTTGAATCCAGAGGAAAGGCTTTGGTTGGGGTAAGGAATGGGATGGAAGAGAGTATAGCAAGGTGGGCACATTTTCAGAGGAGTTTTAAGACTAAGAGCAATACTGTGAATTGAATTTAGGATTCAGTTATTCCATAAACAGCCTGCTATATACTTTTTTTCTACATAAGCAGACCAAATAGATTATTTACATGGATAATAATATATTATTAACTATGTATTTTAGAAAGCAAGGACTTTAAGTTTTGGTTTGTTTTTTAATTTAGCTAACACAGTTGGAGGTGGAGCTTTTTGAGCATTGTTTTACCAACTTCCTAACCTCTGCTTAAGAGCATAAATTCTGCAGATAAGTTAATTTTTAAAACTATTAAGCCTTCATTATATCTGAGTGATATGGGAGCATTATAATATTTCCCGCTGGGAGAGAGGAAGTATGCTTGTGTTTGACCAGAAAAATGTTATGAGTTTACTGTAAAACCCAGAAGGCTGAGTTGAGAGCGATGGCAAATTTACATGAGAACTGTGACTGACTGGAGTCTATTACAACATAAATAAATATGAGAAGTCATCATAAAATGTCTGTTAAATTTAGTGGCTCATAAATATAGTGTCTAATTAGTCTTTACAAAATAAAGAAAAAGACTACACATGGTTTTGACCCTTTAAGCTGTGATTGTTAAAAGGTTCTTTTCTTTTTCCTGCTCTTGCTACTTAGAAAATTATTACAAGGAAGTGACAGTGTTATTTTCTGTGTTTTGCTTTGTTGTTGGGGTTTTTTTTGTTTTTAATTTTCAACATAGAAGAAATAAGCTCTAGATACAGGCTGGCTGCTAAATAGTGGATTTTGGTAATGCTTCTTACCTCTCTTTGTTGGGCTTTGTATTGATATCACAAATGATATTAATATCAGCAAATTTTATTCTGAATTTGCTTAGGAGTGAAGCCATCCTGAAAACAAAAGAGAGAATGTTTTATCACTGTACTTTGGAGTGCCTTATATCAAAGAACACTTGTAAAACAGTTAGACAACTGCATTTTATATCTTATCTTTAACTATATGACAAATTACTTTGAATGCTTTAGTGTTTCAATTTCCAATTACAGAACTGGATTAATGTGACTGCTGTAGCATAATTCATTTAACTGATGATAGATGAAAATCACAAAATAGAAAGAAATTAATAGCAGACAGAGGGCAGGGTGTTTACATTTTGGGAAAACAATGGTACTTTAAGTATTCCCAAGGGGTTGAGTTACAAAGGAAGAATATTCAAGATACAGTAGGTCAGAATTCTCCAATACTTACAGAAAGCTTCTGTTACTCAGTTACTGTCAGAATGCTGTGGATAGAGTTTTACAATACTGGTAGTGCATGTGTTGGTGAAAATTTGGTCCAGAAGGTTGATATCCAATACTTAAAGAACTTTTTCATCTTTTTAAATTATGAATTTATATTGATCTACTCACATGTTGTCTTTACACATGTTCATAAAAGAAAATACTTTGCTTTTCTGCCCCAGTTGGCAGAAGGAATGGTTTATAGCTTTTTTGTGTGTTTGTGATGAGGATAGAGAAATTTAATTAGGTCAGTTTTGCCTTTGTTTGAACCATGGTTGGGATTTTGTGGTTCTTCCCCACACCTCCTTCTCCTTCTCCCACCTCCTTTTTTGTTTCTATTTTTGTTATGTAAGCTTTGGATTTTGAAAAGGTCAGAGAGTTCGTAGGAGCAAACCACGGTAGAAATACATATTTGTTTATGACCTGAGAGTTTACTCTTTCTTTTTAAGGTATTCTTATAAAAAGAACATACTGCTTGTATAAATCTTTATGTCCCTAGTGGCAATCCCTGTTTTGAACACAATAAAGAGCAAAATCTTGACTTCTGTGAAAAGGTTTTAATATTTGGGGAATTACATGCTTGTAAAAGTTAAATTTGATTTCTGAATTCAAAATACAATGGCTAAAATTGTACTTGGATGATTCTATATTAGATCTACTTAGGAATGGAGGAATCACCCAGCCCAGATCTGTCTCTTTGAAGGCTTTTGCATGTGGCAGGTTGGCCATGTTTTGAGGAACACTGGTGTTTTGGTAGCAATACAGACACGTGCTGTTTTCTTGGGGACAGACTGGGTCTTTGTCAGCTGTCCTGATCATGCTCTTTACTCTGGCCTTTGTGGGACAAGCAGTGTATGCAGGTGTCAGAACTGGCTCTGTGGAAACTGTCATGTTTTGACAAATCCCATTTGGTGTCAAAATTTCCTACTTCCAGCAAAATCACCTCTAGGTGACTAGAGGGTTTAGGTTCAGGAGCTTTTTGCAGTCCTGAACAGCCAAGACTGAGCAGACTCTGGACAGGGAGCAGAGAACACTTCCCAGCAGGTCCTTGAGCAGTTCTAGGGCTATTTTACCCAATTGTAAGGATAGTTTGTACAAACATTTGTGAATCTCTTCTGCAGAAGTACATTAACTTTATGGTACTGTTTAAAAATGATGGAACCACAGTAAACTTTGGTCTGTATGTTCCCTTTTGTTTTAAGGCAGCTGTCTTTCCAAGGCACTGTGTTGTAATCCCAGTGAAGCTGGTGATTCTAACTCCTGTCCTTGCACCCCTCTCACTTGTTTGCCACTGGAGTTTTGGCTGGAGATGTTGTTTTTAACTCTCTACATGGTGCTTCTGCTCTTTGTTAAGCAGTTACTGACTTTCTTCCCAAATGGAGCTGCTTCCGCTGGTGGTGAAATGGCTGTGCCTGTAATGTGTAAAGTGCTTAGGAAGGAAAGGCCCTACCTGCAGTGGTGATAAAAATAAGTTTGTATTAGTACCTTTCATTTGCTCAAAGGCAAAGGATGATTATGAAATCTAGACTTTCTTTAAAACACTGAGTAAAATCAACTTGGCCTTAAAGTTGATTAACTTGCTCTTTAACTTCTTTATATTTTACCACAGTTAATCACATTTATGTGAACTATCTGTCTATGCTATTTGCACATGAGAGCTTCATGTGCAATTTCACTTCCTGTTACCTGGACAATCTCATGTAAATCCTGTAAAAGTAATTATATTCTCATTACAGAGTGCAGACTGCTCTTCTCAGAGAAGGGAATATGAGCTATTAATGGGGAAAAGTGCTGGATGTGAGTTTCCTTTGGTAATCACCGTTTGCAGAGCCTTAAGGGCTATGCCATAAGCTTAACACCTTTCAATCAAGTATGGTTTTTTTCATGCTGCCCACAGTACAACAAACCAGTTGTGCTGAAAAATTACCACCTTCCTGCTGTATATGCATTATATTCAGTATCAATTCTAACTCTTTAAACAAGTGAGACAAATAGAGTTATATTTACACTAGTTTTTCTTCTTCAATCCTATTGACTTTTCCTCCAGTGAAGATCCTTAATTTACAATTCTTCCACTTCTTCCTGATAGTTAGAATGTAAGGAATTAGGATTGTTAGACCTGGATGAACATAGAAATTTGGAGGAATATCAAATTAGTGCATTGTATGGTGAAAATTCCATTTTCCACTTCAGCAGTGTTGGATGTAAGTTAATTTTAAAACATTTAAACCTGACATAAAATTGATTATGTAAGCTTAATAAAAACCAGTTTTATGCAACTTGCAAGTCTGTTTTTATATTTGATAACAGAGAATATAACAGAATATAACAGAACTCTCTCCCTGTGATTCTTACTCAAATTCCTTACCTCCATCATCGAACAGCCACCAAATGTCAATTGTACCTTTTCCTTGCTTCCTTTTAAATTGAGTGCTGGCTTCCAGCAGCCTCTGATTGAATTCACCCACATGCATTGACTGTATGGTGTTAATGGTGCTCTCTGTAATGAGAAAGAAAAAAATGTGGAAGGATGTCTGATAAGTGAGGCAATAAGTAGCTTTAGGGAGCCAAATGGAGGGAAAGCTTCAGGAAAATGAACTGTTTCTGACATAATTTCTAGCCTTTAAATCTGAAAAAAAGGTACAGAGTAGATGCTTTGGACTTTTAATTTTCTCATACACACAGAAAACAGCTTGTGTAACACATTGTCACTGGACTATAACATTTTGAAAAAGGTTACCTGATTCTTTGTTCTCTGTCTCTTTTTAGTTAATGTGAAATTCACTGGGGCCTTAAAAAGCAACTGGGAAATATCTGATAGATTTTAGAAGCAAATGTGTCATTTTGCATCATTTACAAGCTCAGTTGTCTTGTAAAATACAGAGCTCCCTGAAGGGTACAGTCACAGTGGTTGAAATGAGCTGATGGGGTGCAGGGGTAGCATAGGTGAAGCTGGAGGTTAGAAAACACAAGCACACATGGCTGTTTCTCTATGCTGACGTGGTCACTGCTAATTGGAAATAAATTTTGATTCTTGCTGTTTCCTTGGCTGGCTTTAAAAGATGCAGTCTTGACTCTGTACTAACAATGGCTTCTCTCATTCCACCTTTTGAGGCCTCTGGCTTTATTACTGCTTCTCTTTCAATGATTTTAAAGAGATGGTGTCAGAGCAGTATTCTAAGTGGAACAAACAGACTTCTTTAGAGGTTTTACTCTGATCTGCTAGGTTCTGGGAATGGTTTTTGGTTTTCCTGTGCTTCTGAAGTGTATATAGGATAGTTCCAAAGCAGTTACTGGCTTTCCTCTACAGGTCTAGCATCTCTGCTGGAAGATGGAACAACTCTGGGGAGTACGAACATAAAAACAACACAGAGAGGCGGGGCTATTTATTAACATAATCTAATACAGAGAGCCAAAATGTGTAATAGGTATTTTTTGTGTATATGCACTTTATGCATTTCTCAACTAAATCAAAAAGGGAAGCTGAAACAGGGGCACACACTCTTGGTGGAATTATCATAAAAATGTGTTCTGCTGAAACAAAATCAACTGAAGCCTGCCTGCTGAAGAATAATTGTATTTTATGTTCCCAGTCTGTAGATCTTCCTGGCACCTGTGGGAGTTGCATGCACAGCCAGAGGTAATTGTCTCTGCAGGTGAAAACTCTCAAAATACATGTCTGTGTACAAGCATGGCTTCAGGTGGGTCATTATCATTACAGCCTAGCAGTTGTGAAATGAGACCTTAAATTGGGTATGTATAATTTTACTATATCTGAAACGTAATATTGACTTCATCATTTACACATTAATGTATTAATTAGTTATTTGACAGTATGCTGTGTACGTACGTTAAGTACTTTTGCCACCTTCACTTGTGCATTTTTATGAAATTATGCTTAGACGTATAGACGTATAGAGCAGTTGTGCTATTTTTACTTGTTTTTCAGCTGTGTACTGAGTTTGTGTGTGTGTATGTTAAGTAAAAATGCTTGTTCCCTGTATATTTTGTGCATATGTTCCTATTTTCTTTAGAGAGGAGGAAAAAAGGCCTCTAAAAGCTTAAAACACCCTATTAAAAAGACAAAAACAACCCCAACCTCCCCCCCAAGCAACTTGTTCTGTATTCCTCAAACTTTAATAACCATGTTCTATTTTTGTCAAGTAGAAGTGAACATAAGCTGAGCTGAGAAGTTTATCTAGCAAATGAGGGGAAATGGTTGTGTTGTAGGCAGTGTGTCCTGTGAGCAGAGGGATATCACTGTGCTGCATTACAGGGTTGTGGCCACCACGGTTTGCACAAGGGAGTTTCTGTTCCAGGGGCTTCTGTGTGGCTCAGGAGTTTTTGGCTTGGGGTAAATTCCAGTTTGCATATTGGTAAAAGTGTGATGCATTGAAGGGTTGGGGATAAGTTGTCATTTTGGAACTTACCCTTCTTTGTTTCATGTTTTGAGATATTCAATGTGCTGGCTTTTTTGAAGAATCCACAGATGCCCCTTTTTCCTTCTTCAAAATCATTTTCTTTAATGGTGGCTTCGAGTGCCAATCTCTCCTGCTCCAGCTTCTCTAATTCCTCTGTATATTAGAAAAAGTAAGAGAACGGGTAACGCATTGCTGTCTTTTAAATTAAATCCCTCACTGAGCTAACAGCGATGATGAAATTGGTGTTGTGGTACTTTGTAGACAATGTAAAGCTCCTGGTATGAAAATTTCTTTTAAAATGCTTTCTCTTTGCAAACCAGGGAGAAGGAAGCTGAATTCACCTCTGGAAGCCCTGGCTTGGGGTGCCTGTGCCTACAGCACTGTGGTGTGCCAGGTGCTCTCAGGTTGTTCTTCCAAATCAAATTCAATATTATGACATTTTATAGTTGCATGAGATATGACTTACTGACTTATGTTTGTGGATGTTTAGTTGGTTTCTTTAGCCAAGAATTTGAAAAGACATTAGGAAAGCTATTTTCCTACATTGAGGAAACTGAGGTATTAGTTCTAGCCTGTGGGTCTCTTTTCTTAGAACAAAGTCTCATGGTTTGTACTTTGAGATTCTCATAAATATGTAGAGGATCCTGAATATGCAGTCATTCTCCATGCAGAAATATTTTTCATGTTTTAATTTTTTAAGCATTAGTTGCAAAGATGTAAGATTTAGCTAATCAATTCTGTAAACTTATTAATAGTGAAGAACAATTTAATCTTAGAAATATTAGACTTCTGCTGAGGAAAAGGTACCATGTGTTATTGTGGAATATATTATGGTGAGGAACTAATTAATATGATCCAGACATTTGTCTGCAGAAAACTTTTTTCATAAGGAAATCTTCTTTTTGAGTAATATATTAACTAAATATGAGGTAAGTTCATTTAAGATACTGTGTTATAAAAGTAGAATAAACCCTCACTAGCTAGACATTATTAGATCTGTTAGCACTCTCAGTTGCCAACAGAAAGATTATACTTTCTTTTACTTTTTAATCAATGACAGACACATACTTCTGACTGTTAGACATGGTGATAGCCACAAACTTAATGGCTACTCAAAACTAAAATTTCAGGTTTTCTGTTGAACAGAATGCTTCACCAATTATAAGAGAACACGATGATCATTGTTTTCCACTACAATGACTCTGTATCTGCTTCAAAATATGTCTTTGTATTTGAGGCTTCCCCTCTTAATTCTTTCTGACTCTTGTGTCTTAACACTTGGAGAACATTTGCTCATTTGTAAGATCGCAGAGCTGTTTTTCACTGTATTTTTACAGGTGTTCCAATGACTATATTTTGAGCACTCAGTTTCTGACTCGCATCAAGCAGAGATAGGCAGGTATCTCTCAGAAATCACCAGGGGGTGAAGAAAAGGTTGATTATTTTGGAATCTTTTCTGAGTCCCTGTAGTTTTGCCCCGTGGGTCTCCAAGCACATTAGGCTGCCAGTGCTGAGTGAGCGTTCATCTACCCTTGTTCCTTAAAGGAGTGTCCGGCGCCTTTCGTTTCTGCGGGCTGATTTGCTGCTGGGGCTCCCCCGCACCCGCTCCTGCCGCGGCAGCGCTAGCGGGCCGCTCCTTCGCTGCGCTGCGGCGGGCGGGCAGCAGGCGGCAGCAGAGAGCCGCGGGCCGGGCACGGCCACAGCGCGGCGGGAGCGCCGGGCCCGGCCTGGCCGCTCCGGGGCCGGTGGGGAGAGCTGGAAATGTGGGGAATCCTTCCGCCTCTGCCACCCAGACGGCGTGTCTCCCGAAATGGTGGTGGTATGGCGGAAGGTTTGCCGTTTCCCCCTGAGATATGCACTGCTAACCTAAGGAAGAATGAACAAAAAGGGGAGAGAGGGAACTGATGTTTCCTGCGGCTTTCTGATTTTTGTGTGGGTGGGAACTCTGTGGGACCCGGAGTTCCACAGAGATGGTACCAAAAGTGCAGCTTCTAATTTCCTGTCTGTCCCATAAATATCAGGTAGGCAGATAGAGGAAGGTGTGCCGAGGCCAGGAAGGAAATATGCGGCAGTGTGACTGGTTGCTGTGGCACAATGTGATTTCATTGCTTTAGTCTGGAACTGCTGTGGGAGTTGAGTGCTCTGGTGTGCAGAGCCCCTTAATGTGCGAGGCTTGGACTCCTTCTGTCACTGCCAGTGATCAGCAGGGATTTCAGGCAGGATTTAAACTGCACAAGCAAGGGCGAACTGTGGAAATTGTGAGTGTAGGAACTATTCTAGAAAGCAGATGGTGGCTCCTATGAGTGTCAGAGTGCTCCTTATGCTCTGCATCTAACCAGCAGAGATACTCAGCTGTCGAATCACTACATACCTTGAACCTGAAGGACCTGGGATATATCAAATCCTTGGCTAATTCTGATGATAATTACGCCGAGCTCAAAATCAAAGGCATCACTGGAAAGAAAGAGAGAAAGAAAAAGACGAGAAACATGATTTTATATCGTGCATGTTGATGAAGAAAGCTATTTGGAAAAGATCAGTGAGAGTGTTCACAGAGAGGACAGACTAGGTAAAATTGCAGAAGGAATTGTCCCAGATAAATTTGTCATACTTATCTTCCCTTATTTTAAAAAAAAGGTTTGATTGGGCATAGGAACAGATCAGCTATTCCCAAAATGGGTCTTTCAGACAGCACTTTTTTAGGAACTAGGTTGCTATAGGGTAATTTTTTTCTCCCTTCTCTGAGGAAAAAACAAAGCTGAGGTGGGGTTTGTTGCTCTGTAACTTGCTTCAGCTTTACAAGTGAATTTTGAGCAAGCGTCTATGAGAAGCCTGTTCTAAAATGACTGTTTCCTAGCTAAATCCCAACCCACAGAGCTGCTGAGCCTTAGGCACACATGAGATTTGAAGCAAAGCTCTTCCTCTGTCTCCTAGGCTTAAAAGAAGAATTCCATGATGTTCTCTTATTCCCTTAGTATGTACATTAGAGTTGCTTTTCTCTGAGATCCTGGCCACTAAAAATGGGAAAATTCAGTTCTGCAAAAGCAGTGCTGACAGCAGTGCAGCTTCTTTAGCATTGACAAGCCACATCATCTCTGATGGTGCCAGGTGTTTGCTAAGCAGATCCTACGAGGTGTGGGAAGCCAATGAGCCTTTTTAGATGGGCAGGAACTTCGGCCCCAGAGCCAGGATGTGTGAGCCCAGGCTTGTATGTATGTCCTTGCATTGTTTCTACACATCAAATTCTCTATGGAAATGCTACATTAATCTAGTCTGAGAGGAGTGAGAAAGGAGGTACTGAGCTGACTTACTGTATAATGCCCACATAGTTCTCAACTTGAGTGGCAGGTGCACTTCTCCAGTCCTTCTTAAATCCGACCACCAGGGTGTTTGGTTTCATTCTACCCAAGCCCGAGGCCTGCCAATATTAAAACATAGCTTGAGAGAGGTACATATACATGCTTTTAATGTAAATGAAAAGTAATGGCAAAAGATAACTGAAGTAATGTTCTGGAGACACTCACAACTGGATTGTGTTTCATAAATGTCTTTCATGCTCATACCCATGCAGAAAGCAAAAGATTAGCTTTAAATCATTCCAACTATAAATGATTTTAGATGACGGAAGTGTAGTTTTGCTAAATTAGCATGCATTTGCATTTCTTCTGACGTGCTCTCATTAAAATGGTTCAATAACTTGGAATCAAGAGGGAGTTCAAGAACTGTTTGTATGCTCATTCTAACATAATGGCATAAAGCTTTTATCAGCTTTGGAATACTCAGTAGATGAAGTGGGTCTGAAGTCTCTTAAAACATCTCAGATACACAGAGAAGGCATAGGCTCCTAAGAATATTTTTTTTTTTGCCTTGAATTTGGAAACTGTTGGTGTTTTATTTGCCATGTTCTTTTCAAAAGATTATCCAAAATCAGCTGAGCATGCTTTGATAAAATTATGGTTTATAAACAGGAAAAATAAATGGTTTGTCAAGATACTAGTTTGCATTCAAAACTGGTTCTGGATGCTAAAACCTGGACAAGTAAGGGAAGTCAGATCTAGATTCAACTAACCTAGTGTTTATAGAAATCTAAATATTGAGCATATTGGGAACCTTTAGGAGGAGACACACAAAACACTAGCTGGTAAAGTTGTTATACCTGCCAACTTTTTACTACTAGCAACCAGAAAATAGGTAAAAACTCTTGGAACCTTGGTGGGTTTTTTGAATAGCATTGTTTACATTGAAATCAGCAATTGTTGCTGATGTCTTTAGGTTGCAATAATGATGATATGGGTGTCCTTCTGTTTGTTGGAAGAGAATAATTTGGGGTCCAGTAGTTGACTTTGGCAATAGTGCTTAAGTAGTAATGGAAAGGAAGAGCTTATCAGACTGTAGCAGTTCTCAAAGACATCAGAAAGATCTCCTACTGAGACAATGTATAAGCCCAAGATTAAGTGTCTTTGTGAGGCTTTTAAAGAACAAAGAGATCTTTATTAATAGCGTTTCATCTTGCTCAATTGTACTGTCCATTCGGCAAGTGTACAAAGAGCCCTGGTAGGACACCAGTGGGTGACTTACCCGAAGTATTTTAGTTGGTTCCCTACTGTCTCAGTTGGCACTGATGTCTTTTCAGCAGTGTATTTTGTGCAAAGGATATGAATTTTCTCTACATTTTGCCTCAGTACCCATATGTTTAAATATTCATATACGTGAGAGAGGAAAGGAGATGGGAAAAATGAAAACAGTGTCTCTGTGTCTTCATTATGGCCATTTAAAATGGACTGTTGGAAATGATCTCCGGCATTCTTAGAGTAATAGAAAAATATTGCAGACTTTTATTTAAATGACCTTCTCGCTATGTGCAGAAAATGTATATTACACATTTTCAGTTTTCATTTATTGCCAAAACATTCTCAGATATTTAATATGCTGTGTAATACCAAACAATAGAATTGATTTGAAGTGTATCAAGTGTCAGCTGCATAGATATTCATATGTTGCCCTGTAGATGCTTCTCTTTTTTCATAATAGTGTCATATTCATTTAGGAGAGAATCAGTCTGCCTTGTCTCATAATTCCATAGCCCAGAACTAGATCTTTATGAACTAATCTGTAATATAATATAATGTAATATATACATATGCCCAGAATGCCCTTTCTGTCTATAACATTACCCATATTTACGTAGCGCTTCTTCACAAGCTAATAGTAATGTCTCACATAAAGGGATGCTTTGATGTACACTCTCCTGTGTGTTCTGTAAACAAAAAGCTTACTTGAAGTAGACTTTTGACTCCATCTCTGAAGCTGTCAGCTGCCACTGCTGCATAAAAGGCTTTTCTTTTGTTCTTTGTGAGCCAGGTCTGCTTTTTTTCCATGCCACTGTTCATCTCCTTAACACACAGCTTGCGTGGCCCCTGCATGATACAGTAAAATATTATTATGAAGGCTTTGTATTGTACATCACACAGTGATTTTGAAGGAGTTACCTAGTCTGCTGTGGGAGCAAATGGAGAGAGTCAGAAAAATACCTTTCCAAAAAGGGTCCACAGAGATTCAGCACTTTGAAAAGAACTGTGCTGCAAACATAATTCACATTCTGTTTGAGAGGGCTGAGGCTGTTAATGCTACTTAAATGCAGTGATTCTGACAGAAGAAGGACTACTATGGATTGTAACATCTTAAAAAAAACATCTAAGGTATGATAAAAGAGTCTCAGCAGATCTAAATATACATGGTTAAGTTCCTGTCTACTGACATAAAAGAGTTGATGCAATGCAATTAAACATGCAAATGCCTTTATTGCTAGTTTTCTTTCAGCAGTCACATGGTAATTTAATGGGGAAAAAATCCATGTGCGTATCCAAGTCACAAGACATCAATATAACTTAAAAACTATTTGATCCTGGATGTATGAAGAGCTGGGAATAATAACTTGAACAATAAGGTTGAAGTTTCATTGTGGGTAAGGAGGGGAAACAAACAAGTTTTGCCCTTCTTCCCTGTCTCTCAAAGGAAAGCACCTGAAGGTGGTTTTGCAACTGGCTTGCACAATACATTTATGCTGGCCCATGGGCCAGACCCACCCCTCTCACAGGTGCCACCTGTCTGTGTCCTCCCCTGCTCCTCCTTTGCACCTGTGGAATGTTTGTGCAATTGTACAAGGAGTCCGGTGAATTTGCAGACTGAGGACTAACTCTGAAAAAATATTTTACGTGAAGGCAGGGAGTAAAAGCAGAAATAGTCCCTTTTACTAGAAGCTCAGACTGTTCAAGCCAACATGCAGCCATAACCTCAGAGACAAGTAAACTTGAAACCATCTTTATGTTCTGTTGTGATCTTTATTTTGTCTATTTCTGAGCTATGTATCACCATGTTCCTGGAAAGTTTCTTGCTGCCTTTTGGAAGAAAAGAATGGAAGATGTTCTCTCCGGCATGGTGTTTCAAAACTTTATGCATCGCTAACAGCATGTCAGCTTTTGAGGCAGAATGTGCTGGGTGTTACATTTATGGCTGAATAGGCTTGTTGTATTTGTTGTGGTGTTTATTGCAGGCTGTTCTTCAGTGTGATTGCTAGGAATTTTATCATGTGCTTTTTACCACATTTTTGCAATTCATAAAGGTTCATTTTGTCACACTTTGATTACCAAGGAAATTAAATTTCACTTAAGTTCCTGAAGAAATACTTAGAAAGCCCCCCTAAACAATTACAAAGCTTATACTGACAAAATAGTCTTTGGGGGTTTTTTTGTATAGATAATAGGAATGAAATCTCAGTTCTGCATAGAAAGTACTAATATTAGAGAAACATGCCTAAGAATTCAGAAAACTTGCTGAAACTCATCTTTAGGAAGCTGCATAGTCTCAGGATCTTGTTGGGATTGGTTCTATGCTTCCTGAATGCAGTGGGAAATCTAACAGTAATTATAGTAGGGAAGAATTAGGACCATTCATTCTTTATAGATTCATTTGATTTGGGAAGAGTCACATGTGGATTTTCCATACTCTGTTTCTGCAATGTGGCAGCATTAAATGAATTATTCCTTTACTGCTGTAGAGGAATACATTATCTTGGCTGGACTGACTCTATTATCTAGATTCTGCAGCCCCATTTAGTGCCATGATCTGGTTGGTTTTTTTCTCTCTCTCAAAATTAAAGAGGCACTGTAATATTTAAAATACATTTTCTCCCTACACTACAAACCTATCTATTTTTGTTCTGTCCTAATGAGAGACTAGATCTTCATACTCTAAGATACATAATTTGCTGTGTATTTCTATGTAGAAATACACTTTGCTCCTCTCTTTAGATCTTAGAAGATCATGTTTATCCTCAAAATTAGTGTTGTAACAGTTTTGGAGGAACCACTGTAAAGAGAACTGAATTACTTGCTAAACCCCAACTCTGCAAATCAGTGACAAAGCTGAAAATAGAGCCTGGGTAATTTGACTCTCACACAATAACCCTTCAAATTTTGAGTTTTGTGTGGTTTGGGGGTTTTCTGTTTTCTAAGCCTAAAATATTTCCTTGTAATGTTGTTTTTTTTTTCTCCAAACCATATTTTGGTTCACCTACTATGAACTTTGAAATGCATCTCAGTGAGGCATTTACCAGCAGGCTTTGTAGCAGCTGATAGCTTTCGTGTCAAGAATTATGACGAAATTCCTTCTCAGTGCAAATCTCTGTGGTGGTGTGCACAGCTGCCAGTCAGCAGCAGTGGGAACACGGTGTGCTGAGTGAGAGTGGAATGTGTAACCCTGCAGCCCCCACTGGTGCTGGGTGTGCAGGTTTGGCTGAGTTCCCTTACCGTGTACACTTCACAGCAGATACACAGCCCGTTGTTCTTCGTGAAGGCGTGGGTGATGTCTAGCAGAGCAGGCCTGACCATAGGAGCTCCTGTTAATGCTAGGCACTGGGGTCTGGTGGGGAAAAAGAGGTTGTATGTAATTGGCTGATGTACATATTCAGGGCAAGCCATTCTACTGTTCACTAGAAATCTTACCTGAAATTTTTCACGTGGTCTTCCACTGTCGTTAATGCCAGAGCGCTGTCTAAGGCATTAACAAAGTAAAGAGCCTGCGTAGAGGAGCCCCAGTTTACTTCTGCATATAATAAAGATAAGTAATGCATATTAAACCACAGACTTTCTCTATGAAAAGCAGAGTATATTCTCTTGTGCTTCATAGATACAGTTCTGTTGTTCTTTGTCCTTCATAACAGAATGAATTAGTTTTGCTTGTGTGATGCAGAAAACCCTATGAAAGTAAATAGTTTCATTCTTTATTTAAATGTTGTAGGGAATGTTCTTCCCCTGCTTTAAAACTATTTTCCTATATGTTCCATTAACTTTGTACCCTTCTTCCATTTAGAAAATGGACAGCCCTGAGTCATGTATGTGGTGTGGAATTTCAGGAAGTGCAAATAAAACCAGTAGGAAGAAACATTGCTAGTGCCACTTTGCTTTGTTCTACTGTATAGGCCAAAAATTATTCTCCAAATGATTTTGGCATATACATATTTTCTCATTATTGTGCAGCTGTTTGGTCAGTGCAGACATATAAGAAATGTCTTTCTACACTTTGAGGTTTACATGAATGCAGATCAAGTCCTGTTATGCCAAGATTCAAAGCCAGTATTAAGTGAAACTAAGTGGATGTTTGTGTAAAGTCGCCTATTCTCAGGAATATTAGTTTTTTCTGAACCCTCCAATTGCTGGTAAATTACTACTGAACAAAAGTCATTCTCTTAGCAGGAGACAGAGGGCTTTTGTACAGTGGCTTCAGTGAATTTAACCAAGCTTTGAGGTGCTACTTTGTATCAGGGACACTGGCAATATCCAAGGAAAGGGTAGAAATCCTGAACTGTTTTTGCCAACTGGCTTGAGATGGCTGTGCTTTTCTGCAGCTGATGATGCATTTACAGGGAGAGCAGCACAGACCATCCCAGTGGGTGTGAGAGAGCACAGATAGGGAGGACAGACAACAGCAACAGTAACAATAACACAGTCTCAGACCAGGTGTTGCGGTCCCAAGCTAACTCCAATAAAAGTACATCTATTGCTGGGAACTGTGCCTCTTTTATTTGTTGGTTTTGTTTCATGTTTTCTGCTGCAGAAGTAATTCAGGTGGTTAGCACCGAAATCTGGACCTGGGTTAGTTTTGTCCTGGATATGAATAGCCAGAATGTCTAGTCTTGTACAGCACACAGGTTTTTGAGGACAGCTCCTGTGATTTGCTGAGCTACTAAGTGTTTTTTTTTCCAGCAGTAAAGTGGGCCCATCTGTCTTGATTTACAGG
This sequence comes from Leptocoma aspasia, assembly GCA_013399835.1. Taxonomy (NCBI): domain Eukaryota; kingdom Metazoa; phylum Chordata; class Aves; order Passeriformes; family Nectariniidae; genus Leptocoma; species Leptocoma aspasia. The sequence continues at coordinate 2,972,084 of VXAX01007135.1, forward strand.
GGAATTGTAGGGAGGTGCTGGAGAATGAAGTTCATAAGTAATTCAGCTTGCATTTTGTTGTATAATGGGCAGCAGGTTTACATTATGAGTCAGCTAAGAGCACTGCAAAATTCAGGTAAGGTTTTGTGTGTGGGTGGAAAAAAATTATGAGTGATACTCAAATAAAAGCCCAAATGTCTTAAAGATGTGGTGGGAATAAACCAGTCTGCTGGAATGTTTACAGAAAACTCTGAACCACACTGCTTGTTAAACAGGCAGTCACCATACTACCAACTTAATCTATATTATATAAAGTGGACTTTAATGGGATGGTTCAGACTTCCCTCTAAATTAAGATAGCACAGAAAAATAATTTCTAATTCTGTTATCACAATTAATTTCTTTAAAATCCAGTCTAGCAGCACAACATATACATGTATATGTATATGTATATTATTATATATTTTTTTTTATACATATACAGTGGGGTTTGGCCTTACCTGGCTTCTTATATGTTACATAAATATATAGGAAGAGCTCAATGGCATAAGTGATGAGAGCTGCCCACCAGTTGATGACAAACATCACCCCGCAGCACAGCAGAGCTCCAAAAAGTGACACCCACATGTTATAATATCTGAATGCAGGTCTCCAACCTGTTTAAAGAGAATTGAGGAAGAGCATAAAATATATAGATAAAATGGTGATCCATGATTTTTGGGGATAAAATCCCATGTACAGTTTGTTTCAGGCTCTTTCAGAAGGGGTGGGAGAGATATCTGTAAATCCTTAGGAACTGTATGTACTGATACTTTCAGATTTTGGCTGATGTACGTTTAAATTTGTAGAATACTGGGTCTTACAGGTGTTCTACTACTGTCTTTCCTACTGCTTTGTTCAGCCTGGCTTTGAGTAGCTATTCTGTTTATATGTATTTTTGCAAAGTTAAAGTTGACTGGTTCAGAATATTTCAGAACATCAGAAGGAGATTACCTGTAACTCCAGGTAATTGATGACTGTGTACTTTTGATGCATATACATAGAACTTATTATTGGTAGCTAAACACTTGCTGGGAGGAGTGTTTATCCCAGTACTGTAAGTGCACCTGTCTTAAACTTGGAAATTGCCTGGCCTCGTGGCAGAAAAATAAAATCATCTGCAATTGACTTTAAAAAGATATTATTCCTGCTGCTCTTCAGCTGCAGTACTGATTCCATCTTCTGCTACCAATTAAAATGATGAGGCAAGCACTGAGCCTTCATGGTTAGCAGGTCTCTGCCAGGTGTTCTACAGAGCACACTTTGGAGAGGGAAAAAGTACAGAAGATACAAGAGGCTGAGCAACCCTGTCTTGTATCATCTTTATAATGAGGGAATGGGAAGGTCCTGCTGGGAAGAAATTTTCTGTCCTGCAGCCTTGCAATTATTATAATCTATCATTGTGAATTGGCAGAAATTAACTGGAGGAAATGAGAAAAGAAAAATGGCTGCAGTTCTGTCTGAAACGTTAAGTAGTGGCAGAGTAGAGTCAGATGTACACAGAGGAAATCTATAGAGGTAATTGTCACTCAGTGCCAAGGCTGTATGGAGCAGGTCTGCATTTGTTCAGCTGTGCAGGTAATTAGCAGAAGTACTCATCTTTTCTGCCCTCTAAACAAATGGCACTGTGCAGATAGATCTGTAGGAAGGAAGTTGATGCAGGCATTTATGTCACTACTACAATTTCTTCACACTGGAAATCAAAAATGTATTCCTTGCTCCTTGAGTTGAATAATTAATTCATAGAAGCAGGAAATTGTCTTTCCTGTGTGCCAAACCAGTGTTGTTCAGCTGATTGACTTTAAACCTGAAGGTGTCACTCCTTCATTCATGTGATGGTGAGAATCATTCTGCTGTGGCAATGCACAAGTCTGACAGCCAGAATGTTCCTTTGCTGCAAATGTAGAGGGAGGATCTCAAGAGATACCCCTGAACAGGACCTCGTTGTGCTGCACAATTGTGCTTTACAATTCTGCTTCTAGGCACTGCAGTGCTGTTTGATGGACCTGCTCTTGCTCTACATGTTCCCCTCCAGGCAGCATCACTTGTAGCACTGTTCCTGTGCTTAGGAATCTCCCCCTACATTTGGCTGCAGGTTTGGAGAAGGGAGTGGTGACTCCCCACTATAGCATGTTTGCTTCATTGGCCAGAGTTGGCATAAGCTTTTACCCACACATTTTTAATAGGGGGGAGAATACCACCCTGGGGAGAGTTGTTTTCTCTCCAGTGGGATGCACCAAAGCCTTTCTCATCCTGTACAACTGTAGGTGTTGTAAGGACTTAGAGCCATTATTTTTATCTTTTGGAGATAAATAAAATGCCATCATATTCAATAAGACATCAGATCACATAACTTAGATACTTTACACATACTGCAATTTCTCTGACATACAGTCTAAAGCTTACAGAGATCAGCCTATAAAGCCCATATTTAAATCACTGCTGAATGCAAACTCACCTGGAGATTTTGCATATGAGGCATGAAAGCAGGAGAAATTAATCAAAGCATACGAAGCCAGGAAGAAATTGGAGATGATGGGAGCAATGGTATTCAGTTCAGCTGCAAGACACATACACAAGTCAGACAAAGATGCCAGTTTCCTGGACTATTGGCTGGCTGTTTCCTAATGATGCATTAAATCTGAACATTGTCTGCATTTATCATCCAGGGAGAGCTTTGGTATTTTCCTGTCTTACTAATTTAAGGCCACCTTGATCTACTTTCATTCATATGAATTATGTCTGCTAATCCTGATTTTAATAACATTATGTGCTATGCAGTGTTACACTTGATACTGTGATTCAGCATACTGTCTCTTAATGATGTAGATCTGATGTAAAATTCAGAATTTTAAATACATAATTGACAGGATGGATTCACTTAGAAAATATTTGTAGTTATTTGTAGTTACAACTTAGTGGGAATCTGAATTCTCTACTAGACATCCTATTTACTTGGTTTAAGACAGTTTGAATGTCAAATATTGGAAAAACTAATAACAGTCCCTGCACCTCTACATGGGGTAGCTGGGATTTTCTTTCACCGGTGCTGGTAAACTGGGATTTGCTTTGGAGCTGACTGTGGGAAAGGCTTGGGCAGAATAGGCTTCCTAATGATCTCAAAATTACCTCAGGGCTATGTGCAATATAAACTCAAAAAACATTTTCAAAGATTGTGACTCTGCCTTATCTGATAGAGTTCTAAGTACTGCCTTCTTCGAGCAGAATGAACAGGAATTGCAGCTACTCCACATTTTGGAAAATGAGGCGGCGGTAGTGGTGGTAAGTCACTGGAATCTCTGCTGGTTTCTTTTTGCCTTGATTAGGAATAATGGAATTGCTACCAGGACTTGGAGTCTGCTTATGTCAGAGCTTACCCGACTGGAAATTTTTCAAACCACAGCTACTAATTGTATTATAGTATCAGTTTGTATAATTTCAGAATATGACACTGTAGCAGCTGTGTAACATTATACAAACCAATCAAAATGAATGCCATGGCGATCACGAAAGTGAGGACATATCCCCTGATAGGCTCGTTGTTTTTTCCATATCCTTTGGCAAAGAATTCTAGCCCTTTGTAGACGTTGTCCTTGCAAAGAGCCTGGTAAGAAAATCAGCACATAACTCTATTAAGCAGCACTTTCTTGCACCAGAAGTCACTGTCCGTGAGTGGCAGCTTGGTAGGCTTTTGCTAAACAAAAGTTAAATCTTAGTGCTTCAAGTACATCAACTGTTGTGGCATGTGAACATTTAAATAAGGTGATAAGACAATGTGCTACTATGTTATTGTATGGTGGGAAATTGAATCACAGGCATTTAATGCTTATTCAGTGCTTTAAAAGAAAAAGATAATTAAACAGCTAAATAGAGTCTAAATTGGGAGAAGTTGAAGCATAAATCAGTGGCTTGATGTAATTTGTACAGCTTATCTCTCCCATGCCCTCTGCTCCCAGTCTGTCCACATTGCTGCTGCCCCAGCCTGTTAAGAGCACACCTGACAGCACCTGAATCTTATGGACCTGAGGGCTCCTGCTGCTCCTGTGCTTACAGGGTGGCTTTTTGTAAGGAGATAGAAGTGGTCCTGAAAGTACCTTTGAAGCTATTTATGACAGGCACATGAGTATCCCCTGCTCCTGCAGCAAAGCTGAGCTCTGACCAAACGAACATTATCGCCTTGTATGATAAGACTTGTCTTTTTCTGCTGAAAAACATTCTACATATTGTTTTCCCTCCCTCTTCCTGCCACGTGTGTCAGTGTTACCTAAATATACATTACATTTGGCACACAGAATTCAACTTTGAAGTAAAACAAAGTATAAGGAAATTGATAGTTTAATTTTACCTGGAAAACTTTGGGTGCGCTGACAAGAGACGCTAGAGCTGATGACAGAGTAGCTGAGAAGATGCCAGCTGTGATGAGAGGACCAAAGCCAGACACCATGCTCATTACCTTTAGGAAAAAAAGATTGTAAAAAGAATAGGCTTGCATTTGGATGCACTTTTTAATGACAAACCCATTTAAGTGCTCTATGTGTCTCTGCTTTTCATGGTTCTAAATTTAATCTGCTACAAACTGTACTATTATTTTTGGTTTAGTCAAAAGCAATGGAGGCAAAGCCAAATTTTTATTCAAATATGCAGCTGTCTGCTGGGGCAGATGAGTACTCTGTGAGATTTCCCCACTGCCTTTACTAACTGCTTCTACTTGATGAGTAAATAGCCAGCTTGTAGCAGACAAGAAAATGGAAATGGCAGGAAAAAGCACCAATGTATGAAATGTGGTTGAAGGTACTTTATTTTATTTGGGTATTTTTCCCTTGTTTATTTAATATGGCTAAAAATGAGAGAAAATGCCTGATGGTGCTGACATAATGCAGTGCTGCAAGTGGTAATGATGGTCAGGCCTCCCTCAGCCCTCCCAAGAGAGCTGGGCTGGCCTCGGTGACTACTGAAGTGAAAGGGTTCTTCAGAAGCGTCAGACAAGGAAACTAAAAGATGGATGGATGTGATTGGTGGTGTGTGGCAGTACTTCAGGAAAGAAAGGGTGAATCCTGAAGATTTGTCAGATGCAGTCATACTGTTTTCTGGCTCTAGTCTGGCAGGGGTAAATGCAAGAAGTGACAGTTTGTCTGCCTGTAGGGAGGTCACTGATTTTAAGGGGTGCCCTGAGTGCGGGCAGCTGAACTGAGGTGGGAGTAAGGATGGTAAATGATCAAGGAAGGAAGGGAAAGTAGTCTTTGAAAGGGACAGTCTATCTCTTTCAAGGTGGTTACCCAGCCCTGTCATTTAGCAGAGCCAGCTGGGAAAAAAGGAAGTGACTTTAAAAGCTACAAATGACTCGTTGAAAAGTGTGTGCAGGTGGGTGGTGAATTCCTCTTGCTGGCCATGAAGCACAGGGGCTGAACAGAGATCTGGGACCTGTGGTTGTCAGGCTGCAGAACTGCTTTACTTTGATGCTTAGCCTAAGCTTTATTTTGAAGAATAAAAATGGCAGACAGTCTCTCTCTGGCCTAGGGGAAAGACTCCATTACTTCTCACTTGATTTTTCACTCTACTATTTTTGGATACTTTTTTTTAAGAAGTCAGAACTCTGGTTTTTGTACTGTGACACAACCCTTTAACTGTGACCACAGCACCCCTGAGGTAAAATCACATCCATGTGTCAAGAGCAGTGAGGTGAGTTCCTCATCTAACAGGAGTTCCTGAGGTCTCTGTTAAGTCTGGGCTTTCAGTTTGAAGACGTTACAACATATAGTGCTGCATGGTACATGTTAAAGAGGAGCTAAAGGCCTTACCAGAGTGTTAGAAAGGCTAGTGATGGGCAGTGTGAAGGTAAAAGTGCAATGCAGGAGATTTTTGTCTTTCATCATTCCTATAGTTTACTTTTTTAGATAAAACTGGTTGTCCTGTTGTAGTTGTCTGCAAATAATGGTTTTGCATGCTTGTACTTATGTATTCATGTATTGCTTATTATGCTAATATATGCTTATATGCTAATACATATTATCTCATTAAAACCTGAAAATTATTCATCAGCCCATAATCACATGGCTGACTTGCACATCTGGAAAAATCATAGCCTAGGCCACAGGCAGATGATCCATTGCAGCTCATTCCAGGTACAATTGTGTCATTGACATTCCCAGTAGCATCTCGTACAACACAGGAGGCTGTGGAAACAATGATATATTTTTATTTTGCTTTCTTGTGACATTGAAGGAATGTTCTTGCCACACTTTGACTCCTAAACTGCACACTTTTTGTACAGCTGCTGCCTTAGACTCATCCCAAAGAACAACATTTTGTGTTGGGCAGGGATTACTTCCCTGTACTGTCACTGAGTTTCTCATGGTGTCTGTAAGAAAATATTTGCTTCTGTTACTTTTAAAATAATCAGCCACTTAACTAATAAGGATTAGCATATTTCTAAGATTAGAGATCCAGACAGAGATCAACAATAAATTGACTAACTCAGAAGACTTTTGTCTTCCTGTTACCGCTTTTAAAACTGCCACTATCAGAGCAAACAGATCAGTGAGGCTTTTAGATCTAGGCATACACTTTTTTCTGTGTAACAAGGGCACAAAATTACTTTAGAGACCCAGATCCTCGGCTGTTCAGATTGTCATAGCCCTACTGGTACCAATATGATGAGAAAAACTTTGAACAAGAGAAATTACCTATATTCTTTTTGTGTTTATTGATATTTATGTTGTCTTTTTTTTTTGCTTATGTCCTAGGGTGACTTTATGATGTTTGTATCCCCAATTGTCCAGTTTATGCTGGATATTAAGTTCTGCACCTTTAAGACTGGTTCTGAGAGTGAAGGAGGGGAGAAGAAGCACGCAGTTTGTTTGCAGAAACTGCACTTGCTCCCACACATTCTTTTTCATGGACTGTGCTGTCTGCAGCATGGACTGCGGGAAATAGCTCTCCCTTGCTTTTAGTTAGGTTTTTTTTTTAGCTAGCTGAGGCAGAGAAGTTCCCTGGACTGTGGCTTTTCTTTTTCTTGGAGCTGTTCAAACCTGCTCTGGACTGAAAACCCAGAAGAGCACTGGGAGCTCTCACCTGTGGCCCACTGGGGCCTGGGACATGGCATTTTCCAGCACAGGAGGGACTGATAAGAGACTGAGCAAGCTGAGCTACACCCCCCAACAAGGCCTTTCTGAATTTGCCATCTCTTCAGAACAGCCAGAGATTCCATTCTTTAATACTATTAATTTTTTATGCTTGTGAATACTTTGCTTGTTAAATAAACAGGTTTTTTCCACTTTTCTCCAAAGAAATCTTTTCCCGAATCAGTTGGGAGAGGGGCCACTTAAATCTGCTTTCTGGAGGGACCCCTTTGGAAGTTTCCTCACAGATTTGCCCTAAACCAGGACACCACCAGAAGTGAGAAGAAACATATGAAGTTGGAGTGTTGGCCTCAGTATCTTTAGTGGCCAAAATGTAAGTTTATATGATATCCTCAAGTTTGTCAAAAACATGAGGAGTCCCAAAACCCATCGGTTATTTAGGAAACTAACATGCAAACATGGAAAAAATAAATAAAAAAAGAAGTATTACACTAAAAAATGCACAGCTCTGAAGTTGAAAGACAGCTATTGCTTGTGAAAGCAGAGCAATATTCTCAAATAAACAACAATTTATAATATAAAGTGAATTTATAAAAGAGGGTGAAGAATGACTACTTCAATTTTAATTGCAGGGAGAAATTTGATTCAAATAATGCAATGACCTGAGCTGAGGCTTGAGTCAACTGTTCTGCTTTATGCATAAAGTCCAAGAACCACAGAGGTTAAGAAGACTTGAGAGTCATCTCCCAGAAAAGGGAGTTCACTGCAGGGCTTTCTTGTGGTATTAGGTATTTGCTCATAATAAAGAGTGTTGCTCACAACCCTCTTTCTTACAATACTATTAAATACAAATGGAAAGTTATTTTTCTTGACCAGAGATTTATTGTATGCTTGTAATGAGAATTTAACTGCATAATCCTCCAAGACAGTTCATGGCTTCAGTACAGGCCTCCTTTTCACTCATGCCCATTTTGTTACCTCACATTCCACTACTGTAGAACATGTAGTTGTGTAGTTCCTTTGAGACAGGCGACTGATGTCTTTGACATATAATGTACAAAATCTGTGTGTTACCCTGTTCCTGTGATTCTCATGAGTGTTCAGTAAGAAGACAAGCAGAAGCCATGTGAAATTTCAATGTGAACCAGGAACAAAAGATCAGCAGATTGATCAGAGGCTCCTTTGATCTTTATTATGCTCATGGATACTGTATACTGGTGGTCTTTGTCACTGAATCTTATGCAAAAATAACCATACAAGTTGCCTGAAGGTCCAGCTGCCAAATGGGGACTTCTGTTTCTAGTGATTGCTGCTTTTTTTAAACCACTGTTTTGGCATACAGTAAAATCAAAACTACTGTCTCTCTACATAATAAATCCATGGCATGAAAAAGCAGTGAGGCTAATCATTCATTTGCATGCCAAGCTTTCAAACTTAACAAGTGAGAACATGAAGCAGAGATTCTGTACTTACCTGCACATATTGCAACAGCAATGTAAGCAATTGTGGTGATCAGAATGGCCAGCATTGTTCCCTGGGGTATGGCACTTTGTGGGTCCTTAAACAAAGCAGTGACACGAGAAACACTGTGAGTGTGTGTGCTGCAGCCTGATTGCATTTGCATGCTGGGAGTTCTGCCACACTGTGGCATAAAGATACCCCAGAGAGCAGATTTTTATCACTCTGACCTGCATGCAGACACAGCAGTGCTCCTGTGGTGCAGCACTCCTACCCTGCACATCGTGAAGGATGTTCTGCAGGAGCAGAGCTCACGTTTAGCAACAGAAGGGTCCTGAGATCTGCATTTCTTGAACTCCAAACTCTCTTTACATTGCAATTGGCTTTATTTTAATGTTTAATGATGTAGTGGGTAAATAGTTACTGAACCATCAGACCCTTGTGGATGACAAGATGGGACCATTTTTGGTTAATTGGTAAGATAGATGTAGTCACCCTGTACAGAATAGAGTACTTCTGTGCTTTGCAACCAGTAATTGTTAGTTGGGTCTTCAAAACAACTACTTTCTTTCACTGTATTGACTTAATTTAGATAATTTAATGAGGCTGGGTTATAATGCTTACAGAGTGGCTCACAACAGTATCAGCTTTGATAATGCACCTGTAAGTAAGAGTCCAAAGATCTGCAATGTACATTTTAAAGGGATTTTTAATGCTAGATAACCTTACAATTTAGGATGTGTTTGTTTATGCTAGGAAGATTTTTTAATGAATTTTTTTCTTAAATTGGTTTAGCATAATTTTTTAAATCAAAGATTTGTTGAATGTATTTGAAGTCACAGACTTTTTATAACTATGCTTGTTGCAGGGTAAAAAAACCAAAATACAAATCTGGAGTTTATTGTGAAGCATACATGAATTGCGTAACTGGATTAGTAATTAATATAATTTTTAAATGAAATAAGGATTTATTGAGCTGGAAAGTAATTGTGGAGTCACTTCTGCTGCATAAGAGCCTTTGCACTCAGACCATGGTAACTATGCAGTTGTGATGCACATGTCTTAGGTAATTGTTTTTGTGGGATCTTGTGGTTATCTTAAACTCTGTAACATTACATCTTAAGGTTAAAGCTTCTTACAACTTAAAAACTTTTATATTTTATGTTTTTAAAATATAAACCCATATATACTATGCTGTTAGCACTTCAGGGGCTAAACCCTACTGAAGTCAGCAGGAAGTCACTAGGAAGTCACTGTCCCTATAAGTAGGCTCTGGAGCAGGACACAACTTGAGTGTGTAGTGACTGCGGGAGCACGGACAAAGGTGTTTGCAACAAATTCTAAAGAAAGTTTGATTGGTAAAGTTTACACTTTTTAAACACTCCTTAGCTTGTCTTTTAGATTCTGGAGAGACTGCTTAATTTAATTAGACTTGTTTAATGCATCTAAACATGCTCAATGGGGAATCTGCTGTCTGGAGGACTTGGTTACAGAAGTCCACTTATTGTGAGACTGAAACAACTGCAGGGATCCAGCAGGAGAACTGCTTCCCTAGGTCTGCTCGGACAGTTTCAAACAGCTGATGGAAGAATTGCTGCTGCTTTGGGAGTCTGCCATGCAGACAGAGCACCATATATGGCAAAAGAATGATTTTTGTTTGATAAAAGGATGGAGATTGTGTGAGACTGGTGCAGTCTCACTGGGCAGAAGTACAATGGTTTTTGTCTTTTTTAATTAAAAATGGAATCTCATTAACGCTATCAGTGGCTCAGTTTCTACGTATTTTCTCTGTGCTTGGCTTGAAAAGCAGTCCTCTGAAAACAAAGGTGCTGAGGCATGCAGCTCAGGGTGACGAAGGGAAAGAGAATTGGCTCTCAGGGATGGTAGGATTTGGTGAACTTGTGACTGCTGTGCCAGTACAGAAATAGAAGACCTTTGGTTGAAGCCTTTAAGGTCTGCATGGCAATGGATTTATATAATAAGGCCGAATAACTTTATTTGACATGCAGGGCTTATCAAGCTGTAAGCCATGTCTTGTTGGTGACTTTTTTCCTTTATTTATTTTGGTTGTTTTTTGAGTGTTTTGTCATGAAAACTAGAGGGCACTCAAAACTAAATTCCTGTCTCTAATTTATCTGTATGTTTAGATACTGGAAATTCCATCTCCCGTAACTGCTGAACTGCAGGAGGAGAATGGGGAACTGACAGAATGGCCACAGCAAGACAACTGGGCACCCTTGGACCTCCTTTACCTTTCCCTTCAGACTCTTTTTCTTTGTCACAGCTGCAAGCTTGCAGCTTTTCCTTTGAGCAGCAATACTGACATGGGATTGGGGCATACTTGCTTTCATCAAATGCTCTGTTTGTTCTGCCCTTGCTATGACCCTGAATACGAAAAGCTGGTCTCCACTGATTCTTGTGAATGCTTTTCCAGGTATGCTTTTTGGGATGGTGTTTGGATTGATGTTTACAAAAGATGAGCTCCAAGAGATACACATGTAATTTCTCTTATAGCATGTGCTGCTAATGGACCATTAATGGTATATTATTACAGGTTATTGAAACATGTTTTTAAATTATGTAGGAGCCCAAATCTAGCTACAGTAATTTCTGTAAATACCCATAATGCATTACGAGAGAATTTGTGAATTCATATTTTTAAATAATAAAGCAGGTACTTAAAAGAGAGAGCTTTGCTTCCCAAATTAGATTTATGATTTAAAACTGAATACAGTGTTGATTCATGATTGGTTTTCTTGTTATTTTTCCAACCTATGGCTAGTATTATGAAGTTCATGAAATACATACTTTCAGATCTCCTGAGATATTGGCTCCTGCAAGAATGCCAGTGGCAGCTGGGAAAAAAATGGCAAACACCGAAAAAAATCCTTCTCCACTTCTGAAATCTGGTCCAAAGTTTTCTGCAAATATTGATGCTGCAAATATAGTGAAAAGGAATATAACAACAGGATTTGGTTCCAAAGTTAGTTAATGAAGGAGGTGAGTAAGCCAGTCTTTTACATCTGGACAACTGGGTTTGAATCTGTCTCAAATCACAAGCAAAGTGAATTTGATTTCCTTAGCCTGCTCCCCAGAAGGATGTGCTTGTCTGCATCTCAGAGCTACAGATCCATGTTGAAGTGACAGAAGTGTCACTGCAGTGCTTGCTCTTAGCTCTGTGTTCAAGTTGGTCTGTGCTCTACTGATGTATAAATGACTCAAGCTGCATCTTACTGTGCTGTCAGCTGCAGCAGCAGAGACAGACTCAAAATTAGAGATGAAATCCATTCCCTTTGTTTACAAGCTCACTTAAACTTGGGCAGAAGATTCTGATCTTGTGACATTTTTCAGTGGAACCCTTAGCTTACTATTAAGTCAAAAGAATGCAAACATAATTTTATGATAGATAACAAGGTTGCTTACCTTGGTAATTAAAAAAACCTCTTGCCTTCTTTTCAGTGTTGGTAGGAATGACTGTCCCAATAAAGAAGTTTGCAATGGCAACAAGGAGAACAATTAGAAGAATAACTTGAGCCTATTAATAGAAACAAAGAGATGCTCCTGTTGTTTTTAACTTTGTTGCTGTGGAGATGGCTATATAGTAAGTTACCTGTATCTGTTGCCTATAACTGTTGCTTATTAATTTCTATAGTTTTTGAAAATACCTGGAGTCAAGATAGCTCAATCAGCTAATGACAACAGCAGATGCTTTTTACTAAGGGGGTAATGAAATACAGAGTTATAATTTAATTTTAGATTAGCTTTCTTGCAAGAAAAGGCAAAATGGAACAGCTAATGCATTAGTATCAAATACAAAGCATTTTTATATTGTTATAAATTTGTTTTAGTTGCAGGGGATTGTTACTCCAAAGGTTATAATATCAAATTTTTTTCTGATTTCTTTTACAAGTTGTTCTAGTCTCCATCACAGCAAAAACAAGGGTGCTGTTGAACCTGATTTCTGGACCTGATTTCAATAGCTGTATTCCACTCTCTAAAGTATTTCCATTTGGATTTGCATTCTGACCTTTTTTACAGGTGAAGGAATAGTAGAAATCGTTAGAGATTAAGGAATGGGTAACAAATAGAGCTTTTCTGCTGAGTAGGGCTTAAGAGAGTACAGTGATAAAACCATATATTGTTTTTGCTACTGTTTATTCTATCAAGCTGCATCAAAAATAAGGACAAAAGGGGCATATAGCCAAGGCTCTAAATGATGCCGTGAATTATAAAAATGCATATAACCAAGTTGTATGCAAAACCCAAACTTCCTCTTTGATTTTAAATGTAGGTTCAAGGAAGAGTTTAGAGTAACTGTGCTTTAATTGAATGTAATGATTAAACTGCTATTGCTTTTAGAAAGTTTAAGCATAAACTGAAACAGTGCTTTTGAAAATTCCATCTGTTGAATAGCATTCCTCACAAACTAATGCTGCAGAGCAGGTTAATATACTGCTTGCTTCTATATTCTTTTAAAAGTTTACCTTTGCTTCCCATTCCATGCCAGCAACAGAGATGCCGAGAAGACACACCACAGTGATGGTCCCTATGATCCTGATGTCATTGGACTCGTCTACCATCAGTGTATCACTCTCCTGAAAGTGGTTAGAAATGTTATGAGAACCAGTCTTTCTCTGCCCAGCTGCTGGGATCAGGTAACAAGGTGAAATAGAAAGCAGTTGAGCTGTCAGTTTCAGAGATTTGTGAGACCAAGTGTTTGTTGTGTTTGGCTTTTTGCAGTTGAGGTTATTTGGCTGTCTAATGGGATGTCTGTTCCTATTCTGATTTTGAGATTCTTGTCAATAAGTGTATGAAATATATTGAAAAGGCAGAAATAGTGAAGAAGCGCTCTGTGGCGTGTTTAGACAGACCAGCTTCTTCTCTGCTAAAGATGCTCCTCAAGCCTTAACAAAACATATCACTACTTATGCAAATACATTATGTAAAACAAACACCACCATCACCACCCCCCCCCAAAAAAAGAAAAGCCACACACAACAAAACTGAACCAATTTCATTATATACATGAAACATATATTTACCTTAAGAAGTTCTACAACTGTTTCAGCAAATCCAACTACATACATGGCAACTGCCACTGCATTGGCAAATGCAAAGATAAGTCCTATAGATCCACCAAATTCTGGGCCCAGACTTCTTGAGATAAGATAGTATGCTCCACCTGCAGACAGAAATGATTGTTATTTCAGCACAACTAACCACTCAGCTTTTGCTTTTGCCCCCCACATAACTGTTGCTGGAGAAATCTGTGCTTTTAATCTCACAAATATAATCAATCTTTGCCCTACGTTAATAGGGGACACTTCAAAAAAGCAATGTGCTTTATACTGGTTCTGCCTTCAGGCTTTTTAGTATGCCTTTCTATTCCAGAAATCTCTTTAGTGTATATTAACATGCAGAAATGGACTTTGTTATAATTTTTCATGATGCATGATATAGTAACACAAAGGAAAGAGAACTTCACTTCCAGAAGGGTTCTAATTTACATGGATCTGTCCCAATGTTAACATGAAAGGTCACATTCTGTGGTACATTGTTTAAGTTCCTGCATCATAGTGATGCAGTGAATCTTTAATGTTTTTTGCATTAAATCTATATACATTTCAATTTGCTGTTGATCCACAGGGAGAAATCACTGCAAATATACATATCATTTCTTTGTTTATAACACAGTTATCTCAATTCCATTTATTTTTCTAATTCAAATCTGCAGATTTTTGTATTTTTCATTAGATCATATTCACTTACCTCCTCTTACTACTCCATTAGTGCAAATGGCAGACATGGAGATACCTGTCAATGTTGTTACTACTACACTCAGAGCAATAACTATGATTCCAAGACCTGAAAGATCCGAAAAAGAAAGTATATGCAAATGTATTCCAGTACCTGTTCTGCTTTAGGGATGTAGTAAGAACTTTCCATTTTCCACCGGGCTTAGACCAGGCCACTTAAAACTTAAAGGCTCTGAAATGCACCAGAACTTTGTTTCACAAAATACCTGATATGGACTTTTACAGCCAAATTATTTACCCGTCTTCCAAGGAGGGGCTGAAATGTAAGGAGTGTTATAAAGAAGGCATTAATCTGAAGATATCCACTGATCTGCATCAGTCTTCAAAGTGACAGGAAGAGATGTCTCATGCTCAGTTTGTTGAAGAATGTCCAACCTGGAATGCTCTGAATAGGAAAGACCAGCTGAAAGGTGAAAGAGCTCCATGAAAAGCCAGAACCATCCCTTGCTCAGCAGCTGGCAGGAACATCTGAAATGTACTTCTCAGACTGAACTGAAATCCGTGGTTTGTTAGAAGTGACAGCTCAAACATGCCTTAAATTGTGATGAGAGGTGGCTAGAATTGTTACCTTCCAGTTCCATTAGATGTGCCCTTTGGTTTATGGTCCCTCTGGTTTGTCTCATACGAAAATAATACATAAATACCTTCTGAGGCCTGAAAGCATTAGTAACCCTAAGATTTTTACCTCCACGGACAAACCCATTAGTTGCTATTGCAGAAGTTGACAACCCAGTAATTGAGGTTACCATCGTGGCAAGAAGAATTATGATTACTCCAAGACCTGTGAGTAATAAGAAGATAAAATATTTTACTCATGTTCCATGTTTCCTACAAATCATTATTTCTTTAAATTGAATTTTCAGGCCAGAATCAGAGCAATAAACTGAAAAGATGGTTTGCTGACCACTTGGAGCTTGCAGAACATTTTCATGAAGTCTGTGTCACGATAGTAAATTATTCCTGTCAGTCTTCAAGCAATGATTCTTTCTGATAGGAGTACCCTGTCCAGAATTTTTAGGTTTTTCAAAGGATGGAGGAAATAAACAAACAGGCTTCCCCTGACATGGATGCTTATATCTGCCTTTAACACACATCCTGGCTGTTTAAATGAAGAGACAGACACATTAACCAGAGCTCTTGTAACAATGCTATTGTCTTTCATCAGTTAATTAAATGTTGAATCAGAGGACGACTGTCTAGATTCATAGTGCATGAGGACAAAGAGTCTGTCAGGCAGAGGGACAAGACCTGAGTAGGAGCCTTCTACATGCTCTACATCCTTGCTAAGCTATCAAGTGCTGGGCTTTCCCACTCTGCTCATCTGCCTCTTTCTCTGCAAAAAGTAGTTTTACTCTAACACAAAACAAACACTTGAATATGGAGATACTGCTTTTTAGATGCCGTATACTTTAACAGGTGACCTGCAATGTATCGTCATAGAGAACTTAGAATATTTCTCTTTTTTTAGCTGATCCCACAATGATAATCAAACATCAGAATATCAGTGATAGGTGATTAGTTACAGGTAACTAGGTTTCAGTGTGAGACTGAAATCTGAGAATGTTTCTAGTCTTTGGTTATATGGCTGGGTTTCTGTTAACTTTGTGAAACTGCTAGAAACTATATGAACAGGATGTGCTTTGTATGATTTAAAATCATAGAAGCATTGGTTTGAAGTGACTTCTGAAGGTCTGTAGCTCAACCTCCCAATCATACTAGAACTACTGCCAATGCAGGATTAAATCAGTGATGACCTTGGCTAGCTGACTCTTGAAAACCTCCATGGATAAAGATCCCATAGCCTCTTTGGATTACATGTTCTAGGGCTAGACTACCTGCCCAATAAAAAAGCTTTTGTTTGTGTACAAACTGCACCTCCCAAGGTACAATTGCAGCCATTGCTGTTACATTTTTGGCACTACCTAGAGGAGTTTGTCTCTGTAGTTCCAGATCTCCTTTTTGTTTCAAGTCAGGTGAAGAAATATTATAATGTTTTTCTCTCAACTTTATTGCTTTTATTCTCATTTCTATCTATGAGAAGGGAGGGAGAAAACCAGGAGGAAAAAAAAAAAATAATTACAGTTTGGTGCCAAGCCTAGAATCAATTCTTAGTTTGATCTGAACTTGCTAAGGCTTATGCAGTATCTGTCTTATTTCCATAGGGTACATAGGCATTCAGCGTAGAACTGGAGAATATACATTTCTTGTAGCTGTATTTATTGGTCTGGACTCATCCAAATTGAAACTTGGATCCTACAATTGACATTGAGCTAGAAGTACTACAAACTTATTGATTTATCTGCTATATTTATACAATGTGACTTACAGATCAGATTCCTGAGCCAGTTCATACTGGATGGTTATAGACATCCAGTCCCTGAATTAATGTTCTTTGCTGCTTAAATTATAGCCATGTTATCAAAATCCTTTAAGATAGAGCAATGTAATGTGTGAGCCATAAATGATATATAACATAGTGTAGGATATTTAAAGTGATCTGAGCCTCTAAATCATGTTTATTTTACTGATTCCTGAATTCTTACTATAACTAGTCATGCAAGTGTTTTATGTGTAGGTCTGTATAAAAAAAATCCAAATGGTCATTCCTTTTGGTCAGCTACCATTACAGAGGACATTGTTCAAAAGGACATTGTTCAACCATGCAAATTTTGTGTCCGAGAAGTGGCTGGATATGACTTTAAGAGCTGTTAACTCTTAAATTGAGTAAGTTACCCACATAATTCTCAAAGCAGTTTTAAAATTATTTGCTAAGTGTATGTGCATCCTAAGGATACTTTTCAAGGATGTTCTATTGCATTTCACAATTCATAATTGTTAACTTGTATGTGATATATAGGGTCAGATATTTTGCTAATCTGATAGTAATATCTTCATGGGAAGGCTTTAATGATAATTAAAAAAAAGTATTTTAGCATTTAAGAAGAAAAGTGCATAAAATAAAGTGACTCAACCAAAACATCATTGTAATATAATGTCATGTAACATAATATTCAGGGCCAGATTTGCAGGTAGCATAAACTTGGTGGTTTTCCCTGCCTTTGTCTAACCATTCCATGTACAGGTACAAATACAGATTTCAGAGAGTCCCCAGATATTAGGTGGAAATAGCAGACCAGTTTTGGACCTGGAATCTTGTCAGAAACATACTGTCCCTTTTTTCCCTAGCTGATGATAGTCAGGGAACCTTGTGGAATCCTGTTTTTTCCCCTGTAAGAGCTTTTGCCCAAGACAGCCTATCAGGGTATGGAAATTGGGTTGTGTCTCTTTGGCCCTCTAATGATGGGGATGTAAATGGTGCCCAGATGGTGGTTTAACTGTCTCATTTAATTTCCACGTTAGTAGCAGTACCCGGTGAAATCCCTGAGCCTTGGTGATGATGAGCTTCCATCACTGTTCTCCTTAAGCAGCTTGGCTGGGGACTTAAAGCTTATTGCTTATAAGGCATTCCAAAAATGCACTGAGAAATTATTCAAATGGAATTTGACATCTCATTTTCAAAAGTAAAAGTAACCCTCTTGCATAGCACATGCAATTTAAAAAAGCAACAGCAAAGCAATAAACCGTAAGAAAGAAGAGCCTGCTTATCAATGAGTTAAAATGGTAAAATTAAAAAAGAAAGCAGAAAAGTTGTAACTGATGTTGGTGCAAATTAATGTTAAAATCTGATTAAAGTTTAGATTGAAAACCAGGCATATGGCTCCTAAGTAAGTTGTTCCAAAATGAATTACTCTTGCCTATGGCTATTCTCACACCTCAAAACAAAGTAATACTTCTTGATGATCTCAATAAGTTACTAAACTGCCCTTAAAAACTAATTTTGCATGAAACCCTAGAGCAAAGTCTCGGCAATATTAAGATGCAGAATTTTCATGGCAAGGCATATAGTTATGAGTGCCCTGGGCTGTATGTGCTCATTTGGTATGCATCATAAAATCAGAAAGCACCCTTTTGTCAGGCACAGTGCTGGAGCCATGCATGGAGCACTGCAGAAGTAGTAAAGTTCTTCCGCTTAGTTCTGGATCTTTTACTGTTGGGTTGTTTTTTCTTTTCCTATTAGTGTCTCTGTAAGTTTGTGACTTTTTTCTTAATAAGCATTTCATTTGTTATTTCTTTATTAAAAGCTCAGTCCTGCTCAAGTGAAACTTCTATGAAGTTACTGCTTTTTATTGGAAATGGGACTTCAACCATGCAAAATTTTGGAGATGTTTCGTTTCACTTCCATTGACAAGAACGTGAATGATTGTTATATTCAATCTGATTTGGACTTTTACCCAAGACCAGCAGAGCTGACACCCCTTAATATAACTGAATATTTCCATTCTGTGATCATCCAAACTGGACTACTTGCCATCCTGCCTTTGCTGTTTTTTATAACATCTGGGTGCCATCAGGGTCCCATTGCTCTAATTATATGCTCATGGATCACAGAGGGACGCTGCAATGGCAGCTCAGGTTTGTGCTTCCCCAGAGCAGTAGCTCTAAAAAGGGAGTTGTAGCACCCAGCTGTGGGACATTGCACCTTGCTGAGCTGCTCTTGCAGGGCTGGAGACTTGCAGTGTTGGGAGCACTTCCCTCTCCTGCTGGTTTCACTGAAGACTCTGCAATATACTGGATGGAGGCCCAGTCTCCCAGGGATCTGGGATTTGGATTAATTGAATTGCACAATGAAGAAGCAAAGACATAGCACACAATGAAATGTACTTATTTCATTTCTAAGCTATAGGTAGCAGAGTTTTTAAAACTTAGTCTTTCATAGTACACTAGTATCAAGTGCTGTTCTGTAGTTAAAAATAACAAAATCTGGATGAGATGAGACCTCCTTTGAGCTCTGTTTTCATCTTGGCAGAGAAGTGTGAGGAAGTGTTGTTTATAATATGTAGATGACAAGGTTTGGGTTTCACAGATAAGCAAAGTGTGAACTCTTAAAGGTTAACTCTGTACGCACATATTAGAAATTGGCCCAAGTCATAAAGTTTACATCTGTTACAGGATCTAAATACAAATTTCACTAAAGCTCAGAAATATTCAAATGTGATGATCATATGCATAGTTAACAGATCTATGCCTCTAAGCAGTAATTTGGCTGTGAGTCTGGAAAATTCCAATAGTTTGGAGGATTAATGTCTTTTACCCTGGCAAGCATTTGAAAACATTATTTAGTTCAACATGCAAATGCACATCTCAGATTATATATTAATCATGATCATGTATAGTTTATCCCTTTCACTGTTGAAAATGATATTAAATAAGATACATACCAATTCCTGCTTGACCTACAATCCAGGAAAGTCGAATAAAGAGCATCACACCCCAAATATTAAGCATGCATCTTACCTAGGTTTTAAAGAAAAATTACTGCATTAGTTCAAAGTCATGTTTAAAACCAGAAGGGTGAAAAAGTGCATTTCACCCCAAACAACCCTAAGTCTGCCTCCCTCTCCTAATTCTTCAAAGACTTGAGTGTAACACCTGGTTTTATTTTCTTTTAATTAGTTTTTTAGAAATGCAGGTAAGTTTCTCACCAGCACACCCTTCACCCATCCGAACTTGACGAATCCTGTTTTGTTTTCTTCTTCCTTGCTGACTGCTGTCTCATCGCCAGCAGTGCTTTCTCCATTCGCCACTCTCTCGACTGAGCCAGTGCTCACAGCAATGTTCTGGAGGATCACACAGAAAACAAATTCATTTTGTGCCAGGCAGAGGACACCTGGCTGCATAAGGGAGACATAATAGAAAAGAATTCCAGAGGTCAGGTTTTACAGTCACTGGAGTAGAGAGCAATATTCTGCTCACTCCAGGCATCAGCAGGTGCCCTTGCTAACAAGGGGAGGAGATGAAAGAATCACTTAAGCAGAGTAAATACATTTTTACCTGATCTGATACTAACCTGTTTTTATTGTAAGCTATTCCACATATATATTGTGTTGACATGTTAATAAACCATCTAACATAATGAGGGTCTTGTGGTTGACCTCTGCGTGCTCTTGCAACAATTTATGAATAACACTAAGTGTAGAAATGGGGATAATTGCAAACAGTGAAGAGACCTAAGTTAAGTTCTGTGATGAAACCTAGTGTTTCCTATTGAATGAAGTACAAACATAACTGCAGCAGCAGATGGGTAACATATTCCTGAAAACAATGAGAGAAATGCCAGTGAAATGTAGACATTGAATAATCTTTTCTGTGGCTTAGCCACAGCTTGTGTCACCACAGTAGATAGGATTAGGAATTGCCATATTTATGGTGTAACCAGAGTAAGTAGCCCAGAATTTTAGATTGTTCACATCAGATACAGACATAAATGTGTATTTTATCTCTTCAGCTCTCTTGCCCCAGAATCTTTGAGGCAATTTAGCTCCATTATATGTTTCTTGTGGCTTGAATAGGAATTAGTCATGGTGCTGAGATTTATACTCATTGTAATTGTCTTTTAATTTAATTGTATTTTTTTATTCATAGCTCTCACTGTTTCTGTGAGGAATTGGCATTAGGTTAGCAATTGCCTGATTTTTCTGGGTCCTCCTCAAAGGCCTTCAGGAAGGACCCTGCACGTTGTCATAGTCTGGCAGAGAGTCAGGAGTGGGTACCACTCCTGGAGAGGAATCAAGATGCTTTTAGGCTTTGGAGGATGATGCAGATATTTGCAGATTAACTGAGCAGGTCAAGGAGGAAAGACATCTGTGATTCTGTGAAACATGAGGTTTTAAGTCTTGGTTAATTTTAAGGTTGTTTCTATATTTTGTCCATAAATCTAAAAATAGGCAACACACAAACCCAAAACAGACATAAAGACCAACTGTATATGCCTCTTATACTAATGTTTGGAGTTGTCCCTCAAGGATGGGGGCTCTAGCCAAAATGATGTAAAGTTTTAGAATGCCTTTGACACAGTAAATCCCAGACTGTGCTCACAAATGAAAAATAAGTGACTGGATAATATGTTTTGACATGGGCTAAACTTGGTGCCTATTGCCCTGCTGGCCCAAAGAAAGGTGGGAATACAAGATCTGTGGAAAGCCTATGACTTTGAGCTCCTTTGAGATACTTAGATAATTTTGACAGGTCTTACCCTGAAATAATAATGTCTGTGTTTGCTCAAAATACAGTAAGTGATTGAAGTCAATGAAGGAAGATTAGCAGAATAATATGACGGGCTTTTGCTACAGTGGTTAGAATTTCAAAGACAAAAAAAAATAAAAGGGTTTGGTCTTTGTACTTGAAACAAGTTGTTTCCTCTGTAGTTTGAATTAATTTGTGCTCTCTGTGCCATTATCATAAATTATGGCCTTAAACCTTCCATAAATGCATTTTAAATTGGTGTGCTTTAGTGAATGATTGGTTATTTACCAAGCAGTTGTACCTGTGCTACTCATGCATTAAGGATGTGGAATAAAAGTGACAGAACATTCTGAAAAGCCACTAAAATAAAAAGTTAACTGCTTAAAAAAAACCCCAAAAAACTAATCCAAACATTTTCATTTCCTTGTTTCAGAATGGTTTAGTCTTTATCTCTCCTGGCACTAAAGATGATGAGCTCATCAAATCTCCATAACAAGTGTGGAGAATAGCCAAGAGGAATAAAGGTTAGATTATTTCTTATGTAGGGTAAATATTAAACCCAAGTAATTATCACCAGCCATCAGCTGTGAAATAGCACTTAGACTATTTTTTAGGGATCTAATTGGCTTAATGTGTGCAAAAACTGACACATCTTGCTAAAAGATGACACACATTTGACTCCAGCAGTGTGGAAACTAGATATTTGAAGTTCCTTTCAGCCTGTCTTACATTCTGACATTTGAAAAATTACATATTAAAAAATGCATTAAATATTAATGTTTATCTTCTGATGTTAAGCCCAGCATCAAAGCACAATGGGAATGCTTATCTGATGTTTAGCAATTTGAAGTCAAACATATGCCACTTCTTATTAGACTCTTGCAATGGGCTCTGACAGAACGGTTGTTTTCAAAAACTTGAGTTTCAAATTGGGGGCGAGGAGGGTGGGATTGCCTTGGGGTATGGTGTGGTAAAGCCAGATTTTAGTGCTTAAGTAAAAAAGGAATAAAGCATCTGCTTCAGAAGTGCACCTTGGGCTGTTACTGTCACTCCTGTCCACGCTCAGTGTGGCATCTCCTCCCCTCCTTGCTGGGGGCTGGAGCCCATCCAGCGCACGTACAGCCTGTGCCTCCTGAGGGGAGCTCTGCTTCTCAGACGTCTCAATTCCCTTTCCTACTAAGCTCCTATTTGGTGACCTTGTGTTTGTTTATTCGTCTGCAAAAGCTCTGCAGACTGAAGTGATTTGTCCAAGGTCACCAAGTGAGATCATGGGACAGCTAGGAATGGGCTCCAGCCATGCTAATGGGGCATCGTTTGTTCCAGAGCTGTGCTTGTGCTCCCACACCAGGGCCACAACCCACATAAGGGCACAGCAGGTTGCAAAAATCCCATTACCTATGACATTCACCTTCCTATTTTGAAAGGCATAAGATTATCTTTCTGTAGGATGGATACTGGATACTGGAAAAAGTGTGGAAATCTCCAAGTTAAACTATGCTCTTTTCTCTTTTTTCTAACAGTCCCAATATGTGAAACAATTTTCTCTTCATTTTATTCTATATATTTTAATTGTCTTTAAGTGAAAGCCTTAAAAAAACCTAAAAATATTTATCTCATTTTGTTTAAAATATACAAACCATTGAGAGATACAACAGGAGAAAACCCAAAATTTTCTGGTTACCATCAAAACTGAAAATCCTTTAATGTGCTGATATTCAGTACATGTTCATCCAGCATTATGTTCAAAGCCAAGATACAGTTTTACTCCTATCTGGCCACTACTGAAGTAAATTATTTCTATAAGAGGAAATTTCTTCTGGGCATGGAAACGTGTTTAGTTCTTTGAGTAGCAGTTTGGACATCTGCAAAGGAGTAGGGATGCTAAATTAGTATGTTTCCCTTTTCCTATCTGCTTTGTTTTCATCTTTGGAAATGTTTCTCCTTTTGAGCCATTTTACACAGGTCTGTGGAGAGCTTAATTTGAGTAAGTCAGGCCCAAACTAGGAAACTGCCCTAATAAGAGCCTAAAGAATCAGGTCCTAATTTGCTAATGGCTATATTTTTTCTTGATTTCATTACTTTATATTAACCCTCCATAGGAAAGAGGAATCTCCAGAGAACAGAAGTCTGAACAAGATCGGGACCAGCATTCAAAAATCAGAAGCTTGTCCAAATTATTCAGACCTCAGAAGTATGAAGAACTGAGTGGAATGGGGATGAGAGCTTGTTTTCTCTCAAGTTTTTGCATTTCACAATTGTCTAACTCAAAACAAAAAGAACGGGAGTTTTTGCTGCATATTGACACTTTCAGTCTCAGTTTATCTATAGCAATGATGTTTCTCTTTCCAGCCCTGTCTTGATAAGCACATATTAACCTCAAATTTGTTCACTGAATCAGCACCTGATAAGTGTTTGCTATCCCAAAACAAAAGCCTTGTTCTTGATTCTTTCTTGCTGTTTGGGTTTGTTACAGCAACAAACAGGTAGTGCTTGGGATATCTGATTAACTGAAATTGCATTTGTTTCACATATTTCTTTTAATAATACTTATATTGGTTAATGAGTAAAATGGAAGAATCTGTCAAAATTAGTATGCATTGATGTAAAATTCAAGTTTAGAATAAGTGTGAATTGTGTAGCTTGGTTAAATTATGAATTGACATTCACCATCTGCCATCCTTACTCTTATGTGAAACAGAAGAGACTTGGTAGATCCATACTTTTAGACAAGATTGAGCTATGTTTTTCTGCTTATCAAGTACATTACAATTACCTTTTAATAAAAATCTTTTTCTTTGAGCAGGGTACAGAGCAGACAACAAATGCAGCTACCAAAGGAAATATGGTAAGTAGCTACTTATACTTCTTCTCTTGGGCAAGGTCCATGAATTTAAGGACTTTCTCTTATTAATAAATGAAATTAACAGTCTGGAAATGGAATAGAGAAAAATTTTATCTTTCGTTTTCACTTACCTTTGCCAGTTGTTCATGAATTTCTAATAAGCTTGGTCTGTTGAGCTTATTCCCACTGATGCTGCCAGTGTTTCTATAATAGTCAATTTTGGGAACTGGGTCCATTGTGTTATGGCCAAAAGTTTGTAGATAATACATTTTACTGTGAGTATCATAGGGATGTAGGCTAGCTTCTGTTTTCTCCCCATTTTGACGGAAGTTGTCATATAATTCTCTTTTTCCTGGTCTGTAACTGATTCTTAGTCTGTTATGTGTTTCATCAGTAAACGATGTTTCTTCATAATGTGGTGGGTCAGAGCCCACATCCTCTTGGGCTGTTTCATTGTTGGCACGGTCTTCATTAATTATGTTAACTTGAAACCGATTTGCATTTGGATCCAAGAACGCATTTGGTGCATTGTTCATTGACATCTTCAGGGATGCTACAGACTCAGGTCACTGATCCGTGTACTCTTCTGTGGCTGCAGCCACACAGTTGCAGATACAGCAAAGGGTTTAGTGCTGTTGCATATCAGACCTTTGCTTCTCAAATAATGAAGGGCTGAGAATTTTCTCTTGAATCTCTAAGCAGTCTTTCTGATGTTGGCTGCCAGTTTACTGCTATAAAAGATATAAATAAACTAATTCTATTATCTTGCATGGTTAGATAATTTTTCTACCATAAGCTCTCCCCTCTCTCCTGCCTCACCAAGTATCCATTAGACTGTCATCCTATGACTTGTTGAGTAAAAACATAGTTGAAGCAAAGACAGAGCTTGTGGAGATGTTCCATCTGTGATGGATGCACTTGACCCTCTAACCAAACCAGCAGTATTTTGGTACAATCTCCAGAGGAGGTAAAGGCCTGAGCTGTAAATGGGCCAAGAACTCCTCTAGTTTCAATCTGTTTTATGAAAACCCACAAAAGAGCAGGGTGACATGGTGAGCATCCATGTACACAAGCTTGGAACATGATCATGCAATTAACACACGGATAACATGGGGCTCACTCCTCTGTAGCTTGCTCCCCCAATTCCTTCCAGGAGAGTTGCCCCCTGTATGGTGCAGATGTTAAATCTGTTTGAGGTACAGGATTTGCATTTGTCCTTGTTGAATATCATGAGATTCCTGCTGGCCCATTCCTCTGGCCTGTCTAGGTCCCCCGAGTGACAGCCCATAGAGAGGTGAACACTCAGCTGTATAATCTGCTTCTCACCTCCTCTTTCCCACGCAGATCTCCTCAAAGAAAACAAATGAGCAAACAAAAACTCTAAGAGAAGAAGGGGTACGTATATTTAAGGCCTTTAGTGGGTTAAAGTGGCAGCAATTTAAAGTATGGCTTAAAAAGCCCTGAAATGAGCTCTTCAAATGATGGCAATCATTTGTCTTGAAACATATTTCTAAGGAGATTAGGGAGTGTGGTTGTATAGACCTGTTTAATTCAGTAGGAGCCCAGTTTGTTCAAAGGCACTAAACCAGAGCATGCTTAGACATTGAAACTCTGCAAGCATTTGTAAAAGCAGAAAGTTTTAGAAACAAAATATATCTTAAAAACAAATATATGACCTGAAAATCTGAATAAATAAGCCCATTACAGACATTTTTTTAAAGTTCCATATTTTTGCAAGAGGTTGGACTAGATGAACTCCTAAGATTTTTTCAATTTAAATTTCTCAATGATTTGGCCCTTTGGCACTGAAAGATAAAATACGGCATCAATATTTATAGCTCAGCAATGTAAATTTTCTCTAAAATCACATATCCAAATTATAATTTGAAGAGCTGATAATCAGGTGTCTTCCATCTTCAGTATGAGATACAGCTAAAGCATATTTTCTTATTTATTCCATCAGCTATAGGTAATATTCTGCTGTCACCTCTCTGCTGACACCACTTTGTCACTCCTCATATTTTTCCTGCTTTATGTTGTATAAGCCTCACAGCAACATACTAAATTTATTTAGTTTATTTTACTTCTACTGGCTTTGTATTATTATTGTTGTTATTATTATTACACATTTATGATCATATTATTCTGCTTCCTTCAGCCTTTTAAATTTGCAAGGAAGTGTTTCCTCTTCAGGCATGAAGGAGCGAAGAAAAATCTTCTGTCATTGAGGTCAGTGAAACTATTGTTTTTTCCATCTCCATGACTGAATGAAATCCTGATTCTTTGATGACAATGAAACTTTTGCTACCAAGTAAAATGATTCTGTCATTTCACTGTCTTATTTCCATATTAGTGTTTTGCTAGAAAAAGTAAAGTTTCTTACCTTTCTGCTGTTCTTGAAAATAATACTTAGGTTTTCACACTGTATTTCCAGAGATCTCTGAACTGTTATTTGCCATTAACTTTGTGTTTAGTTTTCTAGCATAATGCATATATAATCAAGTTTACCTTATTCAGGGTAGTTTAACTTACCATTCAGTCCTGTGTTTTTAGGGAAGGACAATCTGCCTCTTTTATTCATGCGTATAGTGTGACCCTCTCTTTGAGGCATAACAGACTCTACCTTATTGGCCAGATTTTTCTGCTGTTTAGTATACTGCATAGACCATCCAATCCCTCTCTTTCAAAACATTTCTAGATGGTGATTTAGAAAGGCATTCTAGCTTGTTAACTTTTAACCAGCAAATGCACCTATCCATTACAATTACTGGGTTTATGGCATTGTGAAATTTCCAAGGGGGCCTGAAAATACTTTTGTTATCTCCACTTCCCTCCCCACTATGCCTGATTCTGCACAGATCATACTCTCTCTGTCTTTCAGTACTGCATATATAGTCATGCAGATAACAAGAGTTCAGGACAGGATCTGCTCAGTGCATTTTATGCAGAAGATTCAGTGAAGTCAGTGGGATCATTCTTTGGGGGGTCCTCTTGTCCTATATGTGGTTTTAAACCATTTACTCCTGACCCTATTTAAAGTTTTACTCTGTATATTTAAGAAGCCTTTGAAAAATTATGTTCTCTGTATTGTTTCTGGGAAGGCTGACTTCCTTGTCTTTTTGCGATGAAGAAAAGAGCGGGCAGGAAATTATGAAGCTTTGTAATTAGAAGGGAATTAGATCATTTGCTTCCAGCAATAGATTGGGTCAAGAACAAAAATAATAAGACAATATTGGGGTTCTTAGGATGTGTTTGCAGTGTTTGCTGTGTAGTTTAGAGATAACTGAACTATATTTAACGCAGATAACTTAAGTACCTTCAGCACTCTAACCTGACAGCCCAGAGCCCAGCTGTGCTGATTAGATGTACATAAAAAGAATGGCAGTGTCAGGTCTCCGCAGTGGATGATCCTATCCAGCAATAACAGATCACATGAATCAGTGTACTGATACCTACCTTGGATTTTATGGCTAAATTAACTAGGATAAATGCAATATACTGAATCTCTGAGGGTCTGGAATTTTTCCTTATGTATAATCTGAAGCAGTTGAAAGCACTTGCATTCACAAAATCATTTATGTTTTATAATTTAAATGGACCAGTGTAGATTAATATTGGCTGTTCCTCTCTTGTATTTTTCAGGCAGGAGATTCATGTCCTTCTCTGTACAACTGAGTATTTTATGTTCTAAATGGCACTTGAGGTCTGCTGTTCCACTGTCTGCCTCTGCCTAGTATATAGGGCAAAAGGAATAACATGCATTTTTCAGAACACATCAAAAAGAAAACAACTGCTGTAACTGATCTCCTTGTCTTAGCTCCTCATTGCAAACAGATCTGTTTAGCAAAAGTGACAGTGCCTAAAATTCTAATGCCAGCCTTCTCAAAAACGGAATTGAATTTCTGTCAAGTACTGTCACACTTGCTAAACAGCTGTGTGTATGAGGGTGACCTTGAATATCCAGATTTGAATCTCTGCTTTCGCTCTTTCACTTCTGCTTTGATAGGATCTCCCATGACCTGTTCATCAGTGACAGTCCAGATCATGCACTGCACAACTGCAGGACCACAAACAGAAGAACCAGCTGTGAAGAGTGCTGGAGTGTACAGAGCTCTGCAGCCCATCCCTCCTTGAGGGCTGGGTAAAAATGGGCAAGCAGCATGATTGTGTCTGCTTTGGCCTTGCCAGGCTGGGGTAATTACTGCTGGGAGTTTTTAACCAGACAGTTTAAGTTCCACTTTAAAGTGAATCATCTTCTGTAACCAAGTGGAATAAAAACATGGACACACACCTCCTGCAGGCACCTCCTCTAAGCCATGACCATTTGTTGTCCTCCACTTTTGTATCCTCAGTGTACAAGTACAGACACTGAGTTTCAGAAAATTGTGTTGGATGAGGAGCGCAGGGGGCTACCACTTAAACATTCACCATTCATGAACCCGTCTTTTTCTTCAGCCTATCATGAGACACAGTAGTCATGAGATCCTCCTCTGAAGAGCCAGGTATCATCTGATCCTTAAAATACTGGCTGTGGTAACTTTCTAGTGATTTTTTGTGTATTTGTTTGCTGTTAGCCATTTCTTGTCTACCATTCCACTGTTCATCATATAAAAACAACATGAAGTACCTTTTGAGTTTGCAACAAATATTTATTTAACAAAATGGATGCCACCAACATATCTCCAAAATGCACGTATGTATAACAAATGTAACAACAGTTGGTTTCCAAAATGAAATCAACATCAAATTTAAGGCAGGATATTCTGTGAGTTTTCATGCAAGAGCATATTCAAATGTTCCTTTATCCAACCCCTCAACTTCATCTTCCCATGTGGAAGAAGGCATACTGCTGTAGGGGTCTAGCAGGATTTTGAAGCATCTGATAATTAGAAGTCCCAAGAAAACACACAAAATCCCCACAAAGGCAAAGCCAGTTTTTTGTTCTAAAGTCAGAGGGAAGGCAGACATTTCGTTGACACTCATACTGGCTGAAGTGTTGCTGCAGTAATTACTGCTCATCATTGGGCATCACATCCTGGTGGCTCTGTGGGATTTTCACCTCTATTGCTTCTTTGCCTGCATAGAAACGTCAAATCACCGTGGTTAGCTCTAAATGGGGTGCATATATCTGAGCTGTAACATATGAACATTTGAAAATGAAAACCAGCTTGGATTTTAGGAGTGTTCTGTTGTTTTTTCATGTTTAAATTAATGTGATAAAATTGCAACTATTAGCCTCTACACACCATTCACTTACTGGCCTCTGTTTTGAGAATGCAGACTCACAATTTCTGGCTTTCTGTCTTCTCAAAACAGAAATTTCAGTTGTTGCAAACAACGTTTTGTCAGACTGGGCACAAGTCTACAGATTGTAATTTGGCAATACTCTCTAAGGTCTCCACATGCAGAAACCTGGTATGTTTCCTGAAATGGCTTTACATCTCTCTGCTTAAACTAGTTAAACTTGCATTGACCTCAAAGGCAATTTCAGCTAAATAATGTGGATTTTACCCATTTGATTTAGCTCAGAGTCTACATAAATAGATCCAGCTTGTAAAATAAGAC
Source organism: Leptocoma aspasia (assembly GCA_013399835.1). Classification (NCBI taxonomy): domain Eukaryota; kingdom Metazoa; phylum Chordata; class Aves; order Passeriformes; family Nectariniidae; genus Leptocoma; species Leptocoma aspasia. The sequence continues at coordinate 3,001,945 of VXAX01007135.1, forward strand.
TGTGTGTGCAATTTTAGTGAAGTCTTGGGCTCCAGTTTCAGAAAAAAATGCTGTGTGTATTTTGAGCTTGTAAGAAAGCGAGCAGATTGCTAAAATTACCCCTTCACCTTTCTCTATACATGTCCATTCTTCTGTATGAGCAAAGATTGGTGGAAGAATAGATAACAGAATTAAATTCCCTTCCCCTAAATCTTGTTCTCATTTGTTTTTTCTCCTTGGTCTTCCCCATACATACCCTGCCATTTTTACAGGCACAGTCAACAGATCTGCCCGTGCTCCTGCATTGCTCGGGGGACTGACCCGGATGTGTGTCCTAGGGAAGCAGGATGCTCAAGCAACTCCACCCCACTGCTGCCACCAGGAGAGCTCTGCATGTTTCCAGAAAGGAGAAACTTCTTGTATTTGTCTTTTTAAGGAGACCTTACCTATAGATTTTAGTTGGGGGTGGGGATCATTTGCTTTATTTTAGGTTTTACATCAGATATTGGAATAACATCTTCCTTTTGTATCTATAGATGGTGGGAGAATTGGAAGGCTGGGACATCAAAAGTGCCAAAGGACAAAGACATTTTTATTCTAAGGTTAGAATTTGAGGTTTTCTGGCTCTCGCTAACACCTATTTAACGAATGTGCCTCAGGGGAAACTCTTTTTGTTAACAATTCAACCTCTTTTTCCCCAGAGAATTGCCAGTATCCATTTATTTCTTGGCAGAGTAATTAGGCCACTCAGAGCTCTGTGCTGCCATGGCTACACTGCTTCAGGTCCCTGCACTGCTAAGCCAGGTTAAAGGGAATTCCAGTATCTCCACTCTGAACTGCAGCCATGGCTGAGAGGAGCCATACTCTGAGTCAGCCTACAAGTAAAAACAACAGAAAAAGTAAAAATAACTTTTGGTATTCCCAAGCAGACAGAAATGGACAGAACTTTTATCTTGTTTGGTGTCTCTCACTTCAAAATTTGTGGGGTTTTTGACTACAATCCTAAAGAACAAAAATTTTAGAACAAAGATCAAAAGGGCAAAACACAAGTATTTCTCTTTTTTGCACGAGACCTCAGTATAGTAGATATTAAATAATGTTTCCTGTTAGTCTTTACACATTTACCAGAACATTACAACCAATGTTCTGTTTATTCCATAGACCTGTGTATGAAATCCTTCCTTGTTTTGAATTATATTCTGCTTTTTGAGTCATGCTGTTTTAATTCCTGTTAAGCTGGAAGCAAGATCCAGATACAGCCTATAGGAATTAGAAATAATGTCAACAACGAGCAATATTTATTTTCTGAAAATACATCATAGGTAAAGCCCACCTGCTATATGGATTTTCATTGGGCATACTTCCAATTTGTCTATTAAGTTTGACCTTCTGCAGGAAAAAAAAGATTACAGAAAGTTCAATATCACAAATTTATGTTAGAAGTCAGTTGATTTGAGCAAAAGCCAGTCAAGGAAAAAAAATACTTTCCAAAAGTCCTAGGGTACTGGGTTATAAAAATTAAAAACAAAGCTTATACAGGAAAATGATACATAGTTACGTATCTGGAAAAGCCAGACCCAAAAAACCCAGTTGCTCTCTTGAAAGACATTGAGAAGAATGTTAGGGGTAGGCTGGCCATGGAGAACCCTGAATTTGAGCTAAGTCCAGACAAATATGTTTGTGTTTGACATAACGTTTCTTCACCACAGAGAGTAATTTTCCAAGAATATGACTTCCAGTCTTAGTAATTTTGCAGCTTACACACTGGAATTATATGAGATTTGTTTGTACATTATGTGCTTGTCAGGAGACATTATGGGACAAATCTCTGTGCAAAGCTTGATTGATGCTGAATCATGGAGAAATTGATATCTTAGTCTTATTTAACAAAAGTTTGCCTGAAAAAGCTGCATGAGAAAACTGTGTATTTTGCCTGGGGGGGGGATTGGTTCTGGGAAACTCTAATGTGCAGCTTTGTGTTCTTCTGGTCCTTGTCCTGAATTTCAGAAACTGTTATTGAAACCTTAAAGTTCATAGAAAATTTTGTTCTAATTATGTATCCCCAAACCCGTGGTACCTTGAGTACCTTTCATTGCTTTCACATTTCAGTGCTGCACACAGGTTAGATGTCCTCTCCCAGTTAGTCAGATACCTTTTCATTTGCTGCAGTGTATCTGTCAAAGTCCTGAGTCAGAAGACTGTGAATGCTAACTAACCTGGCCTGGATCCCAAAATCCTCAAAGATAGCCTTTAGGACAGCATCATGGGGACAGACATTGTATGATTTATAATCTGCAGAGCCATTTTGTGGGGGCTAGCCCCACACAGAGATCGATCTTTTTTTTACAGGTCAGGATTCTTCTCCTCCTTTGATTTGTTACCCATATAAACACTGGCAAAAAGAAAGGCTCCTTAGCGTCCTGCTGTAAATAAAAGGTCACTGGAAGTCCTTCTGAGGCCAGAAGAAACAATCAGAGTCCTCAAGAAAATAGGAATGAGGACAACAGCTTAATACTGAGCTAAGAAAAACAGGTATGAGCTGGGGGTGCTGGCTACACCTATGGGGGGATGAAGGGGAACATCAGGTTTTGTGAGGCAGCTGGAAGGAAGATAGCGAAATTCTTATTCTAGCAGAATCACCAGCCCAACTCTGCCAGTGTTTGGTGTGGATTGAAGATCCCAACTACAGCTATTTGGTGGTTTGGGGTGACAGGGTGTCATTTTTTTCAGACCTAGCCTTTACTTTTAGGTTTACAGAGAGACTTAAGAAGATCAAGAAAGTGACCGGGATTATCTTCCTGGGGTTCTGGGTTTCAGTCCTTCTCTCACAGAACCCTCTACAGGATTTTTTTCTCATGGCTCAGTACTCTGGAAACTAGTATCTTTACAGGATCTCAAGCTGGGACCATTCATCCTCTTGGCGTGACTAAGCCTCAGGTGTCTAAAAACTCACTTCCTTAATGATTTTTGTAACAAAATTGACCACATCAGTGGCCATCTGTTCTCTTCTTGGATGTCTACAGCCTAGCTGCTGGTCCATGGATGTGGTCATTCTGAAAGTACTTTGAATAGCTTCAGTCTTGAGCTTGTGCTTGAGTAACAGCAAACCTAACTTGGAAAGAGACATAGAAACAGGCATTCTCTGGGAGCTTTGGAAGCACCTCATTTCCCCTTAACTATCTGTTCAGGGAAACAAAACTGTATTCCAGAAATAATATTACAGAAATCAGTCATAGAAGGTAGTAAGATGAAAAGATTAACAACGGAAAAGTCCTATAAAATAGACTAGAAATAGAAATCAGCATGAATATGGAATTCTCTGAAGAGTCTGAGCTACCTGAGTTAACAACACGTGGCCAGAAATGCTACGAAAGGAGCACTGTGACCACACAGCCGACTTGTCATACTCATGTGCTCACTGCATGCCTGTATTATCTAAATTGCTGGGGAGAACATTGTATCTTCAGGGTATGGGTTCTAAGACATCCAGGGAGGTGCAGGTAGGAAGGCCAGGACATGAAGGCTCAGCAAATGAAGGCATGGCTTAGAGCTCTGCAAAGAGAGCCCCACACAGGGTTTTTGCAGCACAATAACTCAGGGTGCAAGCAACACTTTTCCACATAAACAGCATTCCCCTGCAAAGAAGCAGCAGCTGAGCTGTGACACTTCCAGCCTTCCAACAGGGAATGAATTGCAAAAATAAGATTTTATCTGTAGCAAATATATGAGCCTGGAGTCTTCATTGGACTAGAGCTTCTGTGTTGTGAATTCATATACGTGGTCTAGATTTGGATAATATAGGGATGCAGGAAAATAAAACATTTACTAGCATCGTCCTTAACTTGAGAATTTGGAAAAGTGTTGCCTGCTTCCCTGGGGACGGAGGCTGAGAGAGACCGAGCACCTGCAAAGCAATTGTTGCTGTAGGATGGCGCGCCCAGCCTTCGCTTTCACCGGCCCCGCTACCCCGGGGAAGGCAGATTTAGGCGCTTACCCTGCCCTGCTCCCCCCGCCGCCCCGGGTGCCTCCCTCNCCTCCTCCACCTCTTCGCCCGCCCCTTTCCATCGCTATTCAGCCGCGCTCCTCTCCAATCCCGCTTTTCACGGATTAAACCCAGGAGCGTGGAAACTTCCTGCAAAACACTACGTGCGGTGCATCAGTAAGGGCCGGGTAGCGGGGCCGCAGCGGAGCGGGGCGGGAGCAGCCCTCCCTCCTCCGCTCCGCTACCGCCGCCCAGGCCGGGTACCGGGGCCTCGAGGGCCGGGTGGTCTCTGCAGTGATGGAGCACGGGGCTGCGGTACCCGTGTACGGCATCCCTCGCGGGCCCCGGTACCGGCCGGGAGGCGCAGCCGCGCCGCCGGCGCCGAGCAGGACCTGTGGAGCCGCGCTGGGTGCGGCGGGGCCGCTGCTCGCCCTGGAACAGCGAGCAGGGTTCCACAAGCTCATCTGAGTGGGGCGCGCTGAGCCGCAAGCCTCTTAGACTGTGCCTGCAGTGTGGCCTCGGGTCCTCTCAGCAGCTCTAATAGTAATAACGATTAAAGCATAGACCTCGCTTTAAATCCTTTCATTAGCTGCGTTTAGCTGATGCTGGTTGCATATTAGAGAGGTTTCTATTTACCACAACAGCAGGTGTTTAAGTTGGATTAGGAAAGAAGATTCATTTTCCCAAAGCTGGATCTGTATATATTGCATTAATAATTCACAAATCTGTTTCAAATGACAGTGATTCCATATTTGTAAATCATCCGGGTGAATACACCCCTGCAGGGATGTACGTGGGTCAGTGGAACAGGACTGTATCACACTGTCATGCATCATGAGACTTATGAGACTGCTGTAGACCTACTAACAGATTTTGTTCTGTAGAAAATAACTTTAAAACTCCTCATTTTTCTTGCTACATGCAATAACACTACGGTAGGTTAAACCTTCTTGAAATGATCTGGGGAAAGAAAGGGTTTTGCCTTGCCTGCCATTTTAATGCCCAATTCCTGTGCTGTGACTGCAGTGAACTTCTAAGCACTGAGTCAAAATACAGCTTTCTCCTCCTGTTAAAGCTAATGGTTAAACTGATGGTTAACTATGTACTTGCTAATTGTTATTGGTTGATTTTCTAATGCTGCACGATTAGTCATGTGATAAACAATGTCTGTAAATCAAGCTAATTTTTGAAGTGCCTCTCATATTTAAAAATCCACGAAGACTTTATAAATAGATAGTTTTAAATAGTATAAGATTGTGCTTTCAGAATATGTATATAGAGCCCCTACTGTTCCTAAGGAGCTCTAGTTTTCTTTTTTAGCCCTGTCCCTGATTTACTTTGGGGCCCCATGAAGGTCTCTCACTAGTAGTAGGAAAGTAGGAAAGATGTAGTTTGAAATTTTGGGAGGAGCAAATACAAGCTCTCAGAATTTCAGAGTGCCTCCTCTACCTAGCATAATTGTTAAAGGAGAGTGACAAATCCAGGGATTCCTAATAATTGCTGAGCATTGCTATACTTGGAGAACCTTATTGGAAATATGACTTGGGGAGTAGCCAGGACCACTCTGACTGGTGGGGCTGGGAGTGAGGGACAGCACTGACAACAGAAACACATTCTGAGGGGGTGCATCTTGCCTCTTCTGCCAGAATTTAGGTATGGGTGCTGGGCCTTTCACTACCATTTTCCTGGAGAAGGTTTACTTGTGGGATGTTACTCCTTATAGATACATTATCCTTTTGTCTTGTCTTAGAGGGTTGAACTTAAAGAATTTTTTAAACACTGAAATAATTGTCCCTCATACTCTGGCATGGCAGAAGTTGCTGAAATTGTGTGTTTATTTCTAGGAATCTGACACTCATGTTCTATTCTGAAGACTTTTGATTTTATGTATTGAAGATCCACTTTTCTGGAATTGAAAACTGGCACACACTGGAAAAGAAACTGGCAGCTGGCAATAGGGAATTAATCTCCTTCTTCATCTACCAGTTGTCAGCAGACAAGTAGCATTGTTTTTCTGTTCAAGATGGTATATTTTAAAATGGAAAAGTGATGGAATAACAGTTTTTTCCTACATTTAATTTCTTTTACGTTTGAAAATCACAAGTTTTTCTTTTACATGGCAAAAGTGATTTTTTGGTAAGGCAAATGAGGAGCAGTGTATGTGAATCATTCTGGATATAGGGACAAAGGGAGCATTCATTACTCTTTGCTTTCAATTTCTTTATCAGGATTCATCTTTTGTGTTCAACTGACAGTTACTATCACTTTCATCTGACTTCAATCATATTTGCTGTTGATTTGATCCTTATTGAGGGAGTGCTGTGTTTCCTCAAAGGAGAGCCCTTGATCACAAATAGACATTTTATAATCATCTAGTAATTTGTTATGTTGAGTTGGCAAATTCAACTGGCCTAATTTAAGGTTGGACAAGACACTTAAAGCCAAGTGGGTGCCAGTGAGTGAAAGGCAACGTGGAAGTCTTAGAGCTATTAGATGGTCAATACTTTTAATGTTTAAGGATCACTTGAGTGGTGTAGGTGTCAAGAAAATGCAACTGTTTTGAGGGATAACTACCTCCCTTGTAACTTGCTTTTCAGCTTAGCTTTAAACAGCTCTTTGAGTGTTCCTTTGCAAGCAAACAAACTCTCCCTTCAATTGCTAGAAATTTTAAATGGGCTGAAGTGGGCAGAGTCAGTGAAGAATATTGTGCACAGAAGAAACAGATCAAGTTGAAACTCTCCTTCTAAGCAAATTTAAGCAAGTTTTTTGAGAATATGCATAATCAGAAAGCAATAGTATATAGGGGAGATAAAAGCAGTAATAGAGGCACACAGCACAGCATTGATCACAGTTGCAACTTGGAATTATTTTATGTAATTTAATTCAAGGTATTTAGCATTTTTAAAAGAATAAACATATTTATTCTACCATATTTTTTACATAGTCTTAAAAGATCTGAATCTCTATTTGTGCTTGTTCAAAGGCTGTGCTTTTACTAGACACTGACTTCACCAGCAACATAGAGTCTACAGCCCTGTGGGTCTGTATGGCACTGTGCTGGGAATGAGGCAGAAAAACAAGTCCTACAAAGCAGTCTCCCCATGGTAAATGTCTGACTAGGCCCACTCTTCAATTAGGAAAAGCGTAGGTATTCAGAAACTGAAGAAGGTTGAAAATCACCCTCTTTAAGTCCAGTCAGTGTTAGTGTTGGGGAAGGTGGAAGAGTGCATGAATACAGTGAAAACCAACAGTGCCACCTTGTGTGGGTGGGACGGGAGAGTTCGTCCATGAGGAGGCAAATGGCCCCAGTGCATCTCCAGCTCTTCCACCCCGGGCGAGCTCCCGGCCAGCTAGGGGCAGGGCAAAGGGAAGGATGGGTTCCCTTTAGGCCTGCAGGAGCGAGCTGTTTGCTGCCTCACTTGAAAAGGCAGAGGTGCTGGGTATGTTAGGGGCACTCAGCCTCACAGTGGAAGAAGGACCAACAAAAATGCAGGTTGCATTGCAAAAATGCAGTTTTGCTCAGTTTTTTCTTTTGTAATTCAGCATCTAGAGTAATGTCTGGGGGAAGGGGGGTAGTGTGAATTGTTTCCATACAGGAGCAGTAAAAGTGCTACCAAAGTTCAGGTCTTATGCAGCCTTTTAGGGGTAAAAAATAGGTGATTAAGATTGAGACTCAAGCTGTGCCAAGAGTTGCACAACACTGAAAAAACATTTTATGAGACTTAGGGAGATGTAAGCCTGGCATGGGGGACAAAGAAGTTAGGTCCCTGCAGATCAAGTAGAGCAGGTCTCCTGTGTGACTGATACCACGTTGTTTCTCAGCCTGGAAAGATAATGCTTAAATGCAAAGAGAGCCTTTGGGGAAAATAGTATTTGCTTTACTATAGGTCTACTATAAGTATGCAAAAGAAAGTGCCAGTTGCAGAGTAGGGTTAATTTTATTTTTTTAGCACAAAGTAAAGCAATGTAGGTTGGGTGCAGCCTTAGGTAGTGCCGACTGGTCTGGAAATACTTGTGTCTGTGCAAAAAGGAATCTTTAAATAAGGTATGAAAGTAAAAAATATTTACAAAGCAAATATATTGCTAAAGGAACCCTTCCCCAGCTGTACTTGGGACTTCCTGGAGAAGGGACAGGGTCTAAAAAATGCTAAGCACACTTAGGTACCATAGCAAACAAAAGAAAAAGAATTATGTGTGACATATCCACCATGCAGTCATCATACAGGTGAGAACAGAAAACAGAAAACAAAAGAAATGTCAAATGGATTTAAAAGCTATGAGGCTCAAAATTCCCATTTTATGAAGTTCTGTACAAACTGACTTTCGGGAACATAGAATTTTTTCACAAGTTCCACCTGATAAAAGTATTGATGAACTGCTTTTGATCACGACTTAACCAGAAACAAAATAAAAAAAGATTGAGATAAACGAAAGACGAATTAAAGTGGTCCTTTGTCACTGAGGACTTGAGACTTGAATTTACTGGAGGGTTACTGTTTTGAAAAAAATGCTGATACTTAAAACACACATAATGATTTTACCTCAGTAACTACTTGTACAAGACACTTCCAATAGTAGTTCCTTTACAGTTGCTTATATTTACATATATATGCAAGAACATTAATAATGTTCCATTAGCCTCAACTCTGTGTGTAAATTAGTGCTCTCAACTCTGTGCTTGCCAAGAATGTACAACCATTATGCCATACATCCCGCCTATAACTGTGAAACACTATTTACGTTAGGGGATGACAAGAGGAATTTGTTAGGACAGCAGATCAAGAACGCTTGTAACAGTGTTGTACTAAATGAAGGATCCCCTTTTAATAGGAACATTCCTCAGAAATCTTGTTTGTCTCCTGTAAGAACATGAACAGAGGCAGAAGAGATGTTGGAAGCCTATATATCAAAAGATAATTTAAAAATATTCTCAGGAGGGACCAGTAGTGTGTAACAAAAGAGACTTTCTCAGCACAGGAAATGGCATGGAAAGACAATGGTTTCCTTTTTTTCACTTAACTATGGTAAGTAGATTTAAAAAAAAATATTTAAATAATTTTATACTCAAGAGTCTTCCTAGGGAAAAACTTAAACATTTTTCAACACAATTCTGCAGTCCAAACAAATTCTACTTTTTAGTTCCAGTTCACCCCTGTCAGGTCCCTGACAGCTCTTTGTGGCATTGCTCTCCCAGTTTTATTATTGTTCTTTGAAGACAGAAATACTGAGTGATTGTGTGTGGGATTTGTAGAATAGGAGGCAAGACTCCCATAAAAATCCTGACACAGGCAACTGAGCTGAACAGAATGCTCTAAATTGGAGTTGTGGTGTGAGGGAGACAGGGCAAAGCTACCATAACTCCTCCAGGCTTTTAGGCAGACTATGGTCCAGTGCAGCCTTAATACAAAATGCCTCTTCATCTTTGGATGTGTATGGATTGTGCAGTTCTGAGTATTTATTGCAAAACCCATCGTGTGACAGTGGAGTTTACTGATACAAAACTGTGTACACTGGGCTGGGGTGGGTCGATCTTGGCTGGCTGTCAGGTGCCCACCAAGTTGCTCTAGCACTCTTCAGCAGGATGGGGTGGGAGAAAATAAGATGGAAAAAACTCATGAATCAACATAAAAGCAGTTGAATAAAGCAAAGACTGTGTATGGGAGCCAAGGAAAACAGATTTACTCTCTGCTTCCCATCAGCAGGCAATGTCCAGCCACTTCCTGGGAAGCAGTACACATAGCAGTTGCTCTGCAAGACAAATGTCATAACAAATGCCCTCTCTCCCTGCCCTCATATCTCATTTTTCTTGGCTTTTGTTTCTGTGCAGGTGTCATATGGTATGAAATACCCCTTTGGATAGTTTGAGTCAGCTGTCCTGGCTATGTCCTGTCCCAAGATCTTGCCCACCCTCAGCCCACTGGTGAGAGAGGAATGTTGGAGATAGAGCTGTGATGCTGTCCCAGAAAACACCAATGTGTTACCAACTCCTATCCAGCTACCAGTACAGAGCACAGCACTGAGGGCTGCTGTGGGGAAAACTGACTTCACCTCAGCCAGACCCATGGGCCCAAAAGGCATACAAACTTGGGAGGCAGCAGTTGAAACAGCCAGTAGATCATCCAGAACAAGTAAGCAAACTGTGTGTAAGAAAAGTCAGCAACTCCTGTTATATCCACAGGCCCATCAGCACAGGAATTCAGTGTCAGCTGCTTGGTGCCATAATGGTGCTTTAGGGAGTATAGGATTCCAACACTTGGGATGCTCTGTGCAAAGCACAAACAGAGGGTCTGGTAACCTGAACATGGGAAGTACTCCTCTTTATCCTGAAGAAGTGAGAGCTGTAAAATGTAATGACAGCAATATCAAGTAAACATTAACTGCACTATTCCAGCAGTGGTTATTATCGCAAATACCAAGATATTTATCTAATTATGGTTAATGTGTGAACAGAATTGCAACTCTTATCAGACCTCTGGACATGCCTTTCTACCTTCATCTGGAATGGAGCTTATTGGGGTGTTTTGCAGTAGCTTTGAGCGCTTTCCCCAAAATCTCACATGTTACTAACACCTGCTATGACAGTCATGAGGACAGACAAAAGAATCCCAGCAGCTCATAAGGAGTTTACTTCCAAAAGCCACATTAGTACAGGTCTGTGGGTCAGCAACCAGAAGCCACCAATCTAAATTCATTGCAGAGGACTGAATGGCTTTCCTTATATAACAGATATTTATATAATATTTGGTTACCCCTTTAGAAATGCTTTTGTACTTGTGGTTAGTAGAATGATTAAACTTTGTCCAAATGATAAATGCTTTTTTCTTCTTATAAAAATATTGCGTATTAGAGAGTGTCCAAAGGAGGCAACAAAGATGGTGGAGTGTCTGGAGGCCTCATGAGGAGTGACTGAGGTCACTTGGTCAGCCTGGAGGAGACAGAGGGGAGACCTCATTGGGATCTTCGACATTGTCACAAGGGGAAGCAGCAGTGTAGCTACTGACCTCCTCTCTGGTGACAAGTGAGAGGACTCGAGGAAGTAACATGAAGCTGAGTCAGGAGAGGTTTAGATTAGATCAGGGGAAGGTTTTTTACCCAGAGGGTGGTTGAGCACTGGAACAGCCTCCCCGGGGAAGTGGTCACAGCACCAAGCCTGAGAAAGTTCCAGAAGTGTTTGGACAATGCTCTTGGGCACATGGTGTGACTCTTGGGGTGTTTTGTGCAGGGCCAGGAGCTGGACTGGATGATCCTGATGAGTCCCCACTCAGCATATTCTATAATTCTATATTTGGTCTGAGCTGTCTAACACAGGTTAAGGGTTGATTTTGTGTCCAAATCTTTCAGAATTCAGGAGCCTTCAGTTCACGATGAATGTAGGGATCTTATTAATGTATAGAGCTACTGAAATGTTTTAAAAAAGACCATACAAGATTTTTTAAATCAGAAATGGTGTGGCCAGCAGGACTACAGCAGTGATCATCTCCCTTTACTCACACTGGTGAGGTTGCACAAGGAATCCTTTGTTCAGTTTTGGGCCCTTCACAGCAAGAAGGACATTGAGGTGCAGAAGTGTGTCTAGAGAAGGGCAGGTGATCAAGGGTGTGGAGCATAAGTCTTGTAAGGAGCATCTGAGTGAGAGCTCAGCCTGGATAAAAGGACGCTCAGGAAGGATATTATGGCTTTCGACTGTCTGAAAGGAGGATGTAGCCAGGTGGGAGTTGGTGTCTTCTTCCGTGAAACAAGTGATAGGGTTATAGGAAATGGCCTGAACTTGTACCAGAGAAGGTTTAGGTTGGGTATTAGGAAAAATATCTTCACAGGTTGTGCTGTCAATCACTGGCACAGGCTGCACGGGGAAGTGGTGGAGTCACCATTGCAGGAGGGATTTAAAAGACGTTAAGATGTGGCACTTGGGGACTTGGCTTAGTGGTGTACTTAGCAGTGTACTGTACTCTGTTGAAGGGTGGGATTGAAGATCTCGGAGGTCTTTCCCAACCGAACTGTCTCTGCGATTGAGTGATTCAGTGACTCAGTGAAGGTGGCCGTTGTGAGGCGGCCATGCCAGTCCTCGCGTCGCCACGGCAACGCACAAAGCCTGGGCGCGCGTGCCCTCCCCCGGCCGCGAGCGGCGCTCTCGCGAGACTTGGAGCGGCGCGGCGAGGCCGAGGCGGTCGGGGCCCGTTTCAAACCGGCGGTCGCTGGGCCGCGGCCCGGCACGACATGGCGGAGAGCGACAGGGCGGAGGCGGCCGCGCCGCGCCGAGCCGAGGAGGCGGCCGGCCAGGCGCCACAGCCGCCGCCGCAGCAACAGCAGCAGCCGGCACCGCAACAACAGACGCCGCAACAGCCGCCGCAGGATGAGGAGGCGGCGGCGGCCGCGGCACCCGGTGGCGGCGCGGGCAGCGCAAATGGCGTCAAAATGTGTGTGAGGGCAGGGCCAGGAGGGCGGCGGGGGCAGCGCGGCCGGGGCTGCGGCGGGAGGAGGTGGCCGGACCCCCCCGCCCCCATGGCCCCTCCTCCGCGGGGCCGGGGCCGGGGCCTCCCGCCCCGGGAGCTCGGGGAGGCCGCGGCCTGGGCACGGGGCAGGTGGCGGCTCTCGGTCAGCGGCCGCTGAGGGCTGGGCGGTGCGAGGCCGCCCCGCAGGGCAGGGCTGGGCTCCGAGCCCCGGGCTCTGGTACCTGGCGGACCGGTTCCCACGGGATACTCATCCAGGAGTGTTCCGCATCGCTTCTGGTGCCTTTAACGTTTCTACTTCATGCCGAAACGATGTTATTTGTAAAGTGTTGAACTAGTCTTTGTTTACGTGAGAATGGTAAGACAGCCCTATAGTAATTTACTTTTTAAAAACAACCCCGCACATGCATGCATGAAATTTTCTTGGAAACTAGCATTTTCATACACGGAGTATGTAAAATTGTGCCTTGTATAGTAGGTCTAAAAGGAGCTTAGGGAGCTGGAACTACCAGCTCTCTGGAACAATACCGTGAATAACTTTGTGTGCGTGGTTGTTCTTGATGTCAGGCTTTGAGGGTTGTCACTCTTTACATGAACTAGGTTTTGGCCTCAGATCGTTGGAATTTCAGTATCTCTTCCAATCTCATTCAGATCTTGGAAGGAAAATACATTTTTTTACATACAGTAAGTAGACTTACTGTTACAGTACATCAAAGCTGTCTGGTGTACTGTGAAGTTTTGACATGTTCTAAGCAGTCCTGCTCTGATACTGTTGTGTTTAAAAAAATGCATGTGGGGTCATCTTCAATATAAAGCTGGAGGAATAAAGATGTACTTCATGCCTTTACTTGACTCCCTGTAAAATTTAGTTTCGTTTACAAGCTATAAATTCCACTTTACTGTAAAATAGAATTTGTGGATTTTGTTTTTTTCCCCCTAGTCTGGCCCTCAGCTTCCAAACTGCACAGATTAGAATTGAATTTTCACAGGAAAATTCAAAAAGGTCACCCTTTTTGCCCCTTTTAGACTTATAATTTTATTGCCTTTTGAGGTTGCTACTGTTGAAATGAGGTATTTTATTTTCTCTGTATCCCTCCTGTCAACAGTATCTTCTTTTCCCTCCAAAACCTCACAAGCAAATGAAAAATCCCAGTCATTCTGCGTGGTAGAAGTCACAACTTGAAGTGGGGGGTTCTTGGTAGCAGAGATTCAAATCTTATTCTTTCACATACAGTTTCTAATCTTCCCCCAAACGGGTGTACAAAGGATTAAGCTGTCAGTCTGTAGGTGAAATGTATTACTTAAAAAAAAAGTATTTCATTAACCTGGTTTCATTAGCATCCATTAAACTGGAGAGGAATCCTGATGCACTTTGCACACTTCCCTAAGTCTTTTGTATTGGGCAGAGGAACTGTTCAGCACAACAAAACTAAAGTGATCCATGTGCTTTGAAATCACGTTGTGAACTTCTTCCATTTCTGTCTGCTTATCTTATTATGGACACTGGTGAGGAGAGGAGTAGAAGTTTGTTTTAAAAAATCAAGTTTTAGGACTTTCATGTTCATGTATCTTGTACTTATTTGTTTTTAGGCTTCTTGTTTTGCATGTGGAAAGCTTGTCTTTTGTCTTCAAAACTTTATGGAGAGTTCAATAGCTTTTTTTTTTTCCCAAAAGGTGTAATGGCTCTTTCAAACCAATGAACATATGCACTTTTTTTTTAAGAACTAATTGTAGACATATTTTTTCCAGTCCTAGGAATGATGGTCTGTGATTTCACAGGCAAACACTAATTTAATGTATGAAATGTGTAGCTCATACAAAAGGTAAAGTTTAGAAATTATTATTGTTTTTCCCCCATGAAAATGTCAGCTTATAATTTCTGAGTCTGTCTTTTCTGTGGTCTGTAGGTGACTAATGAGACATTGCTTTAAATGTATCTTTTGATTGAAATTATTTTTAATATTCAAGGAGGAGGGTAAGAGTTGTAAAAGGATTTCTGCCTCTGGCCTGGCCACTGGCCTGTGTTGGTTTTGGCAGATGAGTTTTGCAAGTAGGATTGTTTCTTTAATTAATCCTCTATTTTCAGCAGCCTGGCTGTGGTTCCCAGACCAAGTGCAGTGTTGCTCTGTTTCCCAGATTTAGGAGTTTATGCCAGGCTTGTATCTTCTGTGCTCTCTACTGATTTGTACAGCCAGGTCTTGCTGAGCCTCTGGATTCCATATTTGGAGACCTGTCTCATCCTGTGCACTACACTGAGCACCAAGGGGCTGTTTCATAATCCTTTAAGCAGGAAAGAGCTTAAAAGGCTGAAGAGAATCCACTGCTTTAATCCTAACACTTAAGGAGGAACTCAGATTTTTACTAGGAGTCTCGTTGGGCAGGAGTTTTGCATTTGCAAATGGGATTGGATTGGAAGGAACTGATCTGACTGGAAGACCTGATACTCTGCTCTTTGCCTCCTCCCTTGAATCCCTCCAGTTCCTGCATTGTTCTGTTCATTTCACTTCACTGCCCAGCCACACAAGAATTATGTTGTCACACAGACAGGATGGTGTGGAGGAGGGATGATGCAGGGGGACGTTGGAGGATGCTTGAACTAGATAACATGTTGTTGACTTGAGATGTTGTAAATTTTACAAATACTTGCCCCAGGGAGTATTCATGCATTTCCCAGTTGCTAATCCACTCTGAATCCACATATAAACACAAGGACTGTGAAGTTAATACCATATGAGTATTTCAAAATCGGGGAAAAAGTCAGGGGAGAGATATGGAATGTATTTGAGTGTACTCCTCCCTGAAAAGTGCCCAGGCTTGGGTAGATAATACACTTAGCTTCACGAAAAGCTCCTTGCATGTGCTTTTGAGTGCAGGACTGCAACTTACTCACTGTTTTGTTAACTGTGCAGAGAGCTGAAAATTTGTCAGTTAATCAAAATCACTGGTTTTGCCGTATGTTGTGGTTGTAGAATTAAAATGCCTGAAACCTTCCGAAGTGTCAAAATGAGATAAAAACTAAGCCTTCTGAAATGTGGGAAATATAGTAAAGATAGTGATGTAATTTAAGGAGGAGGGTTCATAATAATTCACTTCTGTCAGTCCTGTAGGATATCACCACCTAGTTGTTCTAACTCAGGATGCTAATTCTGGCTTTTTAAAATACATGTTCCTGTAAAAGTACTTTTTAAGTTTCTCTTTAAGTAGACAGTGATGTGTAGTTAAAGATGTAGCATCTGTTTAGTGGATCACAGTTGTGTGGCTTTATTCAGTGGATTCTTTCAGTTCAGCAGTTCTCCTTTTTAAAAGTAACAGTTCAGGCTCCTTGAGCCTCTGTTAGCATGCTAAATGACCTTCTAATAGTAACAATATCTGGAGTACTGAAGAGTTACAGATATTTCTTCTAATTCTGTTAAAAGTCTATGGTCTTACTAAAGTTGAGATTTGGACTGCCATAAAAGAGAAGCAGACAATTTTCTTAGATTTTCATCTAAAAAATAAAAATATTTTAAAAGGAGAATTTTGGTGCTATTGGTGAAGTTTTGAAAGACCGAGGGCCAGGCATCTGTTTTGTTGTTTTTAGTGGATAATACCTAGTTACTTAATTAGTCTTAGACTCATAGCATGGCTTAATACAGCTGTTTCGTATGCATTAGCAAGTTTTCCAATTTTAGTAGTGTTAAGCAGTGAAACTGAAAAAATATTTGTTCTTAGTTGAATTTTAATTTCTGTCTAACAGTAGTCTGGCACAAATTGTGAATAAAAATAATTGATGGGGTAGATAAGACATAATTTGATATAAAACCTATTGGAGTTGATTTTGATATATTATTATTCCATTGAATTAAGCATCTCGAGCTGTTTCAACTCTCAAGCTTAGACTGTTTCTACTCCCACTTCTGTGGTGAGTATCCTGAAACTTGTCCAAGTGAGGTGTGAAAATCACCAAAGCACCAAGGCTAAGTACTATAGGTGATTTTTCACTCTTTCTGTTTTGGACTTTGTAGTAGTTTCGTATTTCCATCTTTCTGCGTCTTGACAGACAGGATGTGCTGGCACAGGTTGCCCAGATTTGTGGATGCCCCGTCCCTGGAAGTGTTAAAAGTTGGATGGAGCCCTGAGTAAGGTGGTCTAGTGAAAGGTGTCCATGGCAGGGGGCTTGGAATTAAATGATCTTTAAGGTCCCTTCCAACCCAAACCATTCTAGGATTCTGTGATTCTGTGAAATGGAATGTCAGTGACTTAGTAAGATGTGCTTTCTTTACTTAGTATTGTAACATTGTTTTGTTCTTGATAAAACAGTGGATTTTGGAATTACTCTGATAGCATGGATTTATTTTTCCTAATTTGAAATGCAGCATTTGACATCCTGGGAATTCCAATAGCATAAGAAATACTCAGTTATATAGGTAGGAAGTGGGATAGTCTAATGAGCCAGCACAAGACTAATAGTGTTTTTGTTTGGATTTTTGTTTTTTAATGTAGGGATAATGATGAGACAGCAAAAGAAGGGAAAGCACCTGTGAAAGAAAAGTTTGTTGGAAAAGTAAAGGCAATCCCTTCTCTTGGAAACAAGAATAAATTCCACCCCTATGCAAAGGAGAAGAATGCAGGCTCTGGAGACAAGAAGGCTGTTAATCGCAATAGAGTTTTTATTAGCAACATCCCATATGACATGAAATGGCAAGCTATTAAAGACCTGATGAGAGAGAAAGGTAACTTACTCCTTGTAATACACTTACACAGAAACTGATAGGGCTTAAATGCACCCAATGTGTCCTTTGAGCCACACAGATTTGATTTGACTTTTTTGTTTTGGCCTTTACTTGGTACATCTATCTCCCTTCCCCCTCTTTCATCTGAGACAATTGCATTGCAGGGTAGGCTGGGTAAATGAAGTGCTCACAATCTTCTGCCATTCTGGTGTGACAGTAGAGAGTATATGCATGACCTCATGAGTTCTTAAAGAGATTGTGCTTTGTCTAGTTGTAGTTCTTGTAGATTTTTTTTTTCTCTAAGGGCTTTTGTATTTAAGCAACACATGAAGTGTGTTAACCTGAATAATAAGGGATGTCTTTCAAAAGTTGTTTTGTATTTCTTTGGTGGAATCTGGCTGTGGCGTTAACTGTCTGCATTGTCACTACTGCCATGACTGTTTGTCTGGAGCTTTGTATTAAAAGCTTGTTACTATTGTTGCAGTTCTGATAGAGAAATCTGACTACCCCAAAAATTTTATTTTAAATTTGGGGTAAAACAATGATAATATATGGATTTTGTGAAAAGTTAGTTCTGTGTTTCCTTGAAAAATTGATTCTTCAAAAGTAATGCAAAGCACACTTGGCTTTTAGGCTGTGAAAAATGCCAGACCCCCCTTCTGTAACTGCTGGCTTATCTGTTGTAAGGTGACATGACTATTTGATTGGTTTATTTACTTAAACTTGCTACTTTAGAAAGTGAGTTGCTTGCTGTGAAATATTTGATGTGTAAATTTGGTTATTATTGAAGGCAAACTTTTGATTGAAGATATTCAGGTAGAAAGTCACCTTAAAACAGGTGTTGTGAGTAGGATGATAAATGTAACACTTTCCAGTGAACGTTGACGTTTCATTTGTTAGGTTAAGGGACTGTGTATATCTGAATTTGTTCACCAACTATATCATACTGGCCAAAATATGATCTGTAGTCTGAATTAGGTTAAATATAGTTGTTTGTTTTTAGCTTTTGAGAATGTGGCTGCTGCATATTTCTGAAAACTAGCTAAATTATATAGCCATTGACAGGAGGTATGTTGGTCTGGTTTTGATTGTTGGTGAATAATAGGTGATTCTCTGTAGACTTGTGCACAGGGGCACAGTAAAGAAAGATACTGGTGTTTAAATGCATTGTCTCTTGGTATTTTCCCTTTGTATGTCTTATGTAGTTGGTGAGGTTACATACGTGGAGCTGTTTAAGGATGCTGAAGGAAAATCAAGGGTAAGTGCCGTGGGCAACAATCTGCTAGAGGTTTAAAAGTTCCTCAGCAGTTTTATTTTTGTATAATACCTGTACCAGTTATTGGAAAGTAAGTTTCATTTTTACACTGATTTTCATTAAGGTAGCCTTGAGGATTCTGTATTAGAAGTAGTCTGACACCTTCATGCAACTCTCACTAGCTGGTTGTAAGGGACAAAGTACTTCTGTAAATGTTAACAAATGGCATTTACTTAATTCTTGTTTTTAGCCAACACCTTTGTCTTGGTACAATTCTGTTTCATATAAAGGATGTTCAATAAACCATTTTATTTAAATTTTGTTAGTGTAGTATGCTCTTCTTGGGGCCAATAAGTATAAAATGTTAGCTAAGCATATACTGGGTGAAGTGCCTGATTTCACAGCTTTGCAGGATTGGTACTTTTAAACTCTGGCTTAATGTATTTATTTCTTAAAACTAAATGGATGGAGATGGTTGGTAGCCAACAAGAGTGCCTGCAATGAGGCACTAATTGTGAAGATTGTTAAAGCTCCTTTGTCTTCTTAATAATAGTCAAAAGTTTGGCCAATAGCAGCTCCAAACCTGCAGCAAGAATGTGAGAAATGCAGGTTTGAGTCTTAACTGAGGTTGTATCAATTGTTGTAAATTACTTTCTGTAATACTTGTTAAAACTAAAACATGCTGTCAGCTTTGCTATGCTTAAAGAAATCCTCAACTCTTTGCTTTATTAGAAGGATGCTGGTGCAGTCAATAAGGTTATTTTCTTATAAGGTAATTTCTCAATTATGTTGTAGTACTGAAGAGGTATGCAGACTGCTTTTTCATTGTAGTGGTGTACTTGATGTAGGTAGATTTAAATTTTGTAGTTAGTGGACAACTTTTAATGACGAGTGTCTTGATTGGTTTTTAGTTATGTTTTGGGGTTATTTTCTTCCCACCCTTTCCCTCCCACCTCCTCTTCCCAGTCCTTACATGGATCTGTGTGGCCTTTTTCCAATTCTGGTTTGACTCAAAGAGCATGAGACGATGTGTTCTCTTGCATTTGAATGGTATGTATGCTGAGAAAGTAGGAGAAATTCAGATTGGCTACCACTAAAGAGCATATATTATGGATTTTGAAGCTGAAAATAACTTGTATAGTTACTTAACAGTGAGCTGGGATCTTTAACTGGAATCTTCATTGCTCTGTCATATGTGCTGACTGACTTCTTTTTTTTTTTTTTGCTTGTTTTCTCTTTACATATGATGACAAATCTCGTGGATATAGGGTTGTGGGTAAGTTTCTTTTTTTATGTGTGTAGAAGCACACTGCTATCCAAACATTCTATTAGTTTTGGCATGTTAAACTTTATTTTAATACTCTAAATGTTTTGATCTCTTTCTAAGTGTGGTTGAATTCAAAGATGAAGAATTTGTTAAGAAGGCATTAGACACTATGAACAAATATGATCTTAGTGGAAGACCCCTGAATATTAAAGAGGTATGTTTATTGCTGCTGTTTTGAGTTTGAAATAGTAAAGATACTAAAGCTACTGAGATGACCATACAGTGTTTTGAGAATCTTAGATGTATAATTTCCAGTTTCATTTTTTGTGAAATTTTCTCAATGGGCTGAACTGCCTGTTGGCTTGCAGAAGCTTGGATACTATGCCAAGTAAACTGACAAAAAGCATGTCCTAAAGTCAAAATAATCTAATGCTGTTTTTTGTTAAAACAACTTTACTTCATATTCTTACCTTAGTGTTACCAGGTCTTCTCCAACCTAAGTAATTCTATGTTTACATTGCTTACCTGCTTCAAAATATGACACACAATGAGCTGATTATTAGACCACTACATATGTGCAAAAATGGGGCTGGAAATAGGGAAGTGGTGCTGTCTGGAAAGTGAAGTAATGTTGACATTTCTATTGGAGTGCTGTAGTGTATGCTGGTATCTGATGCAGTTCTTCCTGTCCTGTTACGATTTTAATAATGGTATTAATAAATAAGACAAAACCACCACCTAATTAAATTAATTCAGTTCTTGGAAGAAAGTGCTAGACTGACAGTCCTTTAGCTTGAAATCTTTTCTACTTGTCCATAGGCTAGGTACAGCATGTGAAGTGGCAGTGCACGCTTCCTCAACAAGTGCTTTGCCAATATGCCTCAACCCTCATCCGAAAGGACCCACCTCTAGAGGTGAGGGAATTAGGTCTCCATGCTAATTCAGTTCATGATCCCTCTGACATGGACAAGTGTATTTATTAGTTGATAATTTTCAGGGGTTTATGCAGAATTTCAAATAGTACCATTTTGTTTGTTGCCACTCTGGTTGTTGATGATTAAGTGGCTTTGTTTGTGCCCACGTTGCAGGATCCTGAAGGGGAACATGCTCGTAGGGCACTACAGCGAGGAGGAGGGCAGTTTCCAGGAGGACATGGACCTGATGCGGCACCTGGAATGATGAATTTACCACCTTCTATTCTCAATAATCCAAACATTCCTCCTGAGGTTATCAGTAATTTGCAAGCAGGCAGGCTTGGGTCCACAATTTTTGTTGCCAATGTAAGTTTAAAACTGTATTTTATAACTTCAATGTTTGCTCTTTGTAAGACGTCTTTATACCTGTGTAGGTCAGTTTTAATATAAAGATGAGGTTGGAAATAGTTCACAGTTAGTATATTCAATTGAAAATGTTGGGTGTGTGTTCAGATTTTGGACATGGAAAGATAACGTTAAACTATTGAGACTGTCATGCACTTCTAATTACTGCAGTCATTTGTTGATTCAAAAATATTTTATACATCTTTTCACTATTTACAATTACATTTCTTTTTTATTAAACATATACTTCAGTTTATCTTTCTATTTACTTTAGACTAACACAATAAAGTTCTAACAAATACAGTGGTTCAAGTTCTTTATTAGCACAAAAGGCTACTGCATTTATATGAGGTCTTGTGGAATTACAGCTGCTCTTCTCAAAAATGAGAAGACCCAATGTTAGTATGTTAATTAAAGCAAAGTACATGTACACAGAATAAATTGGGGACTTTCTGGACTTTGACACAGTGTGTGTATATTACAAAATCTCAGCTATTTGCAATTATCAAGCGTTTTGTCAATGAAGAATTAACAGCAATTCAGAAAATCTCTTCCAAATGTAATAGCAGAACAGGGATGTGCACTGAAATCACGGATGTATTTCTGTGTTTAAGCTTGACTTCAAAGTTGGCTGGAAGAAACTGAAGGAGGTATTCAGCATTGCTGGAACTGTGAAGCGTGCAGACATCAAAGAAGATAAAGATGGCAAGAGTCGAGGAATGGGCACAGTTACCTTTGAACAAGCAATTGAAGCTGTTCAAGCAATATGTATCCTTGGTTTTGAAAAATAATTGATCATATGTTGATTAGTCTTTAATGGTTCTGACAGGGTAGTTTTGCAAATGGTGCTTATTTGCCTTGTAGCTATGATGTAGGGACTAGAGTGTAATACTGTGCAGATTACATTTGTAATGCCTGAATTTACTACTAAGTTTTAAAAGTTTCTCATGATGTTGAACAAAATTAAAATACCTGGCAGTGCGCCAATTGTGAAACTAACTTTAATGTACCTAACAGCTTGTATTGCATCTTCTGGCCCTTGAATTGGGTTTCTAAAGATAAGAATCATAGTAATTATACAGAAATACAATAAGTAATTACATTGATTCGTCAGAAACAGTTAAATTGCCTTCTTAAGACTCCTTGACTTGCATTTCTTCAGCTATGTTCAATGGACAATTCCTGTTTGATAGACCCATGCATGTAAAAATGGTAAGTTGCTTTCATTTCTTTTTACTTTATATCTCTGCCAAAATGTTGAAAGGATCATAGCATAACATCCTTGTTTTTTATCAGGATGACAAATCAGTTCCCCATGAAGACTTTCGTGTTGTGGACAGCAAAAGTTCACAATTACCTCGTGAGTGCATGCTCTGTTTTCTACTCCTTGCACTTAGTATATGGTGATCCATGTTTTCACACAGTTTAGTAATACTTTTGCTTACTGTGATCTCTCTGATAGAGAGGAAGGTCTCTCTTCTGATCATACTTTTTTTTTGTTGTTTTTGAGGTGGTCTTGGTGGCATTGGTATGGGACTTGGACCAGGTGGACAGCCCATCAGTGCAACACAGCTGAGCATGGGTGGTGGACTGGGGAGCATGGGTCCGGGAGGTAAATCCATATTCTTCATTTTTAAGTTATACAGAGCTAGTTTAAAATTTTTAAAGTTTAAAATTGTCATTTCTGTGTTTGCAAAAATGACAGACTTTTGACAAAGCAAGCCTTGTGTAGTTTGCTTTTGAGATTTTAACTCTGACTTTTTAAAAATCCATTAGGGTGTACTAAGTGTTGTTTTTCTTTTTGGTTTAAAGGTATGGGAATGGACGGCCCAGGATTTGGTGGAATGAGTAGAATGGGAGGCGGTACGTGCAATGAAATTTTTTGCATTAAATAGTTCTTTAATACTTTATAGAAAACACTTTTCCTTATTTTACAGGACTTCCTGGATTTCGTGGAATGGAAGGAATGCCTAACATGGGAGGATTTGGAGTCAACCGAATGGGAGGTAGTTGAACACTGTTCCTGTACACCTACTAGTTTGCTAATATTTATTTATTAAAAGCTCTCCATTTAGGGGTGGGTAATATAGATTAGTTCAAAGGAAACAGTTGAATGAGTTGAATGAGTGGAGATCACCGAACTGGCAGGAGAGTTGAGTGTGTAATAGGTGCCTCTATGTGCATTGTGCATTGGACTTGCTTCTATTTAAACAAGCAGCTGTGAAACAAGTGTTGTAGGAGCATCAACTTAGATATAAATAACAGAATATTTGTGGGTTTTTGCTTTGTTCTTTACAGAAATGTTCCGTGGTGGAATGGGAGCAAACATGGAAAGAGAATTTGGTCGTGGTGACATGGCATTGAATCGTGGTTTTGGAGAGTCTTTTGGAAGGATGGGTATGGTAACTGTTGAATTTTCTGGGACATAGTATTGGAAGAATTTTGCTAGAAGAAGAGGAGACCTGGTTTCATTTGGTTGTCTTCTGTCCCTTCTCCCCCAGTCATTACTGTAAGGATGTAATCTGAGTGTTCATTACAGTCACCACTTAAGACAGAGGTTCAGGTGTGGAGGGTTTTTTCCCGCCTGTAAAATATAAATGGAATAACTATTTGAGGAAAGCATTTACTTTCATACTGTTTATTTTGTGGGGTATTAAATCTTTGGGGTGTTGAAGTATATGCTTCTGATAATCCTGAACAAACTGTCCATGTACAGCCTTTGTAACTTCCATGAGCCTGTTTTGCAAATGCATGGTGTAATACTGTTTTTACTGCAGAGCAGGTAGCATTGGACAGGAGTGTTGAATTTTGGTGCCCTCAGATTTTGTCCTGCCTTCTGAGGTGCTGTAGCTCAGAATGGTATTTATTGGCCTCTTCAGTAACTGAGCCAGCGTTATTTTGTTTATAGATGATGTCTTGTTGGCAGTGGGGTTCCCTCAAATCAGTTACTCTTCCATCTTCAGAGGCGTGGAAGAGCTCAGCAGTAGAGCCTTCTTGCCCTTTGTTACTATGCTGTTACCTGGATGAATCACAGAATCCCTTAGGCTGGAAAAGATCACCGAGTCCAGCCTTTAACCCAGCTCTGCCAAATCCACCACTAAGCCAGGTCACCATGAGCCACATGTACATGTCTTTTAAATCCTTTCAGGGATGGTGACTCCACCACTTCATAGGTCAGACTGTTTGTATGATTGACAACTCTTCCTGTGAAGCGTTTTTTCCTAATATCCAATCTAAACCTCCCTGGTGTAACTTGAGGCTGTTTCCTCTTGTTCTATTGCTCGATACTTGGTAGAAGAGGCTGACCCCATCTCTCTGCAACCTCCTTTCCGATAGTTACAGAGAACAGAAAGGTCCTCCCTGAGTCTCTTCCTCTCCAGGCTGAGTACCCCAGCTCCCTCAGCCGTTCTTCACAAGGCTTGTGCTCCAGAGCCTTGATCAGCTGTGTTGCCCTTTTCTGGACATGTTCCAGCACCTCTGTGCCTTTCTTGTTGTAAGGGACCTGAAACTGAACACAAAATGCATTATAGGAGACAGCTGTTCTTCCTCTTCCCTGTTTCTTGTACTTTTCCAGTACTTCACCTCCTTGAAAGAGAAGAACTGCTAAGAGTGTAAGGTTAATCTGGCCTAAAAGTTGATTTTTTTTTTTCAAATTTTATTAGTTGAGGCAAGTCATAGCAAAGGGTAACTGTTGTGTGCTTCTCTTCAATATTGATAGTTGTGTAGAAGTGGTAAGAACATAATAAGCTTGTCCTTTGAGCTAGTCTTAATGCCGTGGAATGAATATCTTAGAAATCAAGTGTATGCTTTCACTCTGGCTACTTGCATAAACGTCTGTTTCCTGTATGAAAATGCAAGGCCACTTCAGTTATAAATGTTTCTGCAAGCAGTAGGCTTCTGAGTCTTCTGGTAACACGTTGGTTTAGAAATTTGTGAACATGGCCACTGTAAGACTCTGATGTGGGTGTCTTTCATTCAGTAGCATAGTGTCCTAAGAACCAAGATTAGAGATTCCCAGTTTAACCTTAAATAATGGAAGGAAATTGTAGAGACTTGAATAGATACTGTGTTTGATCAGGGAAGGCCCTGATGTACTCCTGTTACAGTGTTTAGATTAATGGTATTTTAAAAAGAAGTACTGTGAAGGCATTTGGTTTTGGTTACCGTGAAATCAAGGAAGGTGTCTTTAATTGGGCTATAGTATCAGAGTGGAATTGAGGATGGTTGATTTGCAGCAGAACTGTTGACGTTTTATACTATCAAGTTCATATAAGATGAAGCCTGGAGTTTTGAGGTTGTTCTTCCCGATGTGGGAAACGGCCCATTAAGTTTTACCATGTTTGTGCTGCTGGCAGGCTGTCAGAGGGGAGAAAGCTAGAAAGAAATCAGAGAAGCTTAAATCCTGTAGTAGAAAAGGAGAAACTAATTTTACTTACTAGATGTTCCTATTTAGTTTGTATAGTAAAGGCACACGTTAAAGTGCCCTTATAAAAAAATATTGCCAGGTAACCGTGCACTTCATTAGTGTGTGCTTTGTTTTTTTCACTAACTGGTGGTTTCAGTGTATGTCACTTCATTATTTTTCTCTGTTTAGGTGGTGCAATGATTGGTGTTTTTGCAGGAGGAATGGGAGCACCTAGCATGGGCCCAGTAAGATCTGGAATGAGTAGGTTAACTTGTTTCAATAGAACATAAATGCATAGGCAATGTAACAATACAGTGTACACCTACTTGTATCAGAGGAACTCGCTGTAGCGTAGTGTCTTGCTGTTGATGGAGGTAGAACTCTGTTGCATGTGACAAGTCTAACAGTTTTCAAAGCTGTTTTGTTGAGGTAAAAGTTCAGAGGAAAACCAGCTAATACCGTCTTTCCCTTAATCTTAGATTTGGAATGGTTTTAACTTCTAGTTTGGAGGGAGAAGTGATTAAAGTAAACTTGTGTTTCAGAAAGAAAGACAGGCAGAGTTATTTCAGTAAACTCATGAAGCTGAACCTCAGTATTCTGTCATCATTGAAATAAAAAAATCAGCCTTGAATTTCAGATTATCCCCCAGTTTAATTTTGTTCAAAGCTCCAATACTGAGTTTGTATTGCAGCAACTCTCTGAGTTCCTCAGGCTAGAGCAGATGAGAAACTAAAATCTTGCTAGTGCTAATCTTAGAAGGCATAAGGCTTAAAGAGAGGGTCCCTCATGAATGATCTTGATAGTTTTACTGTACAATGATTTTTAATTATTAATCCAGAAATATTATAGTATTTGAATGCTATTGCTCTTAGTTACTTATATAAAATAAATTAATATATTTTATTCCATGTATGTACTTTTTATTGGGGTTTAAACCATGACACATAGGAAAGTTCATGCTCTTTACAGTACTGGCAGTAACTTCTGTTCTCGGCCAAAAACAAAAGTCTTCTCTAGAAGATTTTATAATTAGAAAATCTAATTAGGTGTGGATATGGCTGCATTAAGTAGAGCTGAATATAAATGCAGGAAGCCAAATAAACAATAGTATATCTGGTCAAATTATCTGTACCTAAGTATTGCCACAGTTACTTATTTGATCTTTTTAGTAAAGGGTGTAATATTTTTTTAATTAAACAAGACAGACTTTAAATCTGACTTCTTGTGTTCAACATTTTGCTACATTAGATGGTATGACTAATAGCTTGATGCAGTTTGGTTTTACTATTAGTTTAGAACTGACACTCTATATCTTGTATAATACTTTGTCTTAAAATACTAGCCATGCTCCTCAATAAATCACTGTGCATGTATAAAAGTTGTGGTTTATATTACAGCAGTTGTAACAAAGTTATTCTTCTCCTGACACAAGAACTTTATTTTATACCAAATACTTGTGTGTTTATTATTAAAAGGAGATTCTGTTTTATCCTCCATTTCTTTCTCTGTGTAGGTGGTGGAATGGGTGGTATGAACAATATGGCTGGAGGAATGGGAATGGATCGGATGGGTTCCGGTTTTGATCGAATGGGACCAGCCATGGGTGGAGGCCTGGACAGGAACATGGACATTGATCGAGGATTTGTGCCTGGCCCGATGGGAGGTGGTATGAGAGAGAGATTAGGCTCTAAAGGCAACCAGATATTTGTGAGAAATGTAAGCAATTAAATATATAGAAACCACAAGCTTATTTTGTGTGTATGATTGATTACATACTCTTATTCTCATTGTAATATTTTGTTATCAATAATACTTTTTTATTTTAGCTTCCTTTTGACTTGACCTGGCAGAAGCTAAAGGAGAAATTCAGTCAATGTGGTATGTATATGAACCTTACCCCTGTTCATCTCCATGGAGTTCATGTGTTATGTGGTGTTTATTAGATAACAACAGGAAGACTGTTGTCTGACTCTGAAGAAGAGTCTGGTTAGCTTAATCTTTCTTATTTCATCCAGCTTTCTCGAGTTACATAAATAGTTTTTAGGCATGACAACACAAGAACAAGGTACAGTATGGGCTATGTTGGCTCTGAGTGCTCTTGAGCACTTGCTATAAACTTTAACCTATTTCATTAATAAAATTATTCTTTGAGTTTTTTCTTTTATTGACATAATCCCTGGCTAGTAAAAGTATATAATGTAGTGTTTCCTATGAGTTAAATACATGCAGGAGCCTGGATCTGTCCAGGTCATGCATTACTTCAGAAATGGTGCTGCGTCAAGTCAGAGTTAGTCATTTTGCCAGTGTAACATTACAGGTTTTCTACATATAGATGATCCTGATTAGCATATTTACAGGCTGTAATGTTCCCCTTTATCTTAAGAATAAAGGCTTGCTACAAATATTCAATAATGTTTTTTATCTAATTCAGAAAAATTGGTCTTTTCACAGAAATAAGTGAAAAATAAAGCTTGGGTGTAGAAATACATGATGTGTTGAAAACACATTTTCAGAACAGAGAGCTTTAACTGAATTGCTTCTTATTTTGGATAGACAGAAAAGATAAATATTTTAAAACATACTACTAATGCCTAAGACAGTCATCATACAGCTGTTTACAGATTTGATATAAATTAGACCTCACAGTTCAACTATGAAAAATTACAAAGTGTTGATGTTTTCTTTGTAGATGGAGGATACAGCACAACAGGTTCTTTCTTTTTTTTAAGTCTTAACCTCCTGGGCAACTTTCAAATAGTTCAGATTTTTTTTTCATTATCTCTGTCAGCTAATGGATGTAGTAATTATGTTCAGTTGCTTTTAAAAATTACAAGCAACAGATGGTGTTCATGTCAGCGTCCTAAGGAAATACAAAGACTGTTTCCCAATTTCTTTCAGTGAAAGGACAGTCTTACATGATATTTAAAAATAAAAGGCTTTGTATTTCAGGGAAAAGTTTTTTTGTTCCTAGTGACATTCAGTGGCTCAGGAGGGGTGTGCTAAAATGTACCATAAACTTATTAGCTCCAGGGAACTGAACATTCTCAGACGTACCAAGACATCTTTATAAAAATATTTCCTTGTGAGTTGAGTGTCCAACCTCAAAGAAGCTCAGCAGGAATTGAATAGTGTGCATGCTAATTTTCCACCACTCCGGGCCTGGTAACTTTATTGTTTTAAAGGCTTTAATTTTGCTTTGCAGCTTCTTAACAAAATTGCTTGGTTGTGACTATTGCTTGGTATGTTTTTTGTGATGAACATGGTGGACTGGATTAAGCTACAGTTCAGTTAATGCCTGTCAATGCTCACACTTCTGTCAGTATGAAACACAAACCTTTCCCTGAGTCTTACAGGGCACTTTGTTTCAAACTTGAGGTCACATCCAGGCATACTTCAGGAAAGATTTGAAATAACAGATCTGGGTTTGGATTCTTTCCTGCTGTTTTGTCCTGTGTCACCTTGCTTGAATGAGTGAATGTACCATCGGTCTGAAAGTGCCAATTTCATGTTCCCCTAGATTATACTTAAAAATGTTTTTTTATCACTTCTGAGTTCTTTAAGTTGTTAGTACACTGAGGACTTGAAATAACTGCTGTTTAACTTATTTATTCAGGTCATGTAATGTTTGCAGAAATAAAAATGGAGAATGGAAAATCAAAGGGCTGTGGAACAGTCAGATTTGACTCACCAGAATCTGCTGAAAAGGCCTGTAGGATAATGAACGGCATAAAAATCAGTGGCAGAGAAATTGATGTCCGCTTGGATCGCAATGCATAATTTAAAACTGTGTGTTCAGGAACATTCCTATGTCTGTTTAGCTTCTCTGTCTTAGTAAGTCATTTTTAGTAACATTGTATGCTTACAAAAGCTGTAAAAAGGAACTTTTAAATCCCACCAGCCTTTAACAGTATAGTGTTTAATATACTGTGATACTTGTTAACTGAATCTTACTATGTTTGGTTTTTAAAGACAATTTGCCTGATTTTTGTTGTTTTTTTAGAGGCACTGAGCACCTGCAGGTCCCTATAGACCGGGGATGCTTTGGATGCTCAGTGCCTTTGGAAAATTAGGCCAAGTGTCTCTAGTCATTCAGTTTAAATGAATGGTTATACTGTTTTTAATAAAATAAGCCATTTTCTCTGTTAATCTCCAGATTGCATAGTGGGATTTATTTAGTGTTTTCTGATCTTTTTTTCCCCCGCCAAATGTGTGTAACAACATTGTAATGTAAGAAGTAGATGTCTTTTTCAGAATTTTGGTTTTATATGTGCGTTGTAGTCATACTATAATTCTTGACTCTAAAAGAAAGGGCTCCAATTAGGCTGTGATGTTTTTGTTCTAGTTAGTATTACTTTAATGACATTACTTAGTTCTGTATATAAGATTTAGAGCCCAATGGGAATTTGGAGTTGGTTTTTTAAATTTTATTTTGACTAAATGAAGAAACTGATCTTTTTCTCCTGCTTTTATTTTTTTCATCAGCATAATCACTGATTAAAACTAGTTACCACAGACCCTTGTAGGATTGTTTCCTATGATGCCAAGTTCATATAAAATTGATAATACAGTAAATACTAAGTACAGGACAAGACAAATTGTTCCCAATTTTTTATCTATTTTCCAGCCATTCAGGTGAACTGCCAGAAAAATAAAACCAACAGAACAGATAAGAGAAATGGCTGTGTATGTCAGACCACTGCTGTTCACTTCGATGGGTCCTGATGTATTTATGAAGGCAGTTTTTATAAACCAGGGTATTCCCAAACAGAGCATATCAAATACATTGGATCCTACAATGTTAGACATAGCCATATCTCCATTTCCTGTAAAAGAAGAAATACAAATAAGTTGGCTTAATTGTATTGCATGAAATTGCCAAACTGTTTTGGAGGAACAGACTGCCAGCCCTCAGTTTTTCACAGAGCACCCTTTTCAGATTTTGCATTGGAAGAACTATAGTCACAATTCTACAGAATATGGGTACCACAACCATAAAAAGTCTCTCTAAATCACCAGCATCTGCACAGTTGCACTTAAAATTAAGCTAGACAGGCTATTATAAAGTCCAGTCATGTTTAAAATACCGAGACCTACAGTTGTGTTCTGCAGTAAAACTATAATACGTAATCAACAACAAATAAACCAATCTAGAATATTTCTCTGAGATACTCTGAGAAGTTTTTAAATGTCTGAGCCACAGCTTTTTCAGGTAAGCTATTTATTTATTTTTTAGTAAACTTAAGCTCTATAATCTGGAGCACAAATTTTGTGGTTACTCCTTGAATTTCTCAAAATGTTGACTAGAATTCTTTCTTTTTGTAGTACCTTTTAAACACATCCATTGGCATGAGTCTAAATACTAAAATCTTTACCTTTTCGAGCCACCAGCACACTTGCAACTGTATCAGGTACACTTGTTCCTGCTGCGAGTAATGTAAGACCCATGACTGACTCTGGGATCCCCAGCGTTTCACCTGCAGTTGAGAAATAACGGTAGAAAATGCAAGTGTGATTTTAGTTAGGGTTCATCCAGAGAAAGTGCTTTGGACTTTGTTTGGTGGAGAAAGAATCACTAATCATACAGTAATTTCAAATGGAATGTATCAGCTAACTTAACTACACGTGAGGTGACTGAACCACAAAGCAGTTAAAACAAAGAGTAACAACAAATATCCTTCCCTTGTTCTTCAAGTCTGCAGTGGTTAAGACAGTAGCAATTATGATTTTTTTCTTGCAGATAAAGTAGAAGTTTAAATATCTAACAAATTGCTATTCCTTTTTTTTTTTTCCCTCAACTTCTAGAAAATACTATAGTCTCTGTTACAGTTTTGGGCATCTCCTTGTTAGTGTTCAAAAGTCACATGAAGCAATAACTCTTATAATCATTCTTTTTAATCCCCTCATGGGGAGGGGAAAAAGCACATGAATTTTCTTGGGGAGGACAGTCATTAAGATATTATGAGAATACCGTCTCAACTACATGCCTTTACCATTTCACTCCAATTAGAAAGTGATTTGGAAGAATCAAAGTGTGGAATTTTTATATGACTTTAAGTACAAGTAACCCCTTAGAAGTGTGAGTTCCTTTAAGGAAATACTTACTTAAATTAAAAAAAGAGCATTAGAAGGGCAGCTTATTTTTCCCTAATCTCTATTTTTCTTAGCCCTAAATGTCTTGTAACCATATTAATTTCTAACTTAAAATACAGGGATTGTTCAGAGCTGTTTTAGCAGTTGTACCATTCAAAAGCATCAATATGCTGAAGTATTTGATACCTCTGGTGAAGCTACAAAGTAATTAATTTTTCTTAAACATTTTTGTTCACTAAAAAGAATCTAATATTTTTTATTGTTGAAATCTGAGTTCTTACTTGAAATACTTTGACATATTTAGTAAGAGCAATTTTATTTAAATAAGACGCAGTATGCTAAGCTAGGTCAGCAATTCTTGTCTATTACTTACCAGCTTAGTCTAGAGCAGCCCAGTAAAGTTATGATTGAAACTGTTTGTTGGTTTCAGAGGAACTAACATGATCCTGTTGCAGAATTT
The DNA here is from genome assembly GCA_013399835.1 of Leptocoma aspasia. Lineage (NCBI taxonomy): Eukaryota > Metazoa > Chordata > Aves > Passeriformes > Nectariniidae > Leptocoma > Leptocoma aspasia. The sequence goes on from VXAX01007135.1 coordinate 3,033,864, forward strand.
GTACTCTCTTTATCTTTCCATCGCTTCTAATAGATTTGTAGGATGAGGGACCAACAAATCAGCTTTTATAAACCATCCAGGCTGGAAAATAATGGTTCAAGCCAAGGTGAAATATGAATGGACCAGCCTTATGTATCCAACATTAGTTTCTAGCCCTCTGAAGGTTATAAAACAGAATATAAACTCAGGAGAAGCTAATTTTTCATTCTATTAGATAGATTTATCTTCTATTTAATGTGTAGTGGTTTATTTTCTGGAAACTGACCATTAAGACAGAAAAGTCTTATTTTTCTAGGCTTTTGCTAATTTTGTGTATCAGTAGCAATGTGTTGCTATAAGTAGTCTAATTTTCTTTGCCAGCAACAGAAAGATGTACTAAATTAGGTTTGTTCTTGACCATCCTAGTTTAGTGCCCAGCTATGATATTTTTGTGACATTCTGATATGCTGATTATGCAATGATAGAACCTTTGAGTTCTCAACCTTCATGAGAGCCTGGACTTGAATATATTGTGTGTTTAACTTGTAGTGTTTTAACATGTAAATAGAATATAATTTACCTAGAAGTAGTGGGCCAAAGACCCCAGTACTACCTGTGATGACTCTTGAAAGTGAGCTAATACACTCTCTGAATCTCCACTGTACCTACTTTCATATGAATTAATGCTTTTGTCTTGTAGAACAGCAATAATGTTGACTTGAATCCAGTTTCAAAAGCTTCTAGCATCCAGACAGTGAACACTTGCTCTTTAGGTAGAAGTGGAAGATTATTTAACCAAGGGGTTAACATGGTGGGTATAATATCCAGCAATCAACTAGTAATTTCTCAAAGGTTTACTGAATGTGTAGGTCTGTTTCTGCACTGAACAAGGAGTTATTAATATCTGAACTAGTAGAATGCTTGAGTAGGATTAGTGAGCTATAATGTGAAAATGGCAAGTTTTGAAAATTTTCTGTAGAGTTTTAGTTTGTTTTCTGCTTGTTCTTAAAATTAAAAACTGGATGTCTTTCAAGCTGACTGGAGAAACAGTGAAATGAGGAGACCTTTAATACCTCAAAGTACTTTTAGGAGAAGGTTTTTACATACAAGTTCATACCCCTTCTCTTACTTTAATGCAATCCTTTTACTGCCCCACTTTATGATGCAGTTTTTAAGAGGTCCACATATACACACTCCCAGAATGTTTAATAAACACATTTGAGAAGTTTTTTGGCAGTTAATATAATGCCAGATCTCTTACAAAAACATTTGTGAAAAACACAGGTGTAGAAATTACAGATTTTTTCCAAAAACTTTGATCTCTAATTCCAGTCTTATGTTTGTCAGCCTTCAGCATGATAAGTTTATTGCTGTGTGTCTAATTGTTTTGCTTAATGAAGCAGTTCAGTGAAACTCCATTTTTAAAAATAAATCGACCATGGTTTTTGTAGGTACATCAAGTTCTCATTCATGTGATGGTAAGCAGTGTGAAGCAGCTAAACTCTAAAGTGTTCCATCATTGAATAGAAGAGGGTGGCAAACTAAGCAGTCAAACATAAATTTCTGTTGTTTTTCTTCATTGTGTTTTTTTACAGCACAGTCTGAGTTGTTAAACTGACTTTTAAAGAGAAACCTCACAGGGATCTCACAGGGAAACCTCACAACTTTTTCAGTGATTCTTGACTGGTATAGCAACACCACTTTAGGTACCTACCTGCTATTGTTACCATCCATACAAGAACATAAGTTATTGCAGAAATCCATGCTGCTGAAATTAAAAATGTCACCATGAACCAGTTCCTCCAAAACTGTCTTCTGCAATCTGGTATAGTTAAATAGAGTAGTGTGATAATAGGAAGGGATAACACCCACAAAATTCTCTTCATATCTGCTTCAGGCATGGTGAAGACATTCGGATGATCTGTTGAAGAAAAAGTAACTTTTAAATTGTAGCATTAAGTTTGAATCCATAGCATACAGTATATTACTGTCCTCTACTTGTGAGAGTACTGAAAAAAGGTGAAAAATACTTCTTCAAGTTTCAGCTGTAGTACTACCCAGTACTACATCTCTCTGGACAAAATTTTGAAATCAAGTTACTTCTGGGGAGATGCTGCTTGTACACAAGGAAAACATCTTTTCACAATGAGAATAATCACCAGTAAAATAATCTCCCCAGGAAGTCGTGATTCCCCAATGTTGGACAATTCTAAGATTCAGCTGAACAGGTGCTGGCCCATCTGGGACCATGCTTTTGCCAGGAAAGGTTGGACCAGATGATCTTTGCGATCCCTTTCCAACCTGGTATTCTATGATTAAAATGTTTTTTATTACATCACCAGGGGAGAACTAAGGTGGATGAAAAATTAATTTCTTTATAAGGGTTTGCCCATAGCATTTACCAAGAGTAAGTACCAACTGCTGTTTTTTGCCTAAGAGGAAGCATGGCCACAGCTATGCCTTTGCTTTTGATATTTTGCATATTTTGGGCTATGAACCTGCTACTGTCATAAGGAAAGAGTGTATATTAGTACAGTACCCGTGTGGCTTTCAGGTGATAGTGCATTTTACAAGCAGTGTTGCTGAGAAGTTTCAAGTGCACACAATAAAGACAGAAGTTCCTCTACGACACAAATGAGCAACTATCCTTGCATTCCTCTGGCAACTAACTTCATATGGAAACCATCACTCTTACTTTGCTCAGTTTTATATTCCAAGTTAGAATATGTTCTACTTAAATATTAGGTTGGAGCTCTTTTGTGAGCAAAATCTTAATACTATCTGAGAATCTGCTCTTGACCAGAACTGATGCAGACAGGCATGCAGAGTGCTAGAGACAGCTGTAATAATACCTGTACCTTCAGAGATTTCATTGAGCCCATGTAAGCTTGTTGAAAGTTGAGAGTAGTCCAGCTCATCTTGAAAAATTCCGCTGTCTGTTCGCGACTGTTGACGAATGAGAGGTCCACTCTCGTCCCTCCATCCAACCAGTGGCTGCTGCTCTGCATTCTCTTCCATAGCTTTTGTAAAACACGTACAGCAGGGACTGAACTTTTTCATCAGGTATTGGTTGATTTTAATGTCAAAACATAGTACCAGAATATAACACCCATATATCAATAATAGGGATGCACTTTCATACCTGGAATGAAAAACAAGTTTTATATAACGTGTAGTATAAAAGAACCCAATTGTTGGCATCAGAAGAGAGAGAGAGAAAACTTGCATGAATAGCAAAAGGAGAACACACAAAAACATCTATTTGCAATTGTATGGATTCTAATGTCATGGAAGTTTGTGAGTGTCCCCATGTCTTTCAGCAGACTAACTCTCCTCCTCTGCAGAATCTTGTTTGTGTATTGTATAGCTGCATGTTTTTTCAGGGGATCTTACTGATTGAACATTTTCCTGATGTTTGCAAAATTGAGTCTTCATGTGATGCTTAAATTATAAAGTTCAAGAGACTTAATGCTGGACCTGACTGTCTTGTTGAGGTAACACGAGTTTCAGTGTTGATGGAGGAGTTAAAACATCAGAAACTCATGATCTCCTTCTGGCAGACAAATGTTTTTCTGAACAACGCTGCTATGAAAGGAAAGGCTCAAAAGGACTAAATGCTGAACACTAATTGCTATGTCAGAACAGTTGTGACAAATTGTGACGTCTGTACAGACAAACCTATGCAGATCAAACTTCATAAATAAGCAGAGTTTGAATGTTTAGGTAGTAATCTTTACAAGCATGTGACTTTTAAAGTTTTTTAAAGCCAACAGGATGTTTATTTCTGTTAGTGAACGGCAGTTCAAGCTACTTGAAGTTTGGGGCTTGGGGATTTTCATTTGTTTTTCAAAACAATTGTCTCACGAATCTCCAGTCAACAGGAATTCAACACTACTTGTGCTCTTACCAGTAAATTCTGTTGTCAGATATCATCGCAAGGACCGCTGCTGCACTGATGGTATATGCCAGACAGTCTCTGAACAGCGGCCAACAGGATAGCCTCGAAACCTGCAGATCAGTCATGTACTTTTCTTAAACCTTTCTGTAATTCTTTCACTAAGTGCTGTAAATGCTGCATCAATATGTTGTTTCTATATTATGTAAAAATTAAAGATTCTTAGGAATGACTTAAGTACGATATTTAACAAGTTAGTGTTTTTAAAAACTTTCATAGCAAGTTATCTTAAAACTGATTACATGCTGGTTTTGCTACTAAATAATAAACTTGGCAGTTGTCATAGTAAGTCTCTCTTGGCTTTTGTTGGCAAGTGAGAAAGGATAACTATTTGGCTCTTAGGAGCAGAACTATCAAAGTTGATACATACCACAGTGGAAAACAGCCCGCAGGCTGCAGAAATACCAAGAAGATTATATATTGCTGATCCAAGGATGGTGCTGACGCCGATATCTCCCTTTGTCACGAAAGCTCCTGTAAGGAAAACGACGCTCTGGTATGTTTCAGTTTGGCATGCAAGGAAAAGAATTCTAAGTTATAAGGAGTCAAAACACATCTCCTACCTAAAAAAGCAGTGACAAGCTCTGGAGCAGAGCTTCCAGCAGCCATAAAAGTTGCTCCAGCAACATCCTGTGAGAGGCCAAGGCCTGAGGATAGAACAAAAAGAATTGCTTTAAAAGATTGATACTTAGTAGCCTGTACCATTTACTCTCACTAGTATGTAATGTTAGCTACTACTACAGTTTAATAGATTAAAGTTTATTCATACAGTCAATGCATTTATATGAGATTGATAAAGTAATATATTGAAAATTAGCCTGATCTATTGGGCTAGTTTATTTCTAACTTTGTTACAGAAATTAGTCTAAATCTCTTGTAAAATAAGCATTTGTATGCAGGATTTAACTGTGTTTCCTATTGGTAATAATTGTGGGGAAATTCCATGGACTGTAGCGTGATATTGTTATATGATCCATATCAAGTCTGTCTGTCTTCCAGGGAAATCTGTACTACTGTGCCTTCACATACCAGAAACATTAGTTAAATTCAAACCAGTGCTGTGATCTTAAAATCAAATTTTCATTTTGTATGGACAGTATAAGAGCCTGTGTGTTGCTTAAGAGAAATGAGATTTTTGTTCTGGCAAATGGACTTTCTGGAATGTAACTCACTCTGTGCATCAAGTCCTACACACAAATTACAGGGACATATGGCTGACCATGGCAAAAGTCTGACAAATGCATATTTATCATCAATGAACAAAACACCAGCTCTTAGGGCAGCGTATAAGCTTACATTTGTTCTAAGTGTTCTGATTTGGAGGTGGTTTTCCAGTTCAGGGGTGAGTTTCCCTAGAGAATTTTGTTAATTCTTGGCAGTGAAAAGCTGAACTCCCTGCCAAGACCCTCTCTTTACTTCAGTGGTCTGCTGAAGCCAGGGGAATTGTTGCAGGTTGATTAGATTTCTTAGAACTGTGGTAACCATAGAATTCCTGTCCCTCCCGTGTCATGCCTTTAATATGTTAGCAGCAGCTCATCCCGATACTTGTTCACTACTTTCAAAGAAAAACAAACCCTAGAAAGAGTTTTGGTTTTACACATCACCATCCCTCCTATTTTTTTTTTCTTTTACTAGTAATTACCTGGACTATTAGTAGCTAATAGTTACTGTGCAACTCAAAGTTACATTGTCAGTTTAGTTAATACTGAGGATCCTTAAGATTTTCCTCCAGGCAGAAAGAAAGCAAATATTAAATGAATACCTGTCCAGTGTAATCAGTAGGTTTTTCCAATAAAATATTGATCCTGTGTATCAAATTAAATATTGTATGGACACATCTGTGCATGGAAAGTGAAACTTGTTCAGTTTTCTTTCAGAGCACTCTAACTTTGAAGCTTTTTAAAAGAGAAAGTTTTATGCCAAGCTTCTCAGCTTTACAGGAAAAAGATCAGGATGTCACTTACATTCACTGATGATCTCTAGGGAAGGTAGGAAATAATCATCGCACACAATGGACACGGCCAAAAACATGTACAGTATAATTATGAAGTAGATAACGATTCCTCCATCCTTCCTCTCCTGCGGTGTGAAAAATCCTTCAGGAAACTCCGATGAAGACGGGAGGACACAACGCGTCCCGTTTTCTGAAAATTGAATGCAAAAGTGTTACACATCCTGACGCCTTCCCATTCCTCAGGCCCCGGGACGTCTGCGGGTTCGAGCTCCGGTGGATTTCGCTCTTTAGCACGGCAAGGACCGCTGTAGCGACGCCACCAGAGCTCCGCACACCTGCGGCGGGGCAGAGCGCCCGCGGGACGGGCTGTGCAGCGTTCGGGCGCACCCCGGTGCCCTCCCGGTGTCCCCGGTCCCCTCACNAGGGGCTCGCCCCACCCCGCAGGGTCCCAGCGGCGCTCGCAGCGCTCCGCCGCTCGTCGCCCGCAGCGCCTCCGAGCCCCAGCCGCGCCCGAGGGGCCCACGGGGAGCCGCGCTCCGGCCCTCGCCCCGTCCTGCCTTGTCTTTGGGGGGGAGCGAAGGTTTTGGCTAAGGCGTGTTCGGTCTTGGTGCTCGGTGCTGACCGCGATACCCGGGTGCTGTGTGATGCCTCGGGACTTTAGAAGGTAGAAGGTGACTTTAGGCTTACTCCTCAATACCTTTTTCCTGCTGTGACAGTTTCTGCTTATTCCCACTAGTTCCCAAGATTTCTGTGCCGGGCTGTGTGAGCACCGGGCTCTCCCTTCACCGGGGCAGATGGCCATGCCAGTTACGGAAATGGTTTGCAAGAGCAAAGCTGGGACACGCACACAGTTCCTCCCTTCAGATCCAGTTCAGTGGACTCCTTTGTCTGGTGACCTTTCCACAATGAAATCATGTGTATAACCGAAGATTAAAGAGTAAAATGCGGTCTTTAAGCTTTGTAAAGTCATCACCCCTGCCCCTTCCCCAGTCACTGGTTTCTCCGGAACAGTGAGTTGTGTTTCCCTTGTATGACTTGCAGACATGTCTTCAGAAACATTTGCAACCCCGTGATACCAAATGGCGTTTTGGGGTGTCTGTTTTATTACTTGTTTGTGAGGTGCAGGGCTGATGCTCACATTTGTGAGCAAGAAGTGCAAACGAGAACAGATTGTTTTGCTTCATTACATCTAATCTGCTCTAAACTCCTCAAGTTCCTTGCATCCATAGTGTTTGGCTAATGTGTGATCAACCCCACTCTAGGATACAGGAGATAAGGTGAAAAAGTGGGTATTTTCCTTTCGTATTGAATCAAACGTAATCATACAGCCACTATTATAGTATGAACAAAGAGAAAAATTGCCTGGAACAACAAATTCTGCAGCAATTGCTGTTGCCCATTTCTGATCCCTCCGTGACCCAGAATGCTTTTTACTAGAGCAAGAATTATTTTTAATAGTCAAGATTTTTAGGGGTGTCAACTAACTTATGAGTTCTGTGTGCTCTCTGAAAATCAGACTGCAGCAGAGAAGATGCTGCTTCTCCTGCTTTACAGGAAAAAGTAGATCATTTTGGTCTGCAAAGATTTAAGGATTTTCTTCTGGATCCCACTTTCCACCAGAGAAAACAGTACAAAATTCCCTGTCTAAATTACGGGTGGCTCTTTCCTTACACAGATCAACAGAAAGGGTTTTGTTATCAAGGTAAGTGGCTTCCTTGCCGCTGCTTCTCTTCCTCAAAATGTACCATTGGCTTGCTCTTAAAACTCCAGCACAGTTTTTTAATATCAGCTGCTTCATTTCAAAGTAGTTATTTTTTGCTGGTGTGCTCTTTTCTTAATTGCTTTAAAGTACTTATAAGCCTGCTGTTCTGATTGAATGAACTCTCCCGTACAGCAACGTGTTCGCTGCATGGTTAGGAAAGCTCAGTCATGTGATTTCAGGATTTGAAGGTTTTGCTCTGCTCTGCTTTTACTCTGTATTCAAGCTCTAATTCCTTTCTATAGGCACCCCCTCTCCATGCATAGCTGAAGCAAAGCCAGAGCTTTGATTTTACTGAAGGCTTGAGTCCACTTAGTTTGCTGAGAAGCCATTGAGTGAGGGTGCTGCACTCACACCCTCCTTGCCAAAAACACCCCTGGAGAGAGCAACAAACAGAAATAAATAAATAAATAAAANGGGGCGCTGCGCCCGCGCTCCCCAGGCCGCGAGCGCCGCCAGCAGCACCAGCGCCGCGCGCCGCCGCGCGCCCGCCCGCATCGCCCGATCGGCNCCTCCTTGCCAAAAACACCCCTGGAGAGAGCAACAAACAGAAATAAATAAATAAATAAAACCCTCTGATGTCCCAGCATGAAGAACCACGTGCTGCCTGTCTGCATGCTTGACCCAGCACAGAAACACGGGTGGCCAGAGGAGGCTTTGGCCTCAGCATTGCTGACTGCCAAGTCTGGGCTACTGCAGCGTGAGAGCATTCTGTGAAGCTGAGATTGGGCAAATATTTGTCCAGATTCAATGTGTGCTTCTGCATTTTTTGGCTGCTATTAAGGTAAATTTCTACTCTCTGGTAGTAAAAATAATGAATAAATAAAATTTTCAGAGCTTCTGAAGGAAAGAGAGGGGTGACTGTTTGCTAGTCAGACTGCTAACACTGATGTTCCACCAGGGACGTGCTGAAAGACTGCTGTGGCTGCCTGAGCACAGGCCTCAGAAAGGGTAAGGGGGCATCAAACTACAGCAGCTGCAGCTCCTTTCCCAGTGATCATAATCCGGTGTGAACTGGCTACAATGCATCTGAATGTCCCACACAGCTGAGGACAGGGAGTTGGTTTGCTGCCCAACAAAGCAAAAGGAAGCTGGGCTCTAGAGGTGAGATTCCAGCTGAGTCACAAATATTATTCTTATGGGGCAATTTAGGGTGCAGGTGAGAGAGAAAATGTTAATTGGGATCAGCTGTTTTATCTCCACAAAACAGGTACTCATTTTCTTGTGAGGAGAGTGGGATTTCAGTACAAGACTAAGGAGTTTTTCTATAAGCAGGGAGTTTGCTTAGGATTGCTGGAAAGTTTTTTCTTCTACTTTTTTCACCATTTGAGCAGTCAGACCATGGATAGTGAAGGAAAAAAGGAGGTGAGTTTATCAGAACTTAAGGGGAGCATTAGTCCTTGTTGGTAGGATCAGTCCTTAGATAAAAGAGATATGGGGATGGCATGATGAATTCATGACTAGCTTAAAATAATGATAAAAAAGTACTATTGTGTGGTGTGAAGTCCACTCTTTTTGGGAGAAGGAAAAGGTGGTATAGATCCTTGTAAGGAATCTGTGGTTAACTTGGGTATAGGTGATCATACCTGTGTAGGAATCCTGAGTTTCTCTGGCTTCCTTAATTATAAACATACTTCCAATCTTTCTTATAACTCAGCCTGCTGTTTTAATGACAGTGATTAAAACAGATCAGTGTCTGCATCATCCTTGCCCTGTGGTTTTGGTTTTTGGGATTTGTTTGGGATTTTTTTTATTGGTAGAAGTCTGTATAAAAATATTCTGGTCTGGGTTTGGATGATGGTGCTCAGACAGCCTGATATGAGGGCAGCTTGGTGTTAGCTGTCCCTGAGTGTTCTAGCTCCTACCCGAGGAGGTAGAGCCTGTGCACAGCTGTGCTTTTCTTGTGTGACAGCCTGGGCATGNAAGCCATTGAGTGAGGGTGCTGCACTCACACCCTCCTTGCCAAAAACACCCCTGGAGAGAGCAACAAACAGAAATAAATAAATAAATAAAACCCTCTGATGTCCCAGCATGAAGAACCACGTGCTGCCTGTCTGCATGCTTGACCCAGCACAGAAACACGGGTGGCCAGAGGAGGCTTTGGCCTCAGCATTGCTGACTGCCAAGTCTGGGCTACTGCAGCGTGAGAGCATTCTGTGAAGCTGAGATTGGGCAAATATTTGTCCAGATTCAATGTGTGCTTCTGCATTTTTTGGCTGCTGTTAAGGTAAATTTCTACTCTCTGGTAGTAAAAATAATGAATAAATAAAATTTTCAGAGCTTCTGAAGGAAAGAGAGGGGTGACTGTTTGCTAGTCAGACTGCTAACACTGATGTTCCACCAGGGACGTGCTGAAAGACTGCTGTGGCTGCCTGAGCACAGGCCTCAGAAAGGGTAAGGGGGCATCAAACTACAGCAGCTGCAGCTCCTTTCCCAGTGATCATAATCCGGTGTGAACTGGCTACAATGCATCTGAATGTCCCACACAGCTGAGGACAGGGAGTTGGTTTGCTGCCCAACAAAGCAAAAGGAAGCTGGGCTCTAGAGGTGAGATTCCAGCTGAGTCACAAATATTATTCTTATGGGGCAATTTAGGGTGCAGGTGAGAGAGAAAATGTTAATTGGGATCAGCTGTTTTATCTCCACAAAACAGGTACTCATTTTCTTGTGAGGAGAGTGGGATTTCAGTACAAGACTAAGGAGTTTTTCTATAAGCAGGGAGTTTGCTTAGGATTGCTGGAAAGTTTTTTCTTCTACTTTTTTCACCATTTGAGCAGTCAGACCATGGATAGTGAAGGAAAAAAGGAGGTGAGTTTATCAGAACTTAAGGGGAGCATTAGTCCTTGTTGGTAGGATCAGTCCTTAGATAAAAGAGATATGGGGATGGCATGATGAATTCATGACTAGCTTAAAATAATGATAAAAAAGTACTATTGTGTGGTGTGAAGTCCACTCTTTTTGGGAGAAGGAAAAGGTGGTATAGATCCTTGTAAGGAATCTGTGGTTAACTTGGGTATAGGTGATCATACCTGTGTAGGAATCCTGAGTTTCTCTGGCTTCCTTAATTATAAACATACTTCCAATCTTTCTTATAACTCAGCCTGCTGTTTTAATGACAGTGATTAAAACAGATCAGTGTCTGCATCATCCTTGCCCTGTGGTTTTGGTTTTTGGGATTTGTTTGGGATTTTTTTTATTGGTAGAAGTCTGTATAAAAATATTCTGGTCTGGGTTTGGATGATGGTGCTCAGACAGCCTGATATGAGGGCAGCTTGGTGTTAGCTGTCCCTGAGTGTTCTAGCTCCTACCCGAGGAGGTAGAGCCTGTGCACAGCTGTGCTTTTCTTGTGTGACAGCCTGGGCATGTACACACTACTTATGCTCCCAGTCACAAGGCCTAGTGCGCTGGAAAACAAAACAAGTGAAGAAGTTTTCATCCTTAAAACATACCCCAAACCTCAGTATTGTGATAATCTGGTGGTATCCCTGTTTGGCAGAAAAGAAGCTCAGGATGAACAGGGCACTGACTGCCTGGCCTGCTGCTGCGATGGGAGGCTGCACATGGGCTGTGCAGAAGGTCAGTTTCCACACTCCTTTCTTCTGTTTGTGTAGCTCCTGTGGCATCTCTGAGTGTAAAATGGTGGCCTTTAAAAGAGCTGATAGAACAAATTCTCTTACCCTGAGGTGCTCAGATACCATCCTGAGGTGATGAGATAAATACTGTTGTAAAGTTAAAATGAGTTTCTTCAGTGTAACTCCATTATTCTTCATTTAAAAGATAAATATACCGTCATTGTCAGACCAGATATTCCCCTTTGTCAGCATTTCATGGCTCACTTCCTGGGTCTAGATAGATTGATGATAGCTGTTTAATATTCTTTCCTTCATAACCACCAATTTGAGAGTTGCCAACTCTCATGATGGCTGCTGTTTTTCTTAAAGCATCAGCTTGATGTACATTAGCCACACAAGAATCAGAGCTTGCTTTCTCTTTTTTTCAAATGAATAGTTGTAAAGGAAGCTTGAAAATGGGAATCTGACCATCTAATGCTGGAGGCAAATAAGCATATGACAATACTATTTCCAAGCTAATCTCATGACTTAAAGGGGTGATAGGTTCATTCATGCCTTTAGAACAATGTCAAAGGGAAGGATTTGATTTCTGACCCTTAGCTCCAAGATCCAAATGCTCTTGCTGGGAATATCTCTGAAGACCACTGGAAGACACAACTCAGCTGCAGTCCTTGGTGACAACTGGGAAAGCTGCTGAGGAACGTTTTGTGGTAGCTGTTGCAGGCTGGTGGAAGTCAAATTTATTTTAGGTTTCCTTGCCTTTGTGCTCTGACCTTGCACATGTGACAAATAGTTTTTGTTGACTCTAAGCCGTGACGTTGTGAACACTGTATGTTTTTAGGTGGTCCATAATTAGACTACTGTGTTAATTATATGTGAGCTAAATGCAGAGAGCTTCCATTTTTTCAGTAGTGCTGTCTGCCTGCTTTCAGAAGAATGTGAGCAACATGGTTATTTTTGGCGTGTGGCGCATTCAGATGACATAACCAAGGGGAAGTAGGTAAGGGTGGGGAGCTGCTGAGACTGCTCTTCTGTGGGGATTGCAGTTGTGGATTATTTTTTGTGTATGCTGTGGAGTACGGTCGTCACCTGTGACAATGTCGCTCATAGCCAGATAAAGGTATATCTTATGAGTACCCAGAATGTCAAAAAAACTAAAAATCTTTAGCAGAATGTTTTTGCTTAGTGGTTCTCAAGTGAATTCAAGTTCAAAAGAATGCCTGCTTAAAGGAGGGTGTACTATTTTTATTTGAAGAAACAATTCAAGTGTACAAAATGGCATCTTCCATCTTGAGGCCCAAAGACCTCCATCACTTCATCTGCTGCCTATGTGATAAGGTTCTACAGGAGTTCTCATGGTCTTAGCTTGCTCACCAGGTGGTTTGTTCATCCATTTAGGACAGGGAAGGAATCTCTCAAACTGAAAATGAAACATGTCTCAGATTAAATGTTTTTGAGATTTAAGTTAGTCAGAACTTCTCCAGTATTATTTGAGTGCTCTTCCATGTTAACTGCTTTCCTTTGGTTACAAGTTCTCATTAAGACAATTGAAATGTATTGTGAATGTCAGTGTTTGTGGTATCACGAAATTGAATGGTTTCATCATGAAACTGATGGTGGTTAACTAGCTTGATCACAACAGAAAATTTTGACACAAAGGCTTGCTACAGTCTATATATAAATACCTACATAATACTGGGAGAGTAGGGCTATTGCTAGCCAGTAATAATGCTGTAGAGAAGTTTCTTTGTATAGCTCTTGTTTTGGGTCTCAGTAGTGCCTTTAGAACATCTTAAGGCTATGAAGCTCAAAAGATTGCACACAGTCTAAAGAGATTTCAAATAGAGCCAGCCTGCTTCAAGCACCTAAGTCAGGTGTTAGAATGCAGGATGGCCAAAAAATGGAGCAAAATGACGAGGCTTGTGAGGGGCATCCTATGGATAATAGTAATACTGCACCATGATCACTTCAGGTTGCTCTGTTCCATCCCTCCAGGAGTTTATGAATAGCCCAAATACACATCCACTTCTGTTTCTACACTGTTATGTCAAGGAGTCAGGTAAATACACCACAACACATAAACGGAGTAGATACTGGCAATGAGCGAGTCATGGATTTCTTTGCTAACACCTTGGGTGGGTTTTTTCTTGATTGGTGTTTTGTTTTCCTTCCCTCCCTCAACTATTCAAAGTCTTGTTTCTGTGGACAAAAGAGAAACAGCAGAAAACTTCCTTGCCTGCAATTTCTAAGCTTCTCTTTTCTGCCAGTTTTGTGCACCAAGGAGTTCTGGTCTCTCAGTAGCTTTTGCTTCCATTTGCTTTCTTTCCTCTTCCTGTTGACACAAACACTTCTACCAATTGTGCTTGTACATACACTGGAGCTTGTTTTTCACACTCTTTGAAGCTTATGTTTGCTCTGAAATTTTTTACTTCAGTTCTGCTCTGGCTGTCTTGAGGCTTGGCTTTGTCTGCTACCTGCTGTCCTTTCAGTGTACCTCTCTTGAAGCATTTTGGAGAGCAAGGTGTGTGTTGAAGGCTGTGTGTCACAGCCTCTGTGGTTTCAGTGCATCTGTTGGGTTTGTTGAAGTTTTGCTGTTTTTCATTGCATTGCTGATGAAACAATCTAGGTGCTCTGGCAACTTTCAGCTGACCTTGAATTTGCAAGTACTTAAGAATTTATATTCTACATATATAAAATGGAAATTATTATTCTTATGATTAAAATATTATTCTTATGGTTATTGCCTGCAAGTTCTGTAATCTCAGTGATATCTCAGGACATAAAACAAACTCTCAGTATATAAGTGTCTGTACAAACAACATCAAATCGTGTTTTCTCCAATGTGATTGCTTCTTTTCTTGTATTTCTATAACTGAACAAACATTAGAAAAATAATTATTATTGACATACTAGAAAAGGGACACATTTAATTTTATCTTTTAGGCTACCAAGTTGTTTCACCAGGTAACATCAGCATGTACTGACATTATTTACAATGTAATAGATGTTGTTGATTTGAGGATGTTTCTCTGTTTCAGAAATGGATTGCTACAAGGCAGCGTTGCAAAATTCTACTTGGATGTGTTGGGTTATGTTACTGTGCATCAGTCTAGAGGAGAATTCCTTCATTTTAAAGCACCTTCAGGTGCAGTAACTGTGGTGCTAAATCTTTGTTACTTTGTGCGTGTTGTGAGATGTTCATGTAAATTCTCTCTTCCTCCCTTCACTCCTGTGCAGCCTTAGGGGTGAGGCTGACAGAGAAAAAATCAGCTTGGTTGCTTTTTGGATCCGCTTTTGCTGAGGAGGAGAAAATAAGAGTGGAGATCAGTTTTCTCAGGGCAGAGGCCCTTGTTGCAACCTGGCTGGACAGTGAAGCATAAGCCTGTTCTGCAGTGAAGGGGGTGTTTGGGGCATCAAACTGAAGAGAACAACCTTCTGGTAAAACATAAATGAATGGCTGTATGCCAAAAAGATGGTCTAAATAGATAGCTCTGTGAAACTGGAGTTTATGAAAACTGGCTGAAATTCAGCTGGAACTTCTTGGTAAGTCAGTTCTCCCAGTTTATATTTCGGGTAGAGTTCATGCAAATTATATCCAGACTAATATACAAGTTCTGCATATGTGCAGATGCCTGCCTTTCCTCTGGAAATACTGTAATCTTTACATGAGGACAAAGGAACAAAATCAATTCTGTGCTTCTGCAGTGGAGATGACAGAGCTATTACTGCTCAAACTGAGCAGTGCAGACAACTAAAAGATAGAATTATTGCAATCTCTGAGAATGTGTCTCTTTAGAGAGCCTTGGTGCAACCACCCACCGCTTCCTCATGAGATATCACCAGAAATGCAGTTTGTATTTTGTCAAAGGACTGAGTGTCTCTAAAACTGACATAAACTTCTGCTGAGTTACTACTGATTCCTTCACAATGCTAGCTTTAAAAAGCTCCACTGTGAAATGGAGAATATTTAAAACCTCATGCATTTAATAGTGATTCTGTCATTGCTGTATATGCTGCAGCATAATGTTTTCAATATTCTAAGGCAACTTTTAAGTTTCTATCAGACCTTAAAAAGATGAACATATTGATGCCTTAATTGCTAGCACAGAATATATAGATAATACTGTATCTTTCACAAGAATCATGTTCTGCTGACAGAAGAACTGATGTGATAGAGCTGAAACTTTTTCCCTCAGGATACAACAATTATTATATCCTTCTGTTGCTAAAACGGAAGTCTCATATTCTCACATATCATGAAATCTAAAAGCTTCTAGCTTATGCATCTGTTCCCTGGCCACTAGAAACATCATTTCATTGTAGTAATTTGTCACTGATAAACATAATCAACGACCATGGAAACAATGTTCACGGTATATGCAAGTTTATATAACTTCTTTCATGGACCATTTTTCTTGTAAGCAGGGGATGGAAATGGCAGCCAGAGCTCCCGCTGGTGTTCACTTTCTGCTATCCAAGAAAGCTGTTTCAGTACTGACTAGTTTACTCATAGCAAGTTTTTACAAACAACTATGACTTACCTTTTCCTGGATGATTTTTGCATGTTCCCATCCATTGCTGAAGATTTCTCACCTAGAGTTTGCCTGAGTGAATAGCTGATTCAGCACAACAGCTGAAAGCCACCAGCTGGGATTAAAAAATGGTGGGGATATAAGCAAATCAGCTAGGAATGGAATAGAAACTCTGTTAGTAACAACTGCAGAACGGTGAATCCAGTGGACCTGCTTTCAGATGCTCTGGCTCTTATCTGTTATGCCCACTTTTGAGCCTCTTCACTCAGTTTGAATGAGAGCAGCTGGCTCAGAGGGTTTTGTAAATGCTGAGCTAATATTTTGCTTTCTTAAGTCTGTTGCTGCTGGATTTCACCTGCCACAGAAATTTGTAGTTAGATGGACTGTTTTTTCTCCACACTTTTGGCTGGAAATACATCTTGATTTTTTTAGTGTTTGATGAACTTGGGCTGGGTTAAGACTGTGTGGGGCCTCTCATTGTACTTTTCTGGTGTTTGTGCCCTCTGAAGCCAAGTCAAAATCACTTGGAATAAGGAATGGCTTTAGATGGGTTCTTGGATTTTCCTGTGAACTGATCTTGGAACCAGAGCTGGTCATTTTCTAGTTAGAGAAAACTGATTTTTCTTTTTTTTTTTTTAATTCTGTATGATGCTTATTTTGATTCTGTGGCGGAGGGTGCATTTATGTCCTGTCTAATGAGTTGATGCTCTTGGTAAGATACCTACCACAATCTCTAAACTTTAAGACAGGACAAACCACTGTCAATAGAGGACTTAAGGCTTTTAAAATCTCTTCTTGAAAACATTTTTTTCAAGCAGTTTCTAATTTGAATATTCTTTCAATGTTGAAGCAATAAAGAAAATGATGCAAACATAAACAGACTTTAAAAATATTCAATTTAGTCATCCCTGAGATACTGAATCTGCTTAATGGGATTTTCTGCTGTCCAAGAATTTGAAAATGTAAACACCAGTCTGGTTCCATAATTGTGGGTATTTGACCTTTGAATGTTCAAGAGTATCCTCAGCTTTCCCCCTGTGGCTCTGAAATAGGTCCTTCTATGGCTGCTAGCCTCACAGAGTGTCTTTGTTACTCTAAGGTTCCACTTCTCATTAAGATAACTAATGTTTCAGCAACTGACCTGAGCATTTACATTATTGTCATTATTTGAGGTGTTTTGATATATTTTTTTAAATAATCTGTTTCTACTCTCCACCCTGTTTGGAGCAAAACGATGCTATGGATAGGACCTTTTGCAGCAAAAAATTGTTCTTGTGAGCTGTTAGCATCTGTTAGAGCCATGAGGCCATTTCTGTGCAAATCAGCTTACTGCTGTGAAGTTGTGCCAATTCTGACCAAACCACAAAGGGATTATTAAATATTCTAAAAGATTTCAGTGAATTCCTACATCCCTCTTTACCATGCTCCCAGCTTCCCAGGTTCTAAATGTTAAAAGCCAGCCACAGGTCAGATCCAGTAGCTCTGAAGTACTTTGGCAGTCCTCTTGGAGCAGATGTAGAGCTTAGGGAATAGAAAGTACAGTTGGAAACTTGCACAAACAAAAATGTTCTTGCTTTTGACTTCCAGTACAACTTAGAACACTTCCCCCTCTCTCCCCGTTCCCACATCCCCCACTTTGTTAAAGCTCTGCATTTGGGAGTATTACAGACTTTTCTGTCTGAACTAAAAAAATAGAAATCTGCCTGCGCCTGCACCCAGATCTATGACCAGGCAGACTGTGACTCTTGGCTGTTGGAAATACAAATCCCAGTGTCTGGAAAATCCAGATCTAAATACAGCCCTAAAGACCTATCAGTGCAGGATCCATAGCATTGGAGTGCTATGGGGGCAGGGAGAAAAAAATGTCATTCCATAGCTGTTAAAAACTAATGGAAAATGCTGTAGAAGGAATTAAAAAAACCTCAGACAATACTCTTACTAAGGTATTTCCTGAACCTACACTGAAACAAAATAGTTTAAAGCTTAGTCTGTCAGCCTTCTTGTGCTGGCAGGACTGTGAAGACAGCAAAGTAAATCCATATGCTTAGAATCTGTAAGGAACAAGCAGAGCTACAAAAAAACATGTTGTGTCCACTTTCACTCATCCACTCACTGACTTGGTACCTTTCTGGTGTTTGACTTTGGATTTCATTCAAGATCCATTAGTGTGTTTGGATTTGCATAGCCCGTTGTGGCAAGCCAGCCCCCTCTGCATGCAGGCTTATCTCTGGTTAGTGCTGGCCTTACACCCTGTAAATGCCTCTCTTGAGCTGCAGTTCTGTGGTTATGGTGTGTTTTCCTTGGGCAGTATATTTAGCAAATTGTGTAGTCAAATGATTATGTTAGATTATGAGTGGTTGACATCTAGTACACAAATAATTATGACACTAAACTTACTATGTATGAGCTGCAGCCATAGCTGATTCCAGTGACAGATGGAAAACTCCACTGAACCTTTTATTGGCCATATGCCATTTCTGAGTGTTGGCCAACAACAAGATTTGTTGCTAATATATAATGATTTAAACAGTAAAAAGAGCAGCTGCACTTTGATTTTTGGTGCCTTTACTACAGGTTTTCCTGGAGCTTTTGAATATCTACTGCTGCTTTCTAATGCAAAGCTGTCACTTCTAGTCTGTGAGAAGAGACTTTATCTTCCCAGCACTCTCTATAGTAGAATTTTATATTTTGATACTTATAACTAAAGCTCTCCTCTGCCTTTTATTGCATTATTAAGTTGACAGCATAAAAATCTCCTGCAGCATGGAACTGGAAATGGCCTGTAAGAAACTGGCTCTGTT
Source organism: Leptocoma aspasia (assembly GCA_013399835.1). Classification (NCBI taxonomy): domain Eukaryota; kingdom Metazoa; phylum Chordata; class Aves; order Passeriformes; family Nectariniidae; genus Leptocoma; species Leptocoma aspasia. The sequence goes on from VXAX01007135.1 coordinate 3,052,416, forward strand.
GTGTAGTACTGCAACAGAGCTTTTTCCAGGCTGTCAGTAAGTCTTTTGTTTTATGGCCTGTTTGTGGACTGGGAGAGCAGAATTCCTCCAGCTGTTCAGACAGTGTTCAAAGTGTAGTTCACAGAGAGGAACTGCATGTCCTGCTCATCATATTACTGGGACAGGGCTTGCAAATGTGTGTGTGGATGTAAACTGCAACTGTTACCTATGCAGAGTATGTTGTAGCCTTCCTACTACTGCTGGTGGAGCAGGAAACCTGCTGCCATGCCATGTTTTGACCTTTGTTTCTCTTAAAGAGGATTTAACTGCATCGTTCTTTGTCAGTCTGCTCATTCCAGTATTCATCCAGAGAAAAGCAAGACTGGAATATGGAAAACAGAACTGTTCTGACATTTGGCCCAGCAGCAAAGAGCATGGCAAGGAAGTGTATTCCAATAGAACTTTACATATATATATATATATATAGTGAAAAAAAAAGAATGCTTTATTTTACAAAATTTGTATTATGAAAGCTTGAATACAAATAAAATTGGTTAAATATTTGACCATCCTGAGCATCATCTACCTGCACTGCACTGAGGAGATCTCTAGGGGTTTCTAGGATGTGTTTGGCTGATCCTGTGGGTAAGGTAGAAATCATCATGTTGCTTATGTGCCAAGGGAGCTATGAAGTGGTCATTGCATTAAGTGATTTGCATTGTTTAAGGCAAGCAGGTAGGGAAGAGAGTAGTTTACACCTGTATGCTTCTTGCACCTCCTTGGAAATCAGTGAGAAATGAGATTAATGTTTCTGATGGGCCACATGGAAAGAGTTCCACAGCTGTGTGCCTCTGACCCTGGTTTGTTTCCTGACCAGCTCATGAGATGTGCTGTGGCTTGGGCTGGCATGAGGGCAGTATGTCACATGGGCTGGCTGTACCTGAGCTCTGCTCTGCATGGCTGGGCTGCCTCTGGCTCTCAAGCCTGGTTGCTGATGTTCTGTTATGATGCTGCCTGTAGTGCTGACATGCTCTTGCATGTATCAGACTATTTCTCTCATCTGCCTAGGTGCCTTGCCTTTTGTGGCTGGAGCAGTTTTGCCTAGTAGGATTTATCTATGCAAAGCCTAAAATGTTAATTTATTTTTTTACCCAATAGTAAAAAAGAAGGGCCTTTCTGCATTTACTACTTTGTTGACCATTCTTCGTGGTGTTTGCATGCCAGCTGATTCCAGGTCTGACAGGTTGGATTGGTTGCTGACAGCTGCATCCTCTGAAAATGTCAATGTATTGGCCCTGCTCATCCCTTTCTTCAATGGACCAATGTGTCTGTTTACTTATTTACCTTGTGTCTCTTCCTTAGCTCTGGAAAAAGCATGTAACTGCTGGCTGCAGGCAGGCTGTCTCTTCACAGCTAATAGCTCCTCTCTTGTAGTTTGAATGTTTGTTGGGTTGCTCCTTCTCTAGCTCAGTTTTTCTTTCCTGTCATATTCCTCCTACACCCCTCTTTGATCTTACCTACAGAAACCTATTTGTCTCAAAGAGTTGAGCTGAGCTATGCGAAATGTTCATAAAGTGATACAGCTTCTTCCCACTTTGTCACATCTTGTGGAGTGTTGGACCCGTGTGAAACCCACATCAGCCATAGGGATAGGAAACAGTGTACTTTGTATTGGACTTGAGAAATAATAGAGAGATGTAATTCTGAAAGAGGTTTATAATGGCTGTGCTATCAGTCTGAAATGGTACCTACTGGGGAGTAATTTTTGAGTGTGTGAATGATTATCTTGTGTATCATCTCTGAGCTGTTAGAATCAGTGTCCTATATATGTTTTTACCTTGCATAGCTAGTGCCTGACACCCTGAGCATCTGTGCAACAGAGGCCAAACACCCTCTTTCATTTCTGTGTTTTTACACATTTTTTTGATGCTACCGTACTTGCTTCTTTTGGACTGGGATTTTTTGTTTGTGATTGTTTTGATTTTTTTTTTTTTGCCAGAGTTAAGAGAATCTCTTATCCAGGTGTTTGTGGTTGGGTGCAAACTGTAGAAAATAAAGCACTTTTGCATTCCTTATGTTGTGCAATTCCCTAATACCAGTTTATGTCACCAGCTACATCACCTGCCCTCTTCGTAATATTTGTTGGCTTCAATATGTATTAGTTTAAAAACTAGTTAAATGAGGTAGTATCATTTACTATAAGGAAATATATACCAGCTTACACCTTGAGAATTTAAAGGCTACAGCTATTTTTCAGATAACTTATGTCCACATATATTATCCAAAACTGAGGGAGAAGAGGGTAATTCTAAAAGCTGTTGGGAAGATTGGTGAAGGTTGTTTCTCCCCTCCCCAAGTTGCCATTATGTACTTCTCATTGATGTTTATAGGCAGTTGTGTGTGCAGTCAGTCAGGAAAGAATCAGATAACAGAAAATGATTATGGAAGCAATAAAGCTCTACAGTTTACTTTTTTCCCTCAATAAATTGGTTCTTCATATAAAAAATGAAATTATTTTTCTGTCTGACAGGTATACTGTGGGTAGTATTTAGCCACGGTTAGCAACATTTCCTTGTGATGTTATTTCATAGCAAGACCAGGGATTTACAAGTTCAAGATAAGACCCTTGGCACCATCACTGCAGTGTTTGAAGCAATTAAAAATGTAATGATTCTTAAGGTGACATGTACAAAAATGAAAACTCTTTACTAGAAAGCAGGATGTGCTGGTGTCAGCTGGTGATTAGTATTTGTTGTCTTAAAAGCCCAAGTTTATTGCAATCTTGTCTGGTTTAACACAGCAAGCTCTATGTGATGGGCATGCCATGCTTGGCTGAGTGCTGTGGCTGCAATTTCTGTTCAGCTGGTAGTCACACAGAATGAGCCTGTTAAGATCTTCAGCCAGATCTGGTTGAGCAGTCATGCCAAGCATGTCTTTAAAATCCAGGGGTGGGAGTAGCGACTTCCAACAGCTAAAGCAACAGTGTATGGTGAATGTTTCTCTAGCTGTTATTAGTGTACTTGGATTTTCATAAGATGAGAGTAGTTTTCTGTATTGAAGATTTGTGATGACTTGGAGGGGGATGAAAAGTAATTCCTACAGCTCTTTGTGACTGTTCTACATCCACTGTGATTTCTAGGGTTTGTGCTATTAGTGGCCTTCACTTGGCAGTTGAATGGTGGGAAGTGGGTCTCTGAAGCAGTGCTGTGTGGTAGCCACTTGTTGTTTTCTCCAGGCATGTGTGTATTATTGTGTTTCCTCCTCAGCAGTTTGGTTTCTCCCTTGCCTTTCAGTAGCTCACAATGATCAAGTGTTTTCTAATAGCTGAGACAGGAGATGGCATCTGTTGCAGTCCATGTGGATCTATTGACGGAGTGACCCTGTCTCCCTAGAGCTTGCTTCTGTCACGTGTTGCCTCATTCTGCGTTCTCTATTGGAGTACATGCAAATATGGTGTGCAAATAATACTTAATTATTACCAATTTTAGGGAAATACTTATGTTCTTAATTCCATACAAGTGTTGATGATAGATGAATCTATACAGATACAGGCAAAAAATATGATCAGATCATTCATGCATTTGAGTACCTTACTTTGATTTTCTCTTGTTGCACAGAATAAGAAATATAATTAAAATATTGAATGAGAGAGAAAATTACAAACCAAATCCTGGTGACCTTATAGTTCCTAATCTCAAAGCTGTCAAGAAAATTCCAGATGCTTCATAGTCATATCCAAATGCAGACAAATCTCAGGTGCAAGAGGAGTGGCTATTAATCAGCAGCTGTGCTTATCAACATTTGTAATTATTCTGCCTCTAACTGAAGTGATAGGTCCTGTGTGTTTGCAGCTGGTTTTGTATCAAGTTCCGAAGGAACATAATCTACTGTAGTAATAAAATACTTAAGTTGCTAGCTCATTGTGCATCTAGCAATTTATCTATGTGTGTAAATGATACTTACTACCATAATACTCTGTCTGAGATGGAAACAATCATGGCTAGATACTCCTAAGTATTTTGTTCTCAGGAAATTAGAGGTTTGAGTAGACTGTAAGGTTGTGTATGTGAAACAGATGATGTTTTTCTGAGATTTCTGTCTGCTTCAGGTATATCTCTACCATTACATACCCAAATATGCAGTGAGGACATTTGGCAAATTTAAGAGCTCTCAGAAAACAAATGTTCCATCACAACTAATGTTCCCCTGCTGGTGACAATACCTCAGGATATCAAAATGAATGGCAAAAATGGAAGCAAAACAGCATTTATTTGACCACCAGTGTGAAGCATCAATGTGAAATAAATTAGAACTTGTGCCTGCTTAAGACTTTTCTTTGTATTTTTGATTTGTACAATTTTATGATCTCTTTCCTCTGTTGACCTTGAAAGCACTGGGTATTTATTAGCATAATATGATTACATTCCTTTCTGCAGGGTTTAAGATGAAAATTGAAACCTTACAATAATTTGACTAAAAGCTGCTAGAGCATTCAGCCAGCTGTTGAAATCTTAAGAGAAACCATATTAAGCAAAACCAAGCTGTAGCTGTCTAACTGATATCTAAACACAGTCAGCATATCTACCTGGGCAGGAGGCACTTTGGCTGGCTTAATTTGCTGGCTGCATATAGGAAATATTAGCAAAATGTAATTTGGTGACAGCTTACACACTGTGGGCCATGGGCCCTTCTCAGTCCACATGTGCAGCTTGTATTATGGCCAAATTAGATGCATTTATAATTAATTCTCTCCAACCCTCTCTCTAACACACATTCTGTTCTGTACAATCTGTATTTGTGACTTAGATGTACCAGGGCTTTGTTAATTACATGTCCAGGAGAGCATTGCTTGCTATCATCTTGTTGATTCCTTACTGATATAAGTGGCTAAGAACTGATTAAAAACTCATGGCAGAAATAGCAGCAACAGTACTCTTACCTAAAATGTGACCATGGTTTGTTGAAATGGTGGGTTTTACCTTTGGGGAAAAAAAAGTTCTACTTTGGATGTGGATGACTAAGTGTTGCTAATTCCCATTTGGCCAGTGTGGTGGATATGTGCCAGAACTTGCTTAATACCCTTTCTTGGTCCTAAAGGTAATTAATTTTTTAATGCAGAAGCAGTCATTAGTATTGGTAAGTAACCGTTTTGCTTTATTTTGCTTTTTTTGTTTTCTCTTGTAATAAAAGTTGAAATGGCTGTTGATATCTTTAAATCTATCAAAACCATTATATCCTTAGAATCTTGCTTTGAAAGTATGTGCAGCCTTGGTGAGTTGCATATTACAGAATTATCTTGTTTGGTTTCTGTTGCCTGCAGAATGTGAATTAATATTTACAGTAGAATAAGTACAAGTTTCTTCTTTTGTAAGGTTGGACAAAAGCCCAAAGTGGTACCAGTGCACTTGGCTACCTACATGGTAGCTGTGGATGTTAGAGGAAACAGTTTCTGTTACAAGGTTTCACCTGAGTCTGAAAACCTTGAATTGCTCTGTGGTCAGAGAGACTTGGATATCCAAGCAGGGGAAAACAGCTTTAAAGCTTTTGTGTCATGTGTGGTGGGGTTTGTTTGTTTTAAATGGAAGCTGTTTGGTATTGAGCTTAGCAACTGTAATGCCAGTCTGTTTTCTCTTGGATGTTTCAAATATTCCCTCTGAAATTCTACATACTGAGTACTATAGACAAATGATAATTTACTTAGAAACACTTACTGTATTCTGTTTCAAAAGACCAGCTGAATCTGCAGCACTTCATAAACATATGTGTTATTTTCTCCAATAATCTCTAATACTGTATCAACTATTTTGATATTTGAAAAGTAATTCTGAACTGGACAGAAATTCTTGTATTAATAGAAACTAAATATAATTTTTTTACTGTACGACATTTCTTTTTAAATTCTTTATATGCTACTGTTTTAAAGTGGTGTGGGAGAAAACAGCACTGAGGTCTGTTAAATCATTTACTGTGCATTCTCTGAAGTCCAGATTTGAGAGAATGAGGGGGAGAAAAGACAGTAAACAAGACATTAGCTATCAGTGGCTAAACAGTTCAGAGAACTAGTTGTTCTCCTTCTGGTATCCATTTCTGAAACCAGCTCAGATGGCTCAGGGGTGATACATATCACAATTTCACTTCATTCCACCATTATTTTGTATGTGTATATTTGTATGTGACTAAGTGTTGCCTTTTTTCTGCTTAAAAAAGTACTTGTGTTATTCAAACATGCATTCAGTTTTCATATTGATTTTGAGATTATGCTACAGGCTGTTTTGTGAAGGGAATTTTAAAATGGGCCTCAGTCCTGCAATATGATGCAGGAGGATTGGTGGTTGAGCTCATTCAGGCTTTGTGAGGAATTCTGAAGCTGTGTGTTGTACAGCCAGGTCCATATTTTGTGTATTTCTTAGTCACGTTAAGGTGTATTTTCTATTAGAATTTGTTGCATATGCCCTCCTTATTTCTAAATTATCCCACATAAAAGAGAGAGATTTGCCTAAATATAGGTGTAATATATAGAATTGTAAAGAAATTTGATGGTGACTGCTGAATATAAATGTTTACTATGGTCTTAAAAGGGTGTTTAAAAACAACAAATCATGTAATCCCATAACTTTAGCTTATTTAAACTGTTGTACGTAGTTGAGCATTTCATGAGTTTCTTCATCTTATATTTTCACCACTTCTGGATCCCCACAAGATCCGTGGACTCCTTATGTGGTGGGTTGGTGCCAAATGGTCCAGTTATTGTTGAAGCTGTGCAGTACTGATAATGGTCATGCCTGACTCTTGTCAGGGTTGAAGTTGGGTTTCATCACGCTTAGCTTGGCCTCTCTTGTGGTGATTGGCTTGTGGCTTGGCCTGGTGACTTTTGGCTGGTTTAGTTTTGTTTTATTCCAATTATTCCAGAGAGGATATGTATTTTTGAGCCTTTTGCTAAACTTTTGTCAACATTGACTCCACTTTTGAGATAGAAGAGGGCTATTTCAACTCAAGCCTTGTCAGTTGACGGTCGCTGTGATGGTTGGGTTTTGATTACTGTCCTTGACAACTTGAGACTTTCATTGCCCCATCAGGAAGACAGTAGTGGGTTTTACTGCATTTGCAATTTTAATAAACAGGACTTCCTGGGAGGATGTTTCTGGCATGGGAAAGTTTTTTGTCCTTAGAAGACAACTTTTGTCCTAGGAAGTTTGTGTTACACCACAGAGCCACCTTTCATTGTAGGTAGCCAAAAGACCAGTACTGCTTTCTTGTATGTCGTGTTCATTCTTCCACCCACCTTTAAGCCTCCTTTCTGGCAGAGGATTTTGCTCAGCCTTTAACAAGATAGTCTTAATTAAGTTGCCTGCAATTTCACTAGCAGTGAGAAAAGTATAATTTTATTATTTTAAAGCATTGATTTAAAGTTTTATTCATTGATTTGCTGCAAACAATGTCTTATTGAGATAACTATTTTCTGAATTTATTTGGCTAGTGTACAATCAATTGCTGAGGTTCTATGTAATTAGCAAGGACTAAACTAAGTATATCAAGCTTATGCCAAGCTGTCAAGTACTTTGTAAAAATGAATTCAGCTAGACAAAGGAAAACATTCCTAAAAGGTATGGAAAACCATGGGAAGTGGTCCAAATGTCCCCAGCAGCAATCCTCTTCTGTGTCTAGGAAGAGAACCTTGGAAGATGTTTAGTGCTTTTACCAATGGTAGGCTTGCAGGTTACTGCCTTCAAGTAGATCTCCTCCTCTCATCCAAGCTGCTTCTTGAACCCTAAATTTCTCTGATTTTGTGTAATACTTCTTTCTTGGGGTGGTTGGATTCAGTCTTCCTCTGTGGTCTGAAGTGCCCACTACTAGGTCTCATCAAATCCACTGCTGTTTGCTGAAACAAGGCTGGCTGCCTTGGCTTCTGTGTGCCCAAACAAAGCAATTCAGATGTCATTGCCCTGCAGCAATTTGTTACTGTCCCTCTGCTAGAGGTTGTCTTTCTGCAACAGAATTGGTGTAGGGGAACACAGCCACTCCATTTCACAGTCCAGCACTGCAGAACAATTCCCTTTTAGTTCACACTAATCCACACCCATGTGTTTCACACAAGTGTGAATGCGGTATTTGGCGAACTCTAGTGTTAGAACAAAGTCTTAAGTGAGGCCCATCTTAAAGCACCTCTAGTCCCTGCCACATCAGATGCTACCTATGTGCTGTGCAGTTGTAGGGAAACAATCATTATCGTGGGCGGTGCTGTGCTGCTTCAGATATTTGCAAGGTTATTTAGCACTTTGGGTACCTAAAGAAAACACAGCTTTTGCATTGTAGAGAAATTATATTCCTTTCTGCGCAATACTCAAAGAATGCTTTGAGAAATGAACTCTGAACTATGACACTGACAAAATTCTGCCTGCCCAGAAGCTTGTTGATTTAACAGTAACCTCAGTCACCATCCAGTGTGCATTGTGTGGTCCCTTGGATTCTCCTGCCTAGCAGGATTTGAGATTCACAAGGATTCCTCCAGCTTTGGACCTTGTGCAAGTAGGATTCTGGCTGATTTCTATACTTCAGTCATTCATAAAAAGTGGACCTGGCAGGGAAATAGGAAGGATGGTGACAAATGCATGTATTTGTCTGTGATTAAAACAGTATCCACATTCTGGAATTCCTCTAACTAGAAGGCTAGGATTGGGTGAGTTTTGTAATTCCCCTCCTACAGCTGTGCATTTGCCCTCCAACAGCAGTCTGCTAACAGGGTGCAATAGGCTGCATCCTAAACTAGTACAACTGAAAGCATAGCAGCTGAATGAAGGTAAGGTTGTGAAGCATTATTTTTCAAGCCTGGCACCTTTGACAGGAGAGAGAGTTTCATAATTCAACTCAGTTTTTCAAGGCAAAAGCTCCCTACCTGTGGGCTGTGTGTGGTCTACCAGGGTAATTAATCTGGCCAGTTTCCCAGGATAACTTGGAAGAGGCTTGTAGGTAAAAGAAGTGGCTCTTTTAGCTGGGGTAGCCTACTCCTAACTACCTCTGTTCTGCTGTCCCTCCCCCTTGTCACAGTATTGTGTGTGAGCAGGGTATGTTTGTGATGGGGCCCTGCATGTCCTAAGTGCCATGTTATAGCTATGCAAAACTGGGTGGATTAGTTGGGAGCTTTCTGATCTTCTGACCACTTGCAAGCAGTGGGGCTTAAGCAGGATGTGCATCAGTTCTCAAAAATTGCAAGAACATAGTGAAAATATAACTGAAGTAAATGTATTTTGTCTACCACAGAGGAGCAGGAAATTTATTCAGATGAGTGCAGTTACCTGTAAGGGATGTGTGTTTTCTCTAACAGCAACACATCTGCTCAGACATGCAGAAACACCTTCCAGGTAAAGACAGAATCTAAGCCTAACCCAGTGCTGTCTTCCCACGGCAACTCTGTTGGTATTTCCCTAGGTGTACCAGTTCTCAAAGAATAGTTTTACTTTCTTTATCCCCTTCATTTTCTAGACTTTGTAGATAATGGAAGCTGTTCCCTGGGAAGGGTGTTAAGCTACTCTGCTTTCAGAAGCTAGAACAGAAAACCGGGGTAGAAGCAGTGTAAACTATGTGTTCTTGTTGTAGCAGTGGGAGTTGAAGGAAGTGTCTTCTCTCTCTCTCTACTCCTTGTTGTAATCAAGTATTCAGTGCAGTTTCTTCATGTGTTCAGATGAGGTTCTTTGATAATGCTGAGACTTCCTGCTTCCCCAGGTATAGGTTTTCTGCAAATTCATAGTAATGACAATAAACCCTTAAGCTGGACAAAACAAACTCAGGCAAAGGAATTGTGTCTACTCGTTCAATAGTGAGGGAATTGTGCAGCTAAGGAAAAGGTCACAATTAATTAGAGATGTGGTCTTAAATGACCTGTTCCTAACTGTCTGCAAACTCTCTCTCTCTTTCTAAATTGCCTGAAGTGGAGGCTAAAAGCTATGTACCTTGAAAACTGGGTCACAAATCAGTAATGTTGGTTGGTTTAACCCATGCAATTCCACCCTGCTTCTGCACCCCATACCTGGATGAAATGATTCCTGCTCCCTGTTTCAGCCCCTGTCAGAGTCTTAGGGGCAGTTTGCAGTCAGCACTTGCTCTGTTCTCTCTAGAGGCTGTGACCCTAAAGCTGACAGGTTCCTCTGAGCAGATTCTGCATGGCACAGACCCCTTGTATGTGGATCCATACCGTGTCCTGAACAAAGTCTCTGGCCCCTGTGTCACAAAATCTCCCCCACTTCCTCTGGATACTCTGTCACCAGCTTGTCAGCTGCTTGTTATGGACTATTCAGCTCATGCAACTCTAATTCATTACTTACTCAGAATTAAAGTGATTATAATTTGATCAAGTTCCCTTCATGAGTATGTTAATACTTTACTTTTGATTGAGAGTGTTTGCAGAGTGGCTCTGTTAATGATTTGATTTTGAAAGGTAATTCAGGTTTATATTCTTCAGCATGTGTTGTGCCTTCCTTTCTGTCCTGTATCCCTTGTTCAGGATTTTAAATCTTGCAGTATAGGAAAAGCCTGAAACCATGAACCGCAGCTTGGGATAGCAAAAGAAAAAAAGGCTTAAGAGAGTAGTAAGAAAATGGTTTTGCTAACCCCATATTCACCTCCCAATATTGGATGAATTGCACGTCTGTAGACCCATCTGGCACTGCAGGGGAGTAATATCTTTTATGACAAACACATTTTACTTAAGCTTTTCTTCCAGCTCTGGTGCAGAAGGGGGAAATTGATTTAGCCTGTGATGTTAGAAACCAAAATCAAGAAGTGTTGAGACAGAGGGCAAGCTGCACTGTGACACCTTCTGTGCATTCAGACTAGAAACTGGATCCTTTCCCTACTGCAGTGATCTCCCCTTCTCATCTGTTGCTCCCGTCTTATCCAGACACATGCAAAGTCACATGTACTGTGCTGACAGCACTGCAACTGTTCTCCCAGAATCAAAGGACTCCTCATATGAGCTCATCTGCTCTTGCTGTAAATGCCAGCCTGCAGAGGACAAAGCCTTGGACTTTTTTCATCCCAAAAGGAAGCCTTTAGGAGAAAAAAGATTTTTGTTGGAAGTGTTTGGGAACAATATCCCAGACGAAAATTGTTTTTTTCTTCTGTTGATGCCAGTCTGACTTACTTTTGCAGCTGGAAGCAGAGTCTGTGAAGCTGGTATTTCTGAATGAAAGGACAAGGACTTTTGTGAAGTTATTTCAGGCCCTTTGGCACACATAGGGAAGTGGGACAGTAAATAGATTGTGTGTATGTCTGATGTGTAAAATGATAACAACTGTTTCATAAAGTACCAGAGGCTCTAGTCCATTCCTAAGTAGAAGATTAGTGTTTAAAATACTAGGTTTTTGAGGTTCTATTCAATGGTTATTTCTTTGAGAGACACTCTTGTGTTACTACATTTGTGAACGTTGTGTAGCTCCCTGTCCAACAACTTAACTTTTCTTCTGGTGCAATAGTTGGAAGCTCCCTGGGTGGCAGGAGAGCTGCACAGCCAACAATCATGTCTGGACCAAACTTTTAGATGACAGGTCTTGTTTCAATTTTATTTTGATCATTTGGGTTTATGTAGCTCAAGTAATCTCTTCAGTAACCAACAGCCTCAGTGTTCATGAGTGTAGTGCATCAGCCCTTCTTTCTGGGGAGCAGGAGGCCTGCCAATGCTAGTCCCAGCTCTGATAGAAGCATATTTTTTGGGAGCAAGTACTTCATATGAACCAGAATATCTTGCCAAATTAGGTTGATTAGGGACATTGGTTTTGAAAAAATTGAGAACTTCTGGTGAGGTCATTCTCATTTTACTGTTTGGGAATAGATAGTTACTTTTTTTATATTCTTTTTTTTCCCCTCCATTTTTTTTTTCTTCTAAATTGAAAGCAGCTTTTCATTTTAAAGCTCTTTTTGTGTATGTAAACCAAAGTGAAACCCAGACATTTAGATGGAGTTGTAATAATTTTATGGAAAATTGTTTCATAAATTTCCATTCAGACTTGGCAGAAAGCTGAAGAGTTGAAAGCTCAGAGGCTTTCATGAAACCAAACCTCTGTACTTCACACACCTTTCATGCCTGTCCCTGCAGTGGTTTCCACCTACATGTCTGCAGTACACTGCAGTGAGAGAATACATGTGCAGAGCAGCAAAGGCTTCAGCCTGGTATGGTGTGTCTGGTCCTCTCCATATGAGCACCTGTGTTTTCACTGGTGTGCTGCTGAAATTTGGCAGTGATGATTAGCTGATTATATGATTCTGTTGCTTGTTGATGACTGTCAAATTTTGTGGCTGTCATGCTCAGAATATGAAGTAGTCAGTGATTATTTGAAACAATTGTATGAAATGAAGTTTGAGAAATCCCTAGCTGTTATGATCTAGGCTCATTCAAATCATCTGTCAGAGCAGTGCTTCAAATGTACCACAGGAGAACTCACCTAAAAGAGGAACTGAACTTGATGTTTCATACTATTAAAGTCTGAAATTTTCTCTCTTAAAGCCTGGACTTAGCTTGTGAAAGTTGTTTCACATTGTATGCAAGTGGAACTCATTCCATGACTATTAGGGGAACTGCATTGATGGGTAACTCTAAATACTTGTATCTCTCTCTCTCTTTTTTTTTTTTTTTAATTAATCTGAAAAAGAAATCTCATGGGTTTTTCTTTGTTGTTGTAGCTTCTCCCAAAATTGTGGGGGAACAAAATACACACAAAAGCAAATGTGGTCTTTCATGCCTGCTGTCACAAATAACCCCTTGAAAAATCGTAATGGGAAGGATGAAGATTGGTGCATTTGTTAGGAGAATCAGTTTGCTAGCAGGACAACATGATGTTGAACCTCCTTCTTGTCAAGGCTGGTAGTTCACCTGCAATAGCACATTTATACTCTCTGAGGGATTAAAAGGAAGACTCTTGAAAGGCCAAGATGCCCATTATGAAGCTATCAGGCTGGAAAGCTGCCATTAGATTAATATGAGCCTGGTCAATTTTTCAAAACATACATTATAAAAAGAACAATGCTTAGTGTTTTATGTTTTTTTCAACCATTCATTAAGTCATCCTTTGAGATACAAAAGATGTACTGGAGCAGAAGTTGTAAAGAGTTTAATTCAGGTTTTTTTCAGTAATTGTGGAAATGATTAAGACTGGTTCTCAAACATTTTTTTACTTCCGTCCTTTCTCCTTGCCCTGTTTTCCTTACTTGTGTCCTGCAAACACAGTGGGAGATGCCCAGTGAATATTGTTACAGAGCCCCCAGGGGATGGTGGCAGGACAGAGATTGCTGTGGTCAATAGAACCGGCTGGGAGAGAAGGTGCCCTGCAGCAGAATGCTGTTACACACTTCTTGGGGGGGTCTTGCCTGAGCCTCTCAATCACTTCCTTAATTTTCCAGTTTTTCTTCAGCCTAGGACTAAGGAGCAGGGCCAGCTGGTGGGGCCGGCCACTCTGTCACACGAGATCAGTAGGAGCTGGAGTGCCACCAAGCCAGGAGGTACCAGGGTGGACAAAGCAGTCAAGGGGCTTGGGATGGTGCCTTGCCCTCTCAATGCTCCCTGTGTTTCCTGCTGCCGTTTGCATTCGTGGCTACTTCCTCTCTGGGCTTGGCTCTGCTGCCTCCCTCCGGGTGCAGCCCGGGCCTGCTGCTGCTGTTCCAGCGCGGGGATCTGCGCGGGAGCGGCGCCTGAGCCGCGCTGTGCCCGCCGTGCGGCTTTGGGAGAGCCCAGCAGGAGCAGGGCTGGAGACGTGGGCTGACCTCCCCTGCACCTTCCACAGGGAAACGGAAAATAACCCAACACTGCCAAATGATGGCTGGTGCAAAACACGCTTTGCTTTAACAATTGCCCTTATTTTGGCATTATTGGATTAGGAAAAAAAACTGTCCCAGTATTGCACTAGGACATTAAAGACGTGAAAAGCGGAAAATGGTGCTTCAGGTGACACTGACAAAGGGCATTCAGAGCCTTAACACAACTTTTAGACTGGTTGGTGAGTTGCTTCATTCTTTGTATTATTTTCGGCTTGTAAAAGTGCTACAGAGATTAAACTGTATCACACTTCTTTTCTCACACCGTTCACCATTTAATATAAACACTTTACAGATGAACCAGGAGCGTTACTTTCCCTAAGAAAGTTGGCAACATGCGAAGTTTTAATGACATTTTCCTTGCATGTTTAGAATAGCAATAAGCAGCAGAATTTTATCCTGTTTTAATGATTAGGATGTGGCTGCCTGGAAATTTAAACCCCAGGGAAAATCTTGCACTGCTAAATGTGTTTTCATTTGCTGTCAGACCCCTCTTCTCTCCAACCCTCTCCCCCATCTATAAGGTTTTTCACTGAATGGAAAGTAATTTTTGAGATGTTCAGTATTTTCATTTTATGAATTTAAAATCATAAATATAATTTTAACAGTTTGGTACAACTAAAAATTATATCACTGGAAAAAAAACATAAAAATTTTTTGCTTCAGTACTCATCAAGGAATTAAGTCATTGAACTATTCTTTCAAAATATTTAGACTTCTGATAAAACTACATTTCCCACAGAGAATGTAGTTCTGGCTTACTTTGGCTTTCTAAGATCAGTGCTAGCCAGCAGTAATCCTATTAACTTTATTTAAGATCGGGGGTCGAGTTTAAAGCAAAAGCTTCAGTGTGTTTACATGTTGTGCATTTCTGAGAATGCTGTTTAATGTAACTTCAGGAACCTTATCAGCAAGAAAGAATAGAGAAACTGAAGCAAACTTGGGCTGCTGACTGTAGGCATCTATAAAAGAGTGACAAGAACCAAATTACACATTGATAGTATTGGCAAGTGGGATTTTTAATTGTTGTAGTAGCCAAAATTCATGGTTTTATGCATGATGATAATTGAAACCAGTTATTAATTTGGCACTCAGAATGATAAGGAGAAAGAAAATTGATGTGTAGTAGCAAAAAAACCCAGTCTTGGACATCAGCTGGTGGTAGTATTTTTTTTATCCGTGGTGTAGGTCACAGATTCTGTTCCATTAATTCTGTAAGCTTAATTTTTTATTGCTAGCATATTTTTATGCATTCATTTTCTTTTAATTTGAAGATTTAGAGCAATAGTTTACTGTCTAGAAATGAGTGTTTGTTTCAAATATGCCCTGATGTAAAATGCTGAGAGGGTTAGCTTTGGCTTTTTTCTTTACCTACTGTATACTTTTTCTGACATGTTAGATTAACTTTCAGCCGCAGGCCAATCTGTCAAAGAAACAGGGAATGTCTCCTGCTATGACAGATTTGCCAGAGGCTGAGGTTTGAAACAAGCTGGGTATTGCTTCTTACACAAAAGTAATTTCTCCCTACTGAAGAGAGCTATCACTGAATCAGCTGAACAGAGCCTCTGACTTGCATTACTAGGTTCTGATCAGAAAATCTGCAACAGGCATTTTTTCTAATAAACTTATATGCCACAAAGGAGCTCTGTCAGTATGACTGCTGGACAACGTTCAGCAATATAAGGTCAAAATAATTTCCTCAAGGATATCAGGAATCCAATATATATTTTAAAAACTTTCCCTGGTTGACTTCAGTATTGTTATCATGTTGGATGAATATACTGCTGCAGAGATAGACCCACAGGTTAGGCTTTAGCATAGAGACAGGACCTGCACTATCATCCTGGCATCTGCTCCAAAAATAACTGCCCCACTCCTTAAGCCTGACTCAATTTTCTGTATGAGCTGAACAAAACTGAGCTCTCCACACCCCACTTGTACTGCCTTGGCTGAGGGGCTCGAAGCTGCTGCACATCCTGTATGTCCCCTTGCAGCAGAACTTCTGCCAAGGTGGTGTTGATAGCCAGCTCTCAAAGCAAGTGCAGGAGTGTAGCAAAGCAAGTGGCTAAACAGGAGCATCTGTCACAGGCAGCCCCTGAGAAGGGATCTGGGCAATTGCAGAGCAGCCAGCAGCTTGTGGGCTGCAAGGAGCTCACGCTTTGTTGTGTCCAGGCTCCTTTGGGACAGACTGCCACCTTTCTTCAGGACTGACTGGCAGAAGGTGCGTGAATAACATGTGGAGCATTATGAGAGAAAAGAGAGGGTTAGGTTGGGATTCCTTGCTGCTTCTTTTGCCTTGTGTGATATGAGTGTTCAATGCTGTGAGCAGTGCACCCTGCACACTGGGGAAGTGGCATAAGTCTTTTGTTTTAGCAGACTGCAGTGTCCCTTACATGCAAATCAGACTCTAGGATAAGATTTGGGTTTAATGAAGGAATTAATACATATCCTCCTCATGCAGGTGTCATAAAAAAGAACTGACTTAGCCCATACAATGGACCCCTTATGGCAGTGGAATAGCTGAGGCTATGCCCATTTCCATAGACTAATTTAGCTAATTACAGCTGCATTACCTTATGCCAGCCAAGGATCTGACCCAATTAAATTGGAATAACAAACCGTGTTAATTTTAAGACTTTCTCCAGGAATGCATATCTGCCTTATTGCTTATTCCTGATCACAAAGTTCATAAGCTGCTGGTTATAATTTAATTTCCCCCTTATAAAGTGGAATCCCTGTTTGGATTTACTTAAATATGTATTTATATATTTTAAATGTTGTGAACAGTAAATAGATGTGATATCAATTTATATTATCATAGCTCCCAGAGACTGTAGTTTCCCCTTACAGCTGCATGAAAACACAGTGTAGTTCTGTGGCAAGGTGGGAAGTCTAGCTCAATACTGTTCCTTTACTAAGTCCAGGTAGAGTTCCTGAGTGCATTTTAAGAAGAAAACACTTTCATCTGTTGAAATGTTGTGGCCTTCTGAGGAATAAGAAAACCTAGAAGCTTGCAGGTTTCAGGGTTCAAGAAATGCAAAAAAAAATACAGTTTTCATGTGTACTTGAAGTTGCAGAAAATGAACTGTCGTGAGGGCTGGGGATCTCCTGCTGGATCTGAGGTAGGTCCTGTTTGGTTTGCGGTAGTATGGCTGTGCCTTAAGGCAGCTAAAACTTTAGCCCACTGTGGGTACATACATGCCTGCAGTCAGAGCTGAGCAGTACAAACCCTTCTGCTGACACACACATCAACCTGGAAATTGTACCCTATGTCAGAGCTTCTTACTATTAAAAAATCAGCAGACAATTGGCAGGAAAAATAAGAACAAAAATACCTGAGTTAAATGTACAGATTATATCCTTGAAGCAATATCCATACTATGAAAATGTCTTCAGCCTTGCAAAACTTCAAACTTGATAGTTCTCACAACCCACCTTGTGCCATTGCCCCAGCTCTCTGCAGTTTTAATGACTGCATGCAGAAGTGTGTCTAGTTACCTTTATGTTTATGCTGCCATCAGATCAGGAGAGGTGCAGCTAAACCATTAATACTGTGACTCGACCCTGTCTGTTCTGCTACAGACTGTCTGCAATCAGCCTTTTAATAGCCACCATCAGAATTAAGCAACAGATACGTTATACTGACATAGTTTAGTCTCAACTCTTTGTGGTTACTCCTGCTTTATAAATAATTAATTGTTTATGACAAATACTGATTGCTGTTGGTTGAACAGGGCACTTGATACCTTCTTGTGGACTGGAAGGCACCTTAATCATCTGTAGACATTCAGTGTAGCTGCAACACGTGTGCAGATTCTGGCACACAGTAGTGGTGCCACAGTGATTTTTGTTCTTCTGAATTGTGTCTAGGAGCAAAGTCTTAGCTCTTCAAACAGGCTGAGAGGACAGGATTGAAAAACATAATAAACAGACATGATGGTGGGGGCTTTTATGCTTTTTCTGGCCACTACTCTCAGTGGTATGCTGTGGAATGCTAGGAGACTAAATTGCACTTTGGAAAAACAAATGCACAAAGTAAATGATGTGCTGTGATACCCTTGGCTGGGCTTTTTAATAGGGTTTGTTTGCTTACTTGCTAATTTGCAAGGTCTGGTAATTTGCAATTGGCCTCCCAGTCCTTAGCACTTGGAATTAGTGCAGTCCTATTGTATCACAGGGACAAGAAAATCAAAAAGAGAAGCATCCCATGTTGGAGAAGCTACAGGAAAATGGCTTGAATTTCTGGCAATTTTTACTGTGGTACTTATAATGATTTCATTTTTGTTTTGTTCTTAGTTCATTCCCTTGCATGTAAATAACTGTCTAAAAATAAAAAGTCTCTCCTAGTCTTTAGTGAAGGTGATCTCTTGTTATTGTTACTTTGAATGCCTCCATTGTGGGCCTTTTATCATTTTTATGATGGTGTAAATAATGTGACATCTATGTAGCATCTGCACAAGGTTTGCTGAAAATTAAGCTTATTTAGAGGATTATATTTCAGGTCTGTCATAGCAATTTCGGCAGTGATGTTCTTTATTTTAAGCAAATTATTCTGAAGTTCTTATGTGGTCTATTGATTTGTTTTTGAGAGAGAAGAGATGGAGAATACATACAGTTTGAAACTCTGTAAAATCATTGTCGTATGAAATCTATCTGGATTTTAAAAAAGCACTAGTGGGTAACACATCAAATGTCCTGTCATCAAGCCATTCCTACCTGATGCTTTGCATAAAAGGATGATCTTTTGTTATAAACAGTGATAAGAGCTCTCAGAAATTTCCAGCACTTCCCAGTTTCCCATGGACTTTCTGA
The DNA here is from genome assembly GCA_013399835.1 of Leptocoma aspasia. Classification (NCBI taxonomy): domain Eukaryota; kingdom Metazoa; phylum Chordata; class Aves; order Passeriformes; family Nectariniidae; genus Leptocoma; species Leptocoma aspasia. Next base: position 3,071,007 of record VXAX01007135.1, read on the forward strand.
AAAGTTGTCATGACCCTAAAAGTTATGAAAGTGTTGTTTTAAATCAAGACATTAAGTAAACATTCTTAATGATGTTTTACTGCTTTATAAAATAAAGATCTCCAAAGTTTCAATCCATAGGTGCATACTGTATAAACTAGACACACCCATTTATGTAAGAAATCAGTCCTCTCTTGGCTGGAAGTTAAGAGAATATTTGCTGTTTTTTCTCCGAAGAACAGGAGTAATTTATGAAGTGATTCTCTGGACTGTGTTTAATCTCTAAGAAAAAGAATAATGCTTCCGAGAAAGAAAGTCAGCAAAATCAGATGTTGTCCTTGTATTGAAATTATTGCTACCAATAATATTCTGTTTTTTAGTACGCTATTTTTTTTGTGCTGTCCAGAACCCTGTAATTATGGTAGGGTTTGCTTCTGGGTCTGGTGACAGACAAGGTTATTCAGTGTTTGGAGCTGATTCCCCTTTGCATCTGTTACATGGTCCTCTGTTCCTATAGATGCCAGAGGAATATTTCTTCCTTATTTTCTGGTCCCTTTTATTCTGTAATATGGCAATGCATAGTTTCATATTTAAAATTCCTACTATGATATAAACCAGCTTGAGTATAGAAAGCATTTTATTCAGGAATACTTCATTTTCTTTTATTGTTCAGCTAAGAAAGAGGAAAGTAAAGTGAATTCCTCCTTCACATATTAAGATTAGCTGGAGAAAGTGGCAGATTCTTTCCCTTCTGCACTAGGGTTGGTTATGGGCTGATTTACACTAGTTTTTCTGGTCTGATTCTTGGTTTTATAGTTTAAGATTCCCCTTTATTCATGCTTCATGGACAGAAGCAGAGTAAGTTATACTGATACAGGTCATTTTGTGCAAGTTTAAAACTGTGAACACCTGGGAATGGAAGGGGATGAGTTGTACTGATTGTACCACAAAATGTGTTGGTTTTAGTGGGAGTTATCTGATATACTTAACTGAGAGCTTCTTCTGTTTGTGAATAAGGTAGGCGATTGCATTACTGCTATCTCTTCTTATCTTAGCTTTATTGTACAACCCCCATTATCACAGAACCTAAACGATCCACACTTACTAATGGACTGTTTTTACCTTTTGTCTGGAAGGCCACTATAAAGATGGGAAACAGGATCACTTGACAGATTAAAGGCCAAGTTTGGACCACCTAATAGCTGTGCCTAGTTTATGTGTACTGAATTTAAATGCAGAAAATCAGTTGGTGATTAAAACTTTGTGCTGAAGTTCTTCCATGGTGCCTCAGAACTGCAGGTTGATCTATTGAGATGACAAAGATTTTTCAATTTTATTTATTTATTGTAGAAAAAAAAATCAGTGTGGGCTATTCTAGTCAGAGGAGATGCTTCACAGGAGCCTGCCAGAAATTATCAGGCTTTCATGAAGCTTAAGGGGAAACTGGACTGGATTACAGTGGATGCTGCAAGGCTTTAGTTTCTTGACTGCAGAGGTAATCAAGGCAGCCCAGGGCATCAAGGAACAGACATGTTCAGTTGAATACAGATTTGTGAATTAAGCTGTTTTACATATCACAGACCAATTCAGGTTGAAAGGGACCACTGTGGGTCACCTGGTCCAACCTCCCTGATCAAGTGGGGTTGTTCTAAAGCATGTGGCACAGGATTGTATCCAGACAGTTCTAGAATATCTCCTCTGAGGGAGACTCCACAATCTTTCTGAGCAATCTGTTCCAGTGTATGGTCACTGCACAGTAAAGAAGTTCCTCTTCATATTCAGGTGGAACTTACTGTCCATCAGTTTCTGCCCATTGCCTCTTGTCCTGTTGCTTGGCAGCACCAAAGAAGAGCCTGATTCCATCTCTTGACACCATCCCTTCAGGTACTTGTATGGGTTGATGAGGTCCCATCTGAGTCATCTCTTCCCCAGGCTGAACAGACCTGACTCTTTCAAGCTGTCCCAGTGACAGAGATACTTCAGTCCCTTAATTACTTTTGTTGCCCTCTGCTGGGCCTGCCTCAGGAGCTCCATGTCTCTCCTCTTCTGATGAGCCCAGAACTGGACACAGCACTCCAGACCTGGTCTCACTATGGCTGAGTAGTTAGAGATCACAGAATATTCTGAGTTGAAAGGGACTTATAAGGATCATCAAGTCCAGCTCTCAAGTGAATGGCCTCTAAGGGGATTGAATCCACAACCTTGGTGTAACTAGCACCCTGCTCTAATCAACTGAGCTAACCTAGAGGGATAGGATCACATTGATTCACCTGCTGGCAATGCATGTCAGAATACCACTGGCCTTCATGGTCACAAGGACACACTGCTGGCTCAAGGACAGTTGTTGTCCACCTGGACTCCCTTCTCTGCAGAGCTGTTTCCCAGCAGGTTGGCCCCCAGCCTGTACTGGTGCCTGGGGTTATTCTTTCCCCTTTGAGGCAGGTGAACCCGGTTTGTTGCCAGGTTTGATGTTGTATGACCAGAACCATGATCAAACCCCCCAAAATTCTGCTGGTAGCTGCAGTCTTGAAGCCAGGTGTTCATCTGCATGATTTTCTTGTTTCTTACTCCATCGTTCCCTTCAACTGGTAGCACAGTAAAGAACACAACTTGTGCTCCTGAAGTCCCTCTAGATTATCTGTAGACTCCTTGTTGGGATCTCATTGCTGCCTGAAAAGCCAGTAGTCAATGGGCCATATCTGACTGGGCTGTTTCTTTGTGATGTCCCTTTCCTGGGCACCAGGGAGGCAAAATACTGCTGTCTATAGATCGGGTCTGACTGGCATATCACACCCTCATTCCTATCAAAAGGGAGTTGCCAGTGACTACTACCCCTTTTTTCCCTAATTGAAGAGGTTGTGATATTCTTTGCATGTGCCTTTGGGAAGAAGATGGGTGAAAATTCATCTTCACAAGGATAGTCTGATGTAGCTCAAGGCATATGGAATTGCTGGCCTGCTTTTTTTTTTTTTTTT
>VXAX01007135.1:3073983-3194036 GCA_013399835.1 Leptocoma aspasia
TTTTTCTTCCTTCAGCATGGCTTTGGGGATTTATCTTTTCAGGCACTTCTTTTTGTGGGGAGGGGGGAGGAAGAGATGAGAAGCATTGTCAAATTCAATCAGCCCTTAACCTAACTAAACTGAACAAGTGTATATGTGTGTGCATCTGTATATATCAAATGTATGTGTGCATAAAATTATTGTTCCACTCCCATTTGTATACATTATTGCACTTCCACCACTTCAATATAACTAGTGTGGTGTTTACCCAAGTACATATATTACTGGGTTTATTCTTCTCCTTGTCTGACTTCTCTGTAAGCCTTGTTTCCTGCATGTCTGTTTCTTTGTTCCACCAGTCTACACCCACCTTGGCTCTTTCTTTGTCTTTTAAAAAAATATATTGGACACCATATCATTAAACTGTAATCCTGTCCAGTCTGTAAGTGTTCTCTCTGTTCTTCTGATGTGCTGGTATCTCACGGGTTGGTCTGAACAGACTTTGTACCAGCACATCTGCTGCTGTTCAGAGCATGGTGCTCCTTTGATTGCAGCACAGCCAGGTTTGGAATAATTTTCTCTCTTCAAACCAAATATATTGACATTTGAAATGATATTATGCTGTATGACTCACTTAAAAAGATGAGAGAAAAAACCATAATTAGCTAAATAGTGTGAAACTTGTGTGCAACATCTGTGCCAGCTTTTGGGTTCTTAGTTTAATCCTGATTTGCCAGCCACTGTAGGTATATTGTTTGGCTAATGCCTGATGGTGTGGAGGTGCCTAGGGAAATATATGCCTCCCTACTCTGTGTCTTGAGAGCATTGTCTCTACTGTGGATTCTTAAGGAAACATTTGTGCTAGCAAAGCTACTGGGTTTTGAGGTTTTTTTAAAATATTTTTTTAATTACTTGGTTGTTAATTTGAAGGTGAACTCCAGTAATGGCCTTGGCATGGAAATGGTTTCTCTTCTTTTTCCAGATATATACCTATGCCTCTTTTCAAACTCTACATTACCCCAGGTAGTTTTGTTGAGTGATGTTTAAGCTATTTAAAAGCTATTTTTACTGTTCAAGGATTGTGATACTGACTCATGTGATATTTTATGCCAGTCATGTCATCTATAGTCACTAAATTTAATGCACTTCCCAAGATTGTCTGGTGGTGACCTCGTTCCTGAGGCTGTTGCAAGTTCTAGCTAAAATTTGCAGAGTGTTTCCACATTCTGAATTTCAGTGTGGCAATGAACCATATCAGAAAGATTTCAGAAGACTCTGCATTTCTATAGAGCTTGTGAATCCACAAATGTATTAAACAATATAGACTGAGAAAGATGTGAAGGAACTAAACTGAGCCTTTGTTCCCCAGCCAAGGACAGTTTAACATTTGTATTAGCACGTTTTAGACAATGGATAGTTTGATGTTTGAGGTAATGAATTTTTTTAAGTAGCCATACCATGTCACATTTCTTTTTGATCTGCACTTAAATTTTCATTTGCTTCTATATGTTGCTGGCTGAGGGCCACTAGTTTTCTATCATGAGAAATGGGTGCTGAATTAGATTTGCTTTTTTACCCAGCTCTGAAAAAATGTGCATTATCAAAGCAGTTGTTTGGCCCAGAATAAGAAAAGAGATAGTTCTGTAGGGAATATGCTTAGCAAAGCAATGCCATAAATAGGTCTTGTGTCAGTGTTTGCTGTAATGTCTTGATATGTGTCATCATGAATTATATATTATTTCAGATTTATCACTTCTTCCACTGATAAGGGACATTGCTTCTTTGAGTGAGTTTTCTTCATGGCTTAAAAGATTTACTGATACATTGAAATTCCCTGTATTGGAGATTCAGATGAACTTTGGGAACTTGAGATAAGAACTATAAATCTGCTATGAACTAGGATGCCATTTCTCAAAGTGTGTATTTATTGACAGAACTTGTACTAGCTTATTCTTCTGCTTCTCATTTGGGTGCATCAGAAGAGGTTTTCTTTTCACCAGTATGAACCAAAAATAAAAAATTAAATGTGGGTCATACAGTGTATGTGTGTGTGTGTATATATATAATATATATTCTGGGGTAGAGAGCTTCATTTAATTAAAGCTCTTTATGCAAAGTTGTCTTCACTTGAACACATTTGGAAATAAGATTGCTTGGTGGATGGCATAAGGGCAGCAAGAAGGGAAGCTACTGGAAATCTTTAATCAAAAAAACCCAACTCTACTTTTTACATGGAAGGAGACCTAGTACATCCTTGATCTAAAATTCCACCTACTGAAACCTAACCTGCAAGATTTAGCTTGCATGGGAGAATAAATAGGACATTATTAGTCCATGTGACCTGCCACTGGATCCCCAACAGGACATTGTACCTGAGGGGATACCCATATATGTGAGACCCCTGAACAGATTTGTGCAAGGAAATTCTGGAAACCGTGTAAAACTATTTTTCTTTCCCAGAATTAGTAGGAATGTAATCAGTAGAAAGCTACTGATAATGAGATACCTGAACTTGATTTTTGAAATCCTGAACTTTTAAAAAAGTCTTTAATAAAGATTGGGCTATAGAAAGGAATGAGTAAAGAGTACCTTATTTCAGTAGCTGTTTTTCTCTGATCCCAAGTGAGTTACATTTTTTGCCTCTTTCTAGCTCCTTTTATTTTGTAAAATATTGACTCAGAAATTGCTATTGAAATTTCGTAATAGAATTTCATAACAAGCAGCTTAGTTACAGAATCTGTCTTCTGTTCAGGTCCGCTTTCATCCCATTTTATGGTTCAGCTGAGTTAAAGATAAGACTTGTATAATTTCCCCTTGGGACCTATTATATCTAGCAGGAGATTTCTTAGTATCACTTCCCTGCCTTTTACCCAAGGGCAGATTAGGGGATGTTTTACCCCATTTTGCTGCCATGAAGTGAATAATAGTTCCACTTGCACCATTGCAGACGTGCTTTGTATTGCTGTGATTTCATCTGCTCTGTTAGTTCTGGCCACTGAAAAATGTGGCAAAATCAGGTTTTTACTTTGTTCATGTTGCCAAATATGAACAAAGCCTTAAGACATGATCCCAGTATTAAAGCAGTAAGTCTCAGTCTTTTTGCCACTCCCTCTTCCCCAAGCGCTGAATAATTTATCAGCTGAAATGGGCATTATGGACAAATCTATTGAAACTTGGAGTCATGTTGCAAAATGCACATACAGAGCAGAGAGATTTTCAATTACAATTGTGGGATAATTCAGATAAGTCATTTTTGATCTCATTATACAGTGGGGAGGGATGAGCAGAAATATGTTGCATGTGATTGACAAGGAATTCTCAAATTTAGCAGTTGATAGTATGGTACGGAGAAAAAGAATGTAGGGATACTTCACCCACCCCCAGGTCCATCCTGAGCTTAAAATCCTAAGTGCTCAGTTTCTGGATATATATCTATGAGACTTATAAGGACAGTCAGTACTGATTAAATATGGAAGCAATCTAAATCAGGGTAGCATTGCTTCCTTTGCTTTCTAGTTACTCAAGACCTGACTCTTCAGCAGCAGTAGCAGATCCATTGGCATCTGTGCAAATTGTCCAAGGAAATCACCAGTAGCTCTAAGCTGCTGTTGTTTAGCTTGGGGGCAGGTCTGTGAATGCATCTTGATAAATGTCAGAGGAGTTAACTCCTGCTTGTCCAGTTTGGCATGTGAGCACCTGGGCATCTCCCCAGAGGTGTGAGGTTAGTGCTGTGTGTTGGTTCATGTTCTGGGCTGTTGCAGTGCTTGTCAAGTCCACAGCTGTCTCTTTGTGTAGATCTTCCACAATTTGAGAGGCCTCTTATGCCATAAAGTTTAGTGTCAGATGGGTTTTGCTTCTCAACACGACTTTGCAATTTGCTGAGACTTTCTAACTGCCAAGACTTGGATCAATGGAGGTGTTCTGATTTTTTTATTTGAGAAGATGCCAATCTGTAAGGAAGAGACTGAATCTTGGACAGTCATGATCAAACACCCTGTTTGCTGCTTAGCTGGGGATGAGTGCTAAGCTTAGAATGATGGGTCATGCTGATGCCATCTTTTAGTACAATAACAGCACTTGGATGGTGTCATGCTATTAAATGGTAATAAGTGATAGACAGAATAAAGAAGTTTTGATATTTTAGTCTCTCACTGATCTAACAAAGAAGGAATGGCTAAGCTTGTGTGAGCTTTAGATCACACACTGACTGGCTACTGGTTCAAGAGGAATTGATTTCTGGCTACAGCAGTGTCATAATAGGCAAGCAAAGATGTTTTCTTTCTACAATTTGTCATAAAGGATGAAAGCACTCAGTGATGTACAGCAACTAATTAGAACAGTGATGAACTTCTGTCTATCTGAATATGTGGTGTGTGTTGAAATGGGAGCAAAAGAAAATATCTTTCTTTTCACCCTGCACCCCCCTTTCTTTGAGGGAGAGGGGAGGGGCTGTGTTTTTTTGTGGAGGGGGTTGTTTAGTTCTGCTGCAGATACAAACCTAGGTGAATTTACAGGGATGTCTTTTGAGATGAACTTGTTCCAGCTATCCCAGCTCAGACTGAGAATAAGTCAAAGCTGGTTTTACTCTTTTTGTCAGACTTTTCGACTGTGATTTTGGCAGGAGACTCATGCAGACGCAGTGGTCTGTCTGCATAGAGCTGCAAACAATATCAGGACCTGTATTTTTTCATTTTGTCTTCCAATAATTGGAAATAAATCCTCCAGACTGAAAATACAATGTATTGCTTGTTGCATATGGGGGAAAAGTCTGACCAATGTAATAGTGTTGTATTTTTATATTTGCTGAGATGAATTGATTCACTTTCTTGCATTGCATTTGCAGAGCCACTTTCCAGCTCTGCTCAGCTGGACAAGATCAAGAGAATGTCATCCAAGTAGGAGTTTTCTTCCCCAAATCTGTAAGTTGTTTTCAGTATTCATGTTGTGCAGGCTGCTGTTTTGTTCCAATACAGTATAGGTGACTTTAAAGTAAGAAAGCTATCAATAAAATTTAAAAGGCAGAATTTGTTATCCTAAATTTTAGTGTTTTGCATTTCTATGCATCAAGGCTGATTCTTCTTTGATTTTATGCCAGTATAACTGTTAGCTTTACTTAATCCGGGTTACCTGCCAGTAGTCAGTTTGGTAAGAATCAGCAAAGTGTCTGTTTTTACCCTACTGCAATGCATATATTCACCTTTCTAATGTACTAATAGCACTGATGCATTTGTCTGAGTCTGGATATATGCAGAGAGATACACGTGTTGTTTGTGGGTGTAAAACACCCACAACTGTTTTAGGCTTAATCTCATTGCCCAGCAAGTTGTAATTTGCATATGTAGCCCACTGGCATGAGTATGTTTTAGATAGTCTTCTGTGTTTGATACAGAAGGTGTAAATTATTATAGCCACTAGGAACAAGCATTAGTGCTTTATTCAAGTTGGTGCATGACATGCTTTTAGCTATGGAAATCCCTAGGGTGCTGCATGTGGGTGGCAGTTGTCTATTAGTGTCAGATATTTTCATAAGCAGAGTACAAAAAAATGTATTTTTTTGAATGTTACTTCAGCTTTTGCAGTCATGAACTGAAACATGTGAACACAAAGGGAGCATGTTGCAATCTGATACACAGCTGATGTCCTGGCATTTGTGCAGACTGGCTGGAGTGCATCTGAAGGATGCTGTAAGAGACTGCAGGATTTGAGGTAGAGTTGGCTGCCACTTGCCCAGCTCAGCATGCAGGCAAACGAGCTGCTAGACACGTCCATGTCTCTGCAGGAGTGCTGTTAATGCTGTTAGTTTCTGGAGTGCTTGTAAAGTTCAGTGTGCCTTTGCAGGTAGGTCTCATTCAACTTTAGGACCCTCTCTGTCTCTGTAAAATTTAGGACTGGGGCTAAGTTTGTTGCCTTCTTAAAATGAAGACTTGGAAAGTCAGATTTGGCTATTGAAGCAGATGAGGTTCCAGTGGCTGTCCTGGCTCCATCACTATTTACACAGGATGGAATAATCTGCTGTGTTAGTTTGCAACAGGCAATGTGGGAAGAAGGTGCCCCCTGCATTTGTAGATTACTTGTTTTATTTTCTTTTGCTGTGGTGATGGCTGCTAGTGTTATGTAAAATATCAGTTAATCAGTCACAGCCCACAGGAGCCAGGGCAGTTCAAAGCACAGCTACTTTCAAGAGACTCCCTAATGCCTTAAGGGAGTAAACTTTGGCAGACTTTGTAGGTTTACTGTGTCCCTAGTCAAAAACTTGTGCTGTTTGGCATGCTGATGGGAGTATTATTGAATAAACATAATACAATATTTACACTCTAATTAAAAAAAAGCCAAATACACTGTTCAGAGAAAAAGGCTCTGATAAAAGGAGCTTTTTTTTTTTTTTTTTTGTCTATGACTTCTTGTTTTGTTATGGAGTTATTTTTTACTACTAGTATTGCATGGTAAGAGGAATATAAACTTGTAAACCATTGGACTCAAAAGGTGAGAATTTCCATGCTTCACTGAGTGCTCTGTAAGATGGAGGCCTTCTAAATATGTTCTTTGAATATGGAAGTTATATGCCAAACCCCTAATTCTGAGTGAACCATAGTTATAGACTACTTTCTTCCTCTATAGTGACAATTTTTTGTATTGTTTTAAGCCTCTTAAATAATTTCTCAGTTTACTCTTTCTTGAGCTCTTGTTATAAAGAACAATGCTTATAAAACCCACATTAGGACTAAGAATAAGCATAATAAATCTAAATACTGCACATTTCCATAACTTGCAAGCCAAAAGTACAGCCATGAGAGGTATTTGGGCCTCTGTGAATGTTGATATGACCTTAGATGAGGATGCATGGACTTATTTACAAGAACAACTTACTTTAATCTTTGCATCATGGGGGTGGAAGTGTCACGCGGTGAGGATTCGAAAGAAGTCTTGTATTTCCTGCAGTGGATTTTTGCACTCTAAAGACTACAAAGCAAAACCTCTTATTTTGTGCAGAAGATGCTGATTTATGTGCCTGTATTGCTCTCTGAACACTAGACTAAGAAACAGGATGAAGCATCTCTCTGGCAGGTACCACCTAGCTGTGGTATGGTAGCCGCGGGGTTCGTGCCCGTGGTGGGGTCCCAGGGCTGTGATTTGGGGCCTTCCTGGGGCTCCCACCTGCAGGTGGCAGCATCTTCCTGTTTTATGGGATGTGGTGCCTGTGCCCGGCATCCCAGTGTCACAGGGAAACTGAAAATTAAAACCAAGAGCTTCCCACCCCTTTTTTAAGGTCAACATTCTGCTCTTCTACTAGTAAATGTGAGGCAGGACTTTTCTGACATCTCTGTCAGACTCGCTTGTTCTTTGTCCATTTGCTTTAAACATGGCTTTTTCCTTTGGTTTTGGGTCAGTTTTTCTCCATGTGTTTTAATCCACCCTGTTGTCAGACTTCCAAAGTCTAAGGTCTGTTTGAAGGTAAAAGCAGGGAGTTGGGGAAGGGCTCACTGAAATGTCGTACTGGCAACTTGGCAAGAAAGAGCAATTAGTGTGTATTGAGAAAACTGTGCATCATTTCTACTCCTGTTCAAATACATGTAATGTTTTTGGACCTGAAAAAGCTCCAAGATAGCTGGAAACAAAACAAGTAATGTTTTGACTTTTAACAATGTCATTCTGATTTCCTTAGGATCTTCATTCTCTGAATTTAGGCTGTTAGAAGAGAGACATTGTTATCAACTTGAATAATAAATGTATTGCATTAATATATGAATATTAATAAGAGCAATTAAATAAAGAGTCTTAAATTTGTTCCAGCAAGATAAAAAAGCCAACAGAGCAATAGTAAAACAGTGGGATAAATCAGGATAGTGAGAGAATTAGTTCTAGAAAATAGAGAGAAAGGACTGAGGTTTTTTTTTTAATCTAACTACATTAGCTACTAATAAAATTTGGCTGCTTTTTCACTAAAATATCAAATATGTAGCTTGTCTTGAGGAAGAGTACATAACACTTGTGCCATTGGGACACACTCTCATAAGGGTCATCTGCTAGTAAAGACACATGGCAACGGCTCCTGTACCTCATTCCTTGATGTTTAAATCAAAATTCTGGAAGAGGACTGAGTGTAGGCAGTGGTCAGATACAGAGGGGGTGGAAAGATGCTCACATGACTACTCACAATGAGCCAAATCAACCAAGACAGGGATGGAAGCAGGTGTCCAATGTCTCTTGTATTGGCTTTCTGTGCACAGGGTTTCCCTTTCATGGAGGATTTACAGCTACACAATTAGAGCAGCCTTGCAGTGCATGAAGCACCTAGAGAGGTATTCAATCTACTGTGTTTCTCTACTGGTGGTAGGTAAAGTTACTGTTCCAGAATGACACAGGCAATATTGCTTTGGATAATAGTGTGGCTTTATCTGCTGGCTGCTGCCCAGTAACTGCTGCTTATCTCGGCAGCAGTAAGAGACTGCTTCTTTAGGTTTGTCCATTGCACTGGAAAATGAGGCCCATGTGTGTTCTCTATACCCCTATCAGGGTTGGTATCCTACACACTAAATCTTTTCTCTAAAGGAATGTGAACAGTACCCTTTTCTTGTGCAAAGGATCCATAATACTCTACAACTTTTCTTTTGTAAGGCGAAACTAAGAAATGCCACAATTTTGGATGCTGATTAATCTTCCTTCATAGTAACATAGGAGATGAAAATACATTGTTCTATGAGGAAGTAGCAGTACATTTGTGAAATGACAGGTTCAGCCAGCAAAATTCAAGTGCCATGCCTTCTAGGAAGCTGAGTGGAGTGCGACAAAACACTGGTTGTGCATAGAAGGCTTTTTTGTCTAATGCAATTCAGTCTAGGCTGTAACAGATTTGGAATTTGGCTTCAGACATGGACTGTAGAATCCTTTGGAGGGTGATTAAAATAGGAGCTCACTCATCATCCATGTGTTTAAAGCCTCTTATTCTAACATCTTCAAACACACTACAAAAATGTTTTGCTGTAGTGTTCATGTTCAATTACCATCATCTGCCCTGTTCCACACCTCTTGCACATATAACTTTGATGTGAATTACTGGAATTATCCTGCATGTGCATGCATCCTTGTTAAAATATGTGGGTCAGTGCTGCTGTCTCCTCGGCTAAACAGCACTGATTCTCATCTATATCAACTGCCCTTTCTAGAAATTGAAATAATACCCCTGGCAAGTTTTAGCGTTATTCCTAGAAAGTACATTACACATGAGGATGTGTCCTGCCACAAAGAATTGTCATGGAAGTTAACATGATACTATATACAGTTTTTGAGGGCTTACCAGATTCTGTGTTTGCAAGGCATTTTTCTTTTTCTACATAGACTGATTATTGGTATCTCTTCTAGAACAGAAAGGAAACTAAGAGGTACTCATTTTCCTCTTTAGTGGTGAGGTGAGTGTAAAGGTGCTTGACAAGATGAAACTCTCCTGTTGTTGTAAAAAGCTGACTCTTCTAGGCACCTTAATGACTCTCTATTGAAAATGGAGCTGCAGACCCTGGTCCCTTCCTTGCAATTGGTGCTTCTGTTCACCACAAAGATGCCCAATTGTGGGACTCCATGGGGTTAGCTACAGCTTGTCTGATTCAGGCTAGAAAGCAGTAACAAACAACACCATTGATTAATTCCTAGTTATCTTTAAAAGGGAGAATTGTTATTTGTCTACTAAAATTAGCAAATCTGCTAGGCTTATCTTCAACTTCTCTATCTTGACTCTTCGAAGATTGCAGTACCCTCCAGGAACAGCAATATGTATGCACACAGATAATCCTTGGAGGAAGAATGTTGTTATTAGCTGTGGTTATTTGAACATCACTGTTAATGTCTAGTTCCTATATATCACACATAGAATAGAGCAGAAGATGCAATGTTTTGGTGATCAAAAGAATAAAGGTTTGGGGAGAATAACACTTCAGTATCCTGCAGTCTTCCTCTCCCAGCCCTTTTCAGTCCCCATCTATAATTCTTTATCCACTCAGCATCAGTGTTTTATCACAAAGATGTAAAGTAGGAACTAGACCAGGCTCCTTGAGGAAATGTAATCCTTTGCTACCATGTGCCACTCTATCATGTAATCCTACCAGTGAAGCTGTCAAATTCTGAATTTCCCATCTTGCCAGCTTTGACTTTTCTGCATCTTTTTTAATATCTAGAATTCACCTAAGCTTCCTTTGCTAATTAGGCATAGAAACATCTCTGCACATGAAAACAAAGAATACACAAACCATGTTTTTGTGTGAGAGTGTTCAATTTTGATAAGGTCTGCCTTCTGCAAAGTCAAGGGAAAGGGGGAAAGAGCTATTCTTGCTATGATTATTGAAATGTGAGAATGAGCCAGACCCTTAGATGAAGCTGAGATGTTTCACTTTTGCTATGTTTTGGTCTCAAAGTTGCTACTACAAAATTGGTGAATGAAATGGAAGCATCAAGGGGAAAATCTCACATTATTTGCTTCTGTGCTAATTATACTTGATTTTTTTTTAACATGGTGTGATACAATATTCAGTAATTTAATTACTATTAAGTGTCATGTGAATTAATTCTGAAATATGACTTTTTGATAAAATACAGGTGAAGATGCAATTTTGTTTACACTTACACTTAGGTATATCCCATGACACTAATTTCTCTATCCAGCTACAGAACTAGTATAATGAAAGTCTCTTTTGATCCCTCTTCAGTTTGCTGCAGAGGGCAGAATTTGGATGTTGTGACTCATTTGCTGTGAATTGTTTCCTTCCAGAAGGTCAAATCTCAAAAAGGTATTTTCATTGGAAAATCCCAACTCAGCAATGATAGCTGTGGACCCATGATGGTTCCATCAGTGTTTGACAGGCAGCCATGCTTTGCTAATATGGAAAGATTTATGTCTTGTACAATTTAGAGTGTAGTTACTATGAAACCTGTGCTGCAATATTTTGGGATAACTCCCAGGTTGTGACCCCTGGGAGTCAGAAGTTGGAATTGTGTTGGATTTTTTGTCAACAACTTTTCCTTAGATGACTTTGCTGAAACGTGAAGCAGAGCCAAGCTGGTACTTAATTAATTCTGCAGAGACTATTCTACTGTAGAATTCTTTTTTCCAGGTTGTATACAGTTATATGCCACATAAATATTCATTTGGAAGTGAGTCCAAAATGATGCTAAACATTTTTTTGTTTGTTTTTTTCTGGCTTCTGTGATTAGTGAAGTTAACACAGCATCTCTTGGGCTTAGATCCTTCAGATTTCTGATAGAGATTCAAAAATATTTTTCATACAATGCTTTCCCCAAGGTTCTCTAGTACCTGTGATGTTAGTCATGAAGGCTGAGGTTTTTCAGGAACCACAAAACTCCCTGAAATAACTGCCCAAAATAAAAACAACTTCCAGATTTTTCAACCCCACTGGCCTTTCATGGAAAGCAGGAACTAGGAAGTGTTTCAGTAGATAATGGGCTATATTGCAGTCTGTGATATGTACATAGTGAATACATACCTTGTTATTTTCCTATGGAGAGCTGTTGTGATTTCAAGAAGTTGATGCCTTATCTAAATTATAGGATCGCACATTCAAGGCTGCATGAGAAAATAGTGAGCAGTGACAGGTGTCTCTATTTTTTCATTCAGCTGACTTTTCTACGATGATCAAAATTGCAATAAATTGAAATATTGCTGTTAAGTCAGAGCAGAATCAAAAGAGAGTGTCACTTTGATTATTCAGAGGCCTGCTTTTTTAACAATATTCTATGATGGTAAAAGAATTTGCAGGATCTAAATATTTAAACGGCATTTCACCAAACAAAAGCCGGGGAAGTTCCAGAAATAGTTTCTGCATCTTTCATTGCTATTCTTTTTAGATTGAAAGAGCAGGTCGCTCTATGGTATAATGTAACAGCAGACACACTCTTTCCTCAATAATAAAATAGGGATAATACTGCAAAGAACTGTTGTGGTGATACCTCTTTACAAAGTTCTACAGAAATGGTAGATGTTATTAGCATCCCATGTGATTACAATGACAGGATGATAAGATAGTTTATCTGAATTAGTATTAAGTGGTACTGGAAGTTTCTCAAAAAAACTGTTCCTTCTGTTTTTTCAGACATTAGAGATTTAGAACAGTTTGGATAAACATCCGGACTGAACTGAGGTCTGTCTTTTTTAAAGGTTACCTTAAAGGACAGATGAAGGAACCTTATATTGTGGTAACCTTCTGCCTGAAGGATCTCAAAGTACTACAGGAATCAATATGCAAACTATATATGGATTACAACAGCTCTGTCAAGGTAGAGCACTGTTTGGCAAAGCAGTGAAACAAACCAAAATGCTATAGAAATCTAAATGGGAAAGCACAATATTAAACTCAAAATACTGGGAGAATGTAGTCAGAGAGAAAGTAATCATCAGCTGGGTCCTGGCAGGAGACTGGGAGGTATGGTTTCTTTTCCCACACAATGTACCATGAGAATTGGGGTCTGAACTCAAAGGCTCAGAAATGCCCTTACGGCTCATGTGAAAAACTGCAGCTCCAGGGACAGGCAATTTGCTGGGATGCAGGTTAAATAATGTTTCATATAGAAGAATTGCAACTGCCTGTTTGTCAGCAATAACATCACAAAACCCATGCATTTTAAGCTGTTATAGTCTTGACAAAAAGGTGCTGCTTACCAGACTGTGTGGAGCTCTTGCAGCAGCAATGTCTTTGGAAGAGGCTCCCTTCTTTAACCTTACTCGGCTTGGCTGAGCTGAGATTGCAGTAACTGGCTGGTATCACTTACATGTAAAGAAACAAAAATAGATGTTTTACAAAGACACTTCATTAAAAAAAAAAGACAAAACCAGTCAAGCATAGAGAGATGACTAGCTTTTAAGAAGCTGCTTTTATTACTTTTGACCTTGTGCATTTAACTGCTTTTGGCTCTTTATGCTCTGTGCATCAGGGAATTGGTGCAGCTCATCTGAACCAGCAAAACCTACTTCTCATCCTGGCTTCCTGCTCTGATAAAGACACTGGTAGGAGCAGCCTTAACCAGACTATTGCTTCTAATTTTCTCGTCTTCTAACAAACAATGAAGCTTGAGAAATTATGCGCTCTGCTTTTCAACCATAGAAACATATTAGTGCTTAAAGGTATGGCAGATGACTTGCTGTAAATCTTAACTAAAATAAATGTCCAGGGTTTAATATTTTATAAACAGGAGAGCTGCTCAGAGAGATTGACATGATAGACCTTCTGTGTCTGTTTGCATGATTTCTATCTAGTTATCATAGCCAGGCTGTCACCAGGCTGTTTGTATCTTAGTTCTGCCTGTGCCCAGGGCATATGACTGACTAGTGAGTTATACTGTGCTATGCTGAAATTCCTGCAAATGGCAATTTAGTAATAGCAATTTTGAAGCCGTGAAAGCTAATTGTGCTGAATCAGTCAAAATGTCACACTGTTTCACATTTATTGTATTTGCTGAGATTAATTATTTAAATATCCAATGATTCTCTTTCCATCTTCAGAATAATCTGTTTTCAAGTGGTCCTAAACGAGCATAACACATGTTTTCCTCCCTCTACCTTTTAAATATTTCACCAAGTTTTCCTACCACTGTGATAATTAAAGAAATTGATAATGTGTCTTTAGAGGAAGGCCAAAGGGCCCTAAAGGGTAGTTTCTTTTCTTTTCAATCACTGCGTAACATTTGCCAATAAATAAAGAACTGCTTCTTAAAGTCAGATAAATGTTTAATCTGAATGTGCCAGTCATTGTGCATGTGCCTATCATCTGGCTCAGGATCTTGTGCTTAGCCCTTAAGGCCATGGCCCACTTCCAAAAGTTTGGAGTTGTTATTGGTTCCTAAAAACTTTAATCTAAGATTTTTGTTAGTGAGTAGAAAGGCATCATCGGAGGAGTGGTTAATGAAATTAGGTGGTTAAAGGATGCTCAATAGTCTAAGGTTGTAAATTAGTCAATTCAAATATAGAAACAGCTCTAGAACTCCAAAGGCAATTCTTAAACCTGCAGTGCTCAATAGAGTGAACCTGGGATGATATTCCTATAGCTAGTGACTTGAATCTGCATACCTGACCCACATTTCTGTGTATGCTTCCTCCAGAGCAGAGATCACAGATGTTAGGTACAACTTGTCTGATAGTTTGAGAAGAAACTTCTGGTGTAACAGAACCATTCTTGTTTCATTGGTGTCAGGGTCAAGCATGAGCCTCAAAGAAGACTGAACAGTGCTTTTTCAGGAGATAACAAATAGAAACAGGTTGATTTCATCCTACTTAAAGAGTACATCTCTAAGCATGCCTGCTGCTGATGGGGATAGCTCTGGACCTGATGGTTTGAAGACAACTGGGAGCCTTTGACATAAGAACTGTAATTGATTATGCATTATCTTACACTAGATGAACAAAACAATTCGCAGGCTCACAAGTTACAGTATGCTCTAACATAACCTCAAAACAATATTCTGTATGTTAGTTTTCTCTAGGGATATTACAAAAGGGATAAGCTTCACAGAGTTCTATGCTTGAAGAATGCAACCCTGATCTAAAGAAGTATGTGTATTCAGCCAATCCAAAAAGGAGGCAAGCACAGCCTCATAATCCTGTTTGTATAAAGGTAGTGCAAACAAGTACCTTTGCTAAAAAACAGAGTAGTGTATTTTTTTGGCAAAAATTCCTTTATAGTAATATTTCTTACTGTAGGCTGTAGTCATTGTGTCCCCTTCTTTCATTTCCATATATTGCTTTAACTCAAAGCATGCAGTACTATGTTTTCTTCCAAAAAATCAAGATTGTGGGGTCTTTTTTCCCCTTCCACACTTGCAGAAAACAAAGCTTGAAGAGGAAGAGACTACTTGACCAATTTGTTATGGTTTTTTGTAAAGGTTGGAAACTAATAAATGTTTGCTGCGCCACTGTGCCACATCCTTGTTCATTGCATTCAGGTGATCCCCATGTGCCCAGTCTAATTTCATGTAAGTGTTGACAAGACTCTTCCAAATATCTGTTTGCATCTGTATGTTGTGGAATTTGGGTGAAAAAACTTAAAGTCAGCTGAGGTGAGGTGTAAATCTGAATATATGAAGAATTCCAGTTGCTGGGCCTCACAACAATTAAAGCTGTTGATATGTTTAGTAAATCTTTAGAATCACATGCTAAACAGACTTTTGAAGGAATACAGGTAAAATTGGTTTTTTGTGAATTCAAATATTCGTCTCAAGTAAGCAAGCTTGCTTTCCTTTCAGTAACACCATCCTGAACTTCAAGGACTTTCCTAAGAACCAGAGGGTCACTCCTGAGCTGGATTGTGCCAGCCCATCACTTGAGTGCTCAGTTTCCAGGGTCCAGATGGTAGCAAGCTGCAAATGGATATTCTGCAGCTGAAACATCCGTCCCCTTGGCAGGCTTGAGAGACACTGGTTCTGGCAAATTTAGACTTGTCTCTGGCTATTTAGCACAGTTGTACAGTTAATGGGCTGTTGGACAATTTTGTCAAACTTGCTGTTTTCTGGTGACTTGTTTATAATTCTGGGAAAGGAGTGCACGGTTAGTCATTTGTGAATAATTGGAAATCCTCTTGAGATCTCAAGAAAAACACTTTCATTGTTAAATAGGGTTGATTTACCTGTTTATTTAGGTAGCCTAGATAGAATCTCCATATCGACCCTTGAATGCTCCATATATTTCTCCAAATTGGATTTTGCCCTTGTGTGTGTGTCTGATGTCTTTTAAGAGGCCAAGGTCTTAATTACTTTATTATGCCTAGCTTCCCATATGATTACAGTTTATATTAATTAAAATGGAGACTTTGCAAATGTAAAAGACAGATCTACAGGTTCTAGGGCTTACAGGTACATTTTTGTGTCCATCTACAGGTATAAAGATATGAAATCTTTGTCGTTAGCTGCTTTTATGTTTTACTTACCAGTTTACTGATCTGCTAATGGATTTCCTGGACATCAAAGTTCTTGACCAGCCTCAAACCAAAGTAAAACCTAACTTATCCTCCAATTACTACCCTGAATAAAAATCCTTCATGATAAAACTATTTCCAGTAACTATCAGGCTTGTGGATGGAAGCAGTGTCCGTGTAAAGAGATCTGCTCTAGCTTTTCACAAAGCTCACTTTTTTTTCCCCACTGCAATACCCTGGTACAATCAGAATAATTTTGTGTGGGCTCTTTGAAGTTGTTGTGGACAGTTCTGCCATGAATTAAAACATTAAAACCTTCAACTTCCTCCAATACTTGCATTATGATTGCCCAGCTTAACAAATAGGAATGTGTACAAATAGCATTGATAACATTTTCAAGACACATGGCCAATGCTCAATGCACCAGGATATAACATTTAGGATATGTGTTGTCCCTGGATGAAGATGACATGAATGACTTGCTTCTTTTCCTAAGCCTGTTTAATGGGGGTCTGACAATACAGATAACCTCATACAAAGAGACACATTTAATGCGTATCCACATAGAAAAACATGTGCTGGAGAGATGTTCAGTGGTTGGAAAAAGACAATTTTTATTTTCCAACAGGATTGTTTTAAAATTCTAGATGATCCTGGGATTGGTATTCTGTGCAGCACACTGGCATTTTGCTGTATTTTTCCTCTCTCAATATAGTTTAATCTGTATTAAAGCACTGTTCTGTCACAACTTTCATAAATTATTACACAGCCAGCCAATAGAAATTACATAAATACTGCAAATATAATCGTCTGTTCTTAGCAGAGAGTCTTAAAGGACTTTTAAACTAGTTACAACAGCAAGTGGTAATCCTTCTATTAAAACTTTCTTACCATGTTATAAGTTTGCTGTTATGCAACATTTTTCACTTTGTCAGCTGAAAACTGTTTTTCTGAAAGTAATCTAGACCTTTCTTTGCTGAGATGGGAATAAAGGGAAGTTTGTCTTGACTAAGTGCTCTGTTTTCCTATGACTCTGAGCAAGTAGTAGTTAGAATGAAACATTGGAAACAACAGTAATTTACTAATCAGGAGAAAAATGGTTGTTATTGAAACAAACCCCATGTTTACTGCAAAATTGATTTAAAGCGCATTTTAAAATAACAGCTCAAGAAAAATAGGCTCACAGTGGGCTCCAAATTCTAAATGCAACATTTACATATATATGATTAAGTGCTGCAGAATGGACTTTGCTCATTGAGGTCTCTTAAGGGCAGAGAAGATAGCAAGGAATATGTTCTTGAATTAAACTGCCTTGGAAGTCTGAGGAGCACTGAGCTTCTGATCAGGCTTTTCATTGCCCTTGTGGAAAGCACTGAAGCAAAGAAAATGCAGGGAATAAACCTAAATTCTATGATACCTTCAGCCAAGCCCTAGACTGCTTTTACTAGATTTTTAATGACCACAGTGCTAAAATGTAATTATCTTAAATTACCACTTGTACCCTCACAAAATAAAGATGACAAGAGGAGAATTATCCAGTGTTTTTCTTGTATCAGAATGGATTAATCACAGCTGTTAATCAGAAGTAAACTGAGGAACACTGTCCACTATCCAGGTGGATGAATAGCTGAAGAAGTACTAAAGCTGAAGATTGAACTAAAAACTAAGCAAAGAGGAATAGTTCACTATAAACTCCTCTGCAAAGCTTGCAAAAGGAAGGGAGCAGGGGCAGTTTGAACATTGGTGGAGGGGAGCCTAAAGCAGTGTGTCATGCTGGGGTCTTGGGGACAGACAAGGACAGAGTCTGATGAATTCTTAGCATGAATTATCCACCCCGAGATGAACAATCATTGACAAAAAATTGAGCCCAAGAGTAAGAGAAAGAGGAGATACATTGAGTTAAATGTGTCAGCTGTGAAATAAGTTATTTATACAGGGGTGAGCTTCACCCTGGTATATCTGGTGGTAGAGAAAAAAGAGCTGAAAGTTGTTACCAGCAGCCAGTTTTGAAAGAAAATGAATTTCAAACACTTGTGTGGCAAACAGCAAATTTTATCAGGAGTAGTCTTCTCCCTTTTTGCATTTGTGTACATACTGCTTTTAGAGGTCTGTGTACGTCATGTGGTAATAAATATTCAAATATAGCTTTACAGTGGTTGCAGCCAAGTTGATGCTGGTTATTCCAGATGGAAAGATCATTGCTTCTCAAGGTACTGTAACAAAAGACTTGGCAGTTCATAAGTAGTGTTCCTGCTGGGAGCAGGTGTCTTCAGTTTGACAAGATTGCACTTTATCCACGAGTGCTTGAAATGCACTATAGCTGGTAGTAGGTCAAACAGGTCTGAATTTTTAAAGGGAGTGTTGTAAGACTTCAGTAATGAGCTTGAGGTGGTGAACAATGACATGCAAAGCTAATTACCTGTTTACTAACGTCACAATAATTCAGCCATTTGTCTTGACTGGAGCTGTGCTGAGGCTTGGCTCCTCCTGCCAAGCCCACTTCCCAGCCATTGAGTGATTGTGTGTGAACTGTTTTGCTAGAAAGTGCCAAAAAAGGAAGAAACAAACGAGAGAAAAAGGAATTCATTTAACTGCTACAAACCTAGATTTTAATTGACTGACCACATAAGAGATTTAGGGATTAGATTTGCTTACATGCAAGGCATGTCTCTGTGGGACAGTGTTTTCAGTGCAGAGCATAAACTGGACACCCGGCAGAAGAGTTAATTATCTGAGTGCTAATGTTCTCAGACAAATGTGTAATGCATCATAAATACTAGCAATGAAGTGCTGGCTGGCAGCGTAAAATCAAATCACTCCTACAAGTTTTATTGTGGAAATATGATTGCTACACTGCAAAGATGCAAGTTACAGACACCCAAGAGCAGGGGTCCTGTGAAGCTGCACTGAATTGCTCACTAACAGCTTTCAGTTGCAGAAATGATATCTTTGTGGCTGTGGGCTGCAGTATGTGGGGTTAAATTGGCGACATCATTTGGTTCTCTGACCTGCTGAACTCAATAGTTACCTCACTGTAAACCAACAAAAAGTCATTTTGAAAAAGTTAAAAGAGAATGTAAAAGGGTGGCATTTTTGTCTTTAATCAGGAAACTCTTTGTCCACACTAGTTTATAGTTCATAAATCAGAACCTGGGTGATTTTGTTGATCTGGATATGCTGCCTTTCTTTGATTGTGTCAACAATTTAACCTTCTATAATCCAATAAAAAATTAACCCCTGAAGTAAATGTCTGCATTTCAAGCTGCTAGGATTTAGTAAACAAATAACTCCACACTACTTTGCTATCTGCTCGTTTCCCCACCCAGTGAAATCAGAGGATTTCTTCCTTGTGTGTTCAGTGGGCATTAGGTCAGATGTTAATTTTACTGAGTGGGAATGCTCTGTTACAACTGATGAAAGTAAAATGATGGACTTTACTTATGGCTAGCAACTGGGCAAAAATTGCCTACTAAAATCAAGGAAAATGTGCATTTGTTTGCCTAATGGTGTACTATGGGTGTATGTGTCTGTCCAAGGGATGTGTTCTGAAAGATTAGTAAGTGTCTTAGAAATGAAAATCCTTGCGTAGTAATAACTAAAAGCACTTGAGGCTCAACAGCAGAACTAGGGTACTCTGAAGTATTTTCCAGAAATTCTATTTCCAGCCTTTTGTAAAGCCTTCATCTTTTACAAATCAATCTCCTGAATGGTTTAGTATCTATTGTATGCAAATAGCTTAAGAATACTGAACAAGGAAGCATTTCTCTTAACTTACTCAAATAAAGCAGATAAGGTGTGCAGTTTGGAACTAGACTTCATAACACGTGACGGTGCTTAAAA
This sequence comes from Leptocoma aspasia, assembly GCA_013399835.1. NCBI lineage: Eukaryota > Metazoa > Chordata > Aves > Passeriformes > Nectariniidae > Leptocoma > Leptocoma aspasia. The sequence goes on from VXAX01007135.1 coordinate 3,093,708, forward strand.
TTGGATTTAATTAAAGAAAGAAATTCTGATCTAGCTCAGTTACTACCTGGCCCTAGAGTTGCCTCAGTTTTTAGTAATAATATTTCTGAGCTGCTTAAAACATGCTGGGAACACCTAGAAAGCTCCAAATCAGAGCAGTTCATTGCTCAGGACGTATCCAAACGTGATCCGAAGTGGACAGTGGGATTCCTCCATCTGTCTCCCCTGAGAAGCCTGCTTTGGCTGATGTTTGCAGCACGTGCAGTGGGAATGCTGGCTCTGGGCTGTATGTGCACAAGGGAGGACAGTAGAGTTCCTGGTCAGGGTAGGAGAGCTGGCTGTGTGAATGTTTTCTGATTGGTCTCAGGCATCACTTGTGCTGTAAGCACCAAAGTGGTGATGGTGAGGAGGGCAGTAACCTCTCCCAGGAGGCAGCTAATCCAGAAAAAATGTCTGTGTATGGTCTAATTTGTTAGACAAAATAAGAGTATGTGGGAATGGCTAATGTGTTGGTATTAGGATTAGGGAAACTCGAGTTGTGGTTACTACTTGGGGATTTATGTAATGACCCATTTCAATGTTGGCAGTATTTTTCTTTTTTGGTAGGTTTTGTTGAGATGGAAGATGATATTCTGGTGTTGCAACAGCATTCTAAGCTATGGATCATAATCAGACAGAGATATTTAACTTTGGTTTCAATCCTGAGGAAATGTTTCCTGGATTTCAGGTGCCTTCCTGTCATTTTCCTTTCTCTTATTACTAGTACTACACAGTTTCTCACTGAGTATGTTGAAGTGCTCCCTCTTTAGTGTGGTGGTTCTTCTGAGACCCTTGTTTGTCCCCATACACATTCTCAGGAGATTTGCTTTCCTCCTCAAACAGCAGCTAATTAGGTTAATGGTGTTGCTAAAGAAATGTTTGTGGAATCACAGACTTGGGCCCAAGCAGAGCAACCAGTTTCTATTACACCCACAAACACCTGGGTCTTGAACCTAAGAAAATAGGGGAAGGAGAAACCGTACAGGTTTTTCGTCCTCTAATTTTCTTAAATTCCAAGCAAGCTATCTGTAGCCTTCTGTAAAACTTCAGTTCATTATTTTCAATTAAGTTTTGATGATGACTGTACTACTCAGTCTGGAAATGATGTTTCCACATCCAAGTGGGGTCTGAGAAATGAGATTATTAAGTGCAGCTTTCAGGAAATGCTCACTGTTGCTCTTAGAGATACTGCAGGTACTGTGTCCCCAGTTTGGAGAAATTCACTTGCATGTCTTGAGTTCAAGGAATTTTCCTGGAAATGAACCAACAACAGAATTTCTCGTGAGATTTCTCTTATATCCTGGCAAGCTTTTTTCCTGGAGTGTGTTTACAGGCCCCACAGGAAGAAGCAGTAGGAAAATCTCAGGAAAAACAGACATGTAAACTCTGAGATGAATTCTGGGGAAGACGTGGGTTGAGGTTAGTTTTTTTAACCCAATTCAATCATTCATAGATTTATAGTTCTGTATAGAAAGGGGTAAAATAGGACTTGGTTATCTGAAGCTGCAGAGGATATTCTGTGTGGGTTCAATGGACTTTAGATCTGTTTTAGTCTACAGAATCACAGCTTAGCTGATAAGCTTTTTGCAAATTCCAAATGGTTTGCCTGTACCAGCTGCACTCCTCATCTTGGGCTTTGCAAAGACATTTGAAATTTTCCATGTGCTGCAAATCTGGTAAAAAATAGTTTCTAATGTTTCTGATTTGAGTGGGAGACAGGAATTGAATGATACTCTAAAACACAATACATAATTTTAATCAGTGAAAAGTAGTGTGTCGTTCAGTTCTAGTGGATTGTTAATAAGAGACCTAAGGAAGTAAGGTATATGGATTGCCAGAATGGATGACTAAATAAATATTCATAGCAGTATAATGTGAAACACATGCATGATTCTGTGCCTACAGACATGCAAAGCACAAATTTCCTTTGTTATGAATCAAAATGTTTCAAAGGAAACAAAACTATTGGAAGTGAGCTATAACATTTAGGAAAGACAGGACAGGCAGGGAAACGAGCTGCAGAAAGGTGGTCCTAAGGTGAGTGGTTGTTTCAAAAAAATAGAGTTGGGGAGGAGACAGAAAAAAATGTAACATCAATGATGCTATTTTTGCTTCGGTTCCTGTGGAAGATGCCCCAAGCACAACAGAGATGAGATTCAGCAGTTAGCATTCAGCACATTGACAAGGAGGCGAGCACTGGCTGGTGGATCAGCCCAACAGAGGCCAATGCCATACTGGTCAGGTAGGGAAAAGCACCCAGGCTGGAATCACCTGTAAATCCAAACTGAAAGATGGCATGTGAGAGCACAGAGCAGTCACTGTGGTGGTGCTCAGTCCCATTAACTGGAATTTACTTGCATGTGGCTCAGCCATATGGGGAAAACATTGAGAAACTGCAGAGTGACTGCAGGGGTACTGCAGGTCCTGTGATCATGTACAATGCAGGAGCTATGGAAATCCGGCATGGATACTAAATGATGGATGTGGTTTAGTAGCACTTGGGAGCTGCAGAATGTCATGCTGAGAGGCAGCAATGTGATTACCTGATGATAATCTCAGCCTATGAAAGCAGCTGCTGTGGAACACCTAGAAAAGGGGTAAGGGAATAAGGGCTTACCTGAAATGATTGAATCTTGGGGAGACTGATTCTTATGAACAATGCAGAGTTAGGAGGGTAAAATATTTGCAAAAAGGACCTTATGGAGTGGTGTTCTCACTACTTGGGAGTATTTACAACACCTTGGCAATGCAGTCCAGAGATGAGTTGTGTGATGGATTGTACCACAGAAATAGGTGTTTTTATAGTGAAAGAAAAAGCAACCTGAAGAAAGGTTCAGGTCCAAGGTGTGTGCTGCAGTTAAGCTGGATCTCTTCAGGCAGTAATGCCATGTCTGCTTCACTATTGTTGAACATCAGGCTCCCAGTTTGTGTGGGGAATTCTTTCCTGAAACTTCCTCTTAGGTCATCTGCACCAAGGTCAGGTATGACACAGAGGAAAAATACTAGATTCTGATACTGATTTGGAACCAAATCAAGTAAAAGTTGTATGTCTTTCCATTGTTATATTTCTGGATTTGGGTCAGACCCAAGTGTAAGGAAATTGAGGGCATGAAATAAAACCAGCATGATAATTTGGCTCCCTTCTGTAGGTTGCTACAAGTTAAAGAATGTTCAGTTCAGCTGAAGATGTTTGTAACTTGACCCTGAAGGATACCTGTGAAAATTGCCCTTTTTTTTTTTTCCCCCTCAAGTGAATGAAAACCAACTCCTTAGCTTTGGAATGTTTGAAACATGGAATAAAATCATGTTGAATGTAGCCCCATCAACAACTCCTGACATTGCAGGGGCTTTCACTAATTTGTGTAGTCCAGTGTTAGATACTCTGTACACGTGCCCGCTGTTTACAAGGTGTTTGGTTGATGGCATGTAGGTATGGAATTGCTTTGGGTTTGGTGAAAGAATCCTATCACCATCTCTTCTGTATCAAAGGGAGCACTACAAGGCAATAGACAAATCATTTTTAGCTGCTTCAGTTTCTTTTTTTCTCTGGTCTTATTCCTAATGTATATTAAAATTATATCAGATCTGAAGAATGGAAATGGTAGAGTATGATTTGAATGTTAATAGAATTTTAGTTTTCTCTGCACTTTTCTTGCTTAACTGTTCTTTGCAAGGATTGCAGATGAGGGAAGTGTGACCCTGCCATTTGTTGTGTGTGTGTATTTTAGGACTTCTAACACATACCAAAACAAAAGAAGGTAGCTTTATTTTAGGTGTGAACATGAAATGTATTTACTAAATATTCTGAAGAGACAAGTTGAAACAGGAGAAAAAGGCGTAAGGACACCAGAGACAATCTGATCAAGAAAGATAGGCTTAAGCAGAGATTTACCCTTGTACTGAAAGAGCAGTGAGAAAGCAGTCTTGATTTTTCTTACCATCACAATATGTCAAGGGCAGTGAGCACATTTTGCCTCTTGATTTTTACAGGCAATGCTGACATGAGCAGAATATTATTAGAGAGAACTGGAATACTATTAGCATATATAGATATACTTTTTTTCCCCCAAACCTTATGTTTGACTTCTGTTTGGAAATCCAGTGCAGAATGCTATGTGTTTTTTAGCAGCACAAGCTTATTGAAAGCCACAACGTAGTGGACAGATCCAGCTTCTCAGAGGTTTTGTACACTAGAGGCAGAGACAATCCTTTACAAGTGAGGAAAGATGATGCAAAGCTGTCAGCTGTACATAAAAATGACCCCCAAATTGCAGAGAGCAGATGGCTGTTAATGGCGAGTGTTTTTAACGTAGCTTTATTGTCCCACATTGGACATTAACTTGTCTCCCTGTTTTGTTTTTATTTTTTTAAAGTCACTTTGTAAAAATGACACCTTGGCATGACTTGCATTTTCCTGTTTGGTTTCCATGTCATGGTTGCCCAATTTTCTGCAGTCAATGTGCTCAACAAGCTATTAGAGTATATTTCTGTTTCATACATTCTCAGTGATTACTATGAAAAAAACCGCTGTATTTTTTTTAAGGAATACAGTGAGTGGTTGTTTTGGGTTTTTTTATTGCACTGATTCTTACTGCAAACTAAGAATAAATGTTCTTGTTTCCATGTGCTAAGCTGATCTTTACAGGCCTAAATACACAACATCAAACTTGCTTGGACTAGCAAATGTGATAACATTTGAAGAAATAGAAAGAAAAATGCATATGGAACACCCTTAGCTTTTCTGTTTTCTTAACTGCAGGTTGAAAGCTAGCTTTTGTGTGATTAAACTTTTCATTTGGTTATTAAGTGATAGACATCTTGCTGAACCCAAGCATGCTGCAACAAGCACAGGAAAAGTGTTTATTTAAAGCAGACACAAAAGATTGCACAAAGAGACCCTTAAACAAAACACAAATGTCAGCACAACTAAACAAAATAATCATGCACAATTTAAGACTGATAGAGGCGGGCAGTAAATTGGTGACAGCTCCTGAATAGTCCTTTAGAAAAGAGTTTCCCTGGTGTGTTGGGAAATCTGTTTGTTTGTTGCAGTTTCTTATCTTTTCCCTACAGGATATACAGGAAACTTCTACATTAAAGCCAGTGTGTTCACCAGGATTGGCCTGAGGTTGGTAGGTTGACACGTGGGCAGCAGTGTCACCCAGCAGCACTCAGCAGGGCTCAGGTGTGTGTTCCTGGAGATATCAGACCAAAGGGGTGCAGTGAGGAGCCAGGCTGGCTTTGCCTTCTGACTGCTGATTTGTGCTGCCGTGCCTGAGCTGGCTCGGTGTTTCAGGGCTGAATTACAGGCTGCCTGTCAGGAAGGGCTGCCAGGCCACTGAGAAGTTGGGTGATGGCTGAGACACTCAGCTTGTGCTGGAGCTTTGTGCTACCCTGGTTAGGCTGCAGAGATCTTTGTTCTGGGCTGTCATGAGCACAGGAGACTTGTAGGGACCTTGTAGAGTCACTGCAAGAGTGGGAACCAGATCTTAGCCAGGACTCTGCCCTTCCCTTACTGTACAGGAAAATCACCCAACCTTTATGTGACTAGGGCTTTGTCCTAGGTGAAGGGGTGATGACATTCAGTATGAGACCTGTGGATTAGAAGCACTATGCAAATATCCTNGATTACTCTGAAATCAATTCTTCTCTGTTCTGAACAAAACAGTAGTCAGCTTCTTGAATATTATCCAGCTTCCCTCTTCCTGCCAGTCTCAGCGTCTATTCTTCTCTCCAGAGCCCTTGGCACAGCATTTAACCACATCAGAGTTTCACCAGTTGCAACATGCAGCTCCTCTTGAGTTGGAATGAGAGAGGCTCCAAGGATGTGGCAGGCAGGGAGAGAGTAGTTGCTGCAGAGGACAGAAAACTAGTAATAAAACAATGCACAAAACGTCTTTATTTTTTTAATTAAAAAATTGAGGAAAATGGATGGAAGGAGGTGAAGGAATGTGAGACTGAGAGATACTTGTGGCAGTTGTTCCAAGAACTGATGTAGAACAATTAATGAGAAATAGGAAAGAGGCTTCAAAGACTATTTTTGGTCAAATAGTCTTTGAAGGGTCATAACCACTAATCAGCTGGGAATCAGAAAGTTGATTTGAACATTAAGATCACTGAGAAATCTGCTGGGCTGTCATCTCATCAGCCTCATTTCTAGAAAAAACAGCCCATTTTGAGTTCATTCTGTCTGGATGGAAAAAATAAGTCTTTCAGATGATTATCAAGACTTTTTCTTGTGTGTTAACCTAAGGCCTATCTTCTTCTGTGTTTTCATTGCTAAATTGCAGTTCCAGAAAGCAGCTGACGTGGAAGAATAGCAGAATGTTGCATCGTACTGACATTGAATTTCATAAAGCAAGATGATGGCAATAATCGGTGTGTTTTCTTGTTCTGCTCTAGAAATAATTGTACAGCTGTCAAATTCTCAGCCAGGAAAACAGATCCAGGACACTGCAGCAGTGAGCATGTATTGGCCAGTACAACAGCTGTCAAATTCTCAGAAAACAAACAGAAATAGTGCAGCAGTAGATCTCAGTAAACTAAGATAACACAATTTCCATCTGCACTTTTGTATTTTCTGCTGCCTTCAAAACATCTGCTCCTGTTTCATCGATCAGTAAAAGTGACTGATTAGTGTTTTTCATATATAGGCATGAAGTTGCTCCATGTAACCTGTTTAACAACAGGAAAGTGTCTGTAATGGCACCAATGACCCATATAATCTAACTTTCAATGGACCATTCTCGTACTCTTTTAAAATTGGCATTTTTAATTAAATGTCTTCTTTTTACAAGTCAGTGAATAAATTGCAATTTTGAAGTAGATACTGTTGTAACAACTGCTGAAAACTGATCAAAACAAAAGGTTGGAAACAGTAGCACACACAAATGCTTTGGTTCTAGAGATTTTTCAGTCACTTAATTCAGTGAAAAGCTCTGAGTGACCTGTGCTGCTGTATAGATTTTAGAATCATTAAGAACTCTAATTCTTCTAGCACAGTATCTTTGCTTTCATTATGAAGTACCACAGCTAGCAGCATTTTTCTTGACTTGACCTACAATGACTGGAGTTTTATTTATTGTTCTTATTACATTGTCGCTGCATGTTTTGTCTTACTCTTTGGAATACTTAGTCAGTTTGAGTATTTGAAAACTGTGACTTTGAGGCAGTGAAGTGTTTACTTGCATTATGACTACGATCCTTATGTACTTTACAAACTTTGTTTTGATATAGCTCAGAATAAGGTGAGGTTTCTTTGTATGGCTAAGCTTGAAGGTTCCCCTTATATGTAGCAACAAAAGTATTCTAAGTTTCATACCACATGGGATTTTGTGGTTTGTAATGAGTAGCCAACTCAGTGTTTCATTGAGCTGTTTCCTAAGAAAATTTTGCATTTGACAAAAATTTTACCAATCAGTTTAAAATAAAAATAGAAACAGACTGTAAATTCATTTCCCTATAAAGACGCTTCTGCATCAATGCGATATTATGCATTTAATTTTTTTGGAGGCTAGCAGTATCCAAGAGCCCTGGTTGCTGACTCAATGTCAGGTGGTGTACAAGCTCAAGTGAGGATGTGACAAGAGGCAGACACAAGCTACAGGTGGGGAATGGAAGGACTTGGGTAAACTGTGTCAGGCTTATGCAGCAAGCAGTGATGGCAGCTTGTCAGCTGTTTAACCATGGTTAAAATTGCACATCTTTCAATACTAAGGTGGTAAGGATGGGAGCTAGTTGGTTCTTAAATATATAGGTAGTGATACCATTGTGTGTAATATATGGGTATTACTAAGCTTTCAAATATAATTAAATCAGGGATTGAAATATAAAGTAGAAACAAAATTCATTACCAGACTAGAAGACAAAAAATACAGAGATGGGAGGTTTCTGCAGATGCCAATTGCCAGTCATTCAGGATGAACCCTGAACCAGCTTTTGCTGCATGTGGTAAAGTCACGGTGCATGCAATTTAATGAACATCTGTTAGTGTGCTGTCAGTTCTTTATAGCACATAATATAGAGTCTATTCTGAGCTACAAAACAAGGAACAGCACTTGTAGGTGTATGGCAATCTAGAAGTTTCTGTCAGATGGTGGCAAGAATGTGGCTTTTCAGGTCTTGCTGGAGACTTCAGCTAAATTCAGGCCGCAGAGTATCTGAAGCTATTGGGATCCTGTTATGCCAGACCCAGTCAGATTCCCTGTTCACTTTTGTGTCTCAATGGATTGAAAAAGATTTTTATCAAAATAAACCTCGTGAAACTATGCAGCTGCTGACAAGAAATTTTAAAAGCATAGGAAGCTATGATGTTGTGATCTCTATCTTTATTAGGCCACTTACTGGGTCCCCACCTGAAATTCTGAGAGTCAAATGAATTTTTTACTAATTTCAGTGGATTTTAGCTCAGACTCTGCAGTAGGTTTCAAACTCTGCTTTTATTAGGTTAGGTTCTTCCTGCTTATGAAGTATTTCAAAGAGGTTACTGAGGCTATAAAATAGTTACTAATCTAACTTTTTGAGCTATGAATATTTCAGCATAACAAATCATGCTTTCCAGTTGAATTTAGAAGAAAGTTGGAATCAGAAGTTAAATTTCAGGTAATATGCATGAACAAGTTACATAAAAAGAAATATACATGGGCTTGAATTGATGGAAAATATTTGTTGTGTGCAATTTAGGTAAAGCAAGACAAGGTTTTCTGAAATTATAAAGTAAAATGATAATAAAATTCTAAGAATGTAGTTGTTCTATTTTAAAATTCTAAGCATTTGAAAAATGTGGGCAGAATTAATGTGGGCTGCAGTAGGTATTGCATGTTGGATCACTTAAGACGAAAGTGATACTGGTTAGTGCAGCTCTTTTGTCAAAGGAAGAATTGCCCAACTCCTTTGTTGAGTTGTAACTCCTGAGTATGCTTGATCCCGCTTAATTATCTCTTCAAATTAAAAGCTTTACAGTTGGTTTATGTAGCTTGGGCTTATGATGTAAGTTTTGCAATAATATCCTGTGATGTTGCTTAATGCATTAGATGTTTTTTAGATTGAAAAATCAGGGCTTAGAATATTTTATAGGATTTTCATTTGAACAAAAGGATAATGTCCTTCCCTATTTGTTCTTAAACATTTTAGAGGGGAGTTTTACTACCTGGTGGTGATTCAACGTCCATGTAATTTATTGAAAAGGTGCAAAATCTAGTCAGTGGCAGTACAACAGTGAGAACAAGAAACCATCAATTTCATGTTTAATAAGCAACACCTTATTTTAGGGAGAAATATTATATTAGTGAAACTTGTTTTATATACTTCATTCTGTTCCAAGAGTACTTTAAAAGAGCCCAGATCCTTACATAAGAGAATTTTCTGTGTGAAGCTTAAAAGAGAGCATTTTCTATGTAAAATGCTCTTAAATTTATGGGCAGTATTATGCTCTTGCAACTGCTTGGTTCTGAAGGACAAAGTCACTCTGGAAATGCATTGCTGAGGTCATTCTTCTGAAACAGAAAATGCCAGGGTTGGTACTGATACGAACTTGTTGCTTACATGATTGCATATGCTGCTTGTCAGGAAAAGGGCCCTGCCTCGAAGAACTTGTAGTTGTGACAAAAAAAAGGAAAAAGTTAGAGCACAAGGGGTTGCAGATAAAACACAAATGTGACCACGGACAAGGAGATGCAGGTCCATCTGCAACCTCATTTACAGGGAAGTAGAGTCTTTTGCGTGTTTCAGTAGAAGCTTGAAATTTGTGAACAAGTGTAAGTTAATTCTCTGAATAATTTTAGAGAAGAACTTTGGACTTCAGTGGAGCAGTTCCTCTAATTTTTTAACCTGCCTAAGGGACAGACTGGAGCTAGCTGGAAACTTTATGCCAAAGTAATTTTCCATCAGAAAGGCAGATTCATTGATACCAAAATATTTTGCAGAAACATTATTTTTTAGTGACTTTCTACAAAGACATGGGATGGGTTCTGACAGGCTTCATGCCTGACTTCATGGCTCCTGGCGAGCTGTGAGGTCTGTGGCTCTGGGATAGCCTTGACACGCTGGCTGCCTCTGGAGATCCCCAAAGAACTGGCATATACCATGGGTACTTTGAGGGCTTCTGGGCAGCATGCCACACAGCTGGAAGTGTAGGAGCCATGATTCCCAAGCTCTGTGATTTCCTGCTCTCTTATGGCTCGCAGGGCTTTGAACCCTTTGTCGGTTCATTTGGGCTGATGGGGCAGGGGGAACCCAGGAGCACTTGGTGACATTGCTGAGCCAGGAGTCTTGGAGCTGGGGAGCTGTGCTTTCAGGCTTAACTGTGCTCTGAAATGTTTTAAATGAAGTGCTGATTATTTCTAACAAATTGCTTAAAAAGTTCTCTTCTGTGGGAAATGTCAGTATCTGTATTGCACAAGGGAGCGCACTGCCTGTCTTCCCTGCCACCTGCTTGGGGAATTACCTATGGGCAGGATGGCAACCATCCTGTGACTCCCAGAGCTTAGGTGGTGTCAGGGCTCTACTGCAGGTACTTGGGGCAAAAGCTGCTCAGGGCAGCTGCAGGCAGTGCCTTGGACTAGAGTTGGTGTATTACATATCGCTCCACTAACAGTGAAATGGCAGTTATAATATTTTGGTTTCACAAGGAAGTGGGAGTAGAGTGCATATATTACCTGAGTGTCTACAAACAAGCAAAAGTTAGACACGTATTTATCTATATAAATGTCACTTTCGCAGCAATACAGGGTCTGCAGATCCTTCAGGCAGATGTCAACATCAGACGAGTTGTGATGGTTTCTTTGTTATGTATTGCAAGTGTTCCTGATACACTCCTATTGTCAAGAGGAATGGTTATGATGTGGATTCTGATGTGGTCTTTCTAAAAACCTCAGTATGTGCAGGAACATAAATAGTTGTGTTGTCTTGGATGCTGTGGAATGCTGTAAAGCCATAGGCTTGGGCACTGAAGGACAGGGGTAAATTTCAGTAGTTGAAGGCCCTTGAGACTCCTGGAGGGCAAAACAAGCATTTGATCTGTGTTGTGAGTCTGTGTGTGCATCTCTGTATGGGTGTGTGCTTTAGAATGGCATTTGGTTTTACAATGCACAAGTGTAGACACATGTAAGTGGCCATAGGGGGAGACTTCCAAAAATAAAAATGCCAGCAAAGTTATCCCACGCTTGCTGACTTCTGGATCATGGTTGATTCAGTGAGAGCTAAATTCCTAGCTGCCATTTGGTGCCTTTGGCAGTCTCCCTGTGGATTTCTGGCAGTTCACATTCTGATGTTTGCTGAGAGTGCTCAAGGGTTTACTTATTTCTCTTGATGTGAAATCACTGAAGTTGGAGATGCAGAGGAAATATAGGGAAAGACTCAAATGAATGTTGATTGCTTCTGAGAATTAATTCCACACTGCCTTTCTGAAGCTTCAGTGTGTATTAAATGCAGTGCAGTGGCACGATGGACTGGTAAATATCACTTACCAAGCCCATCATTCATTGCAGAAGAGGACCTGGACCATGCAAATTGGATGATGTTGTGTTTGAGAACCAGACAGCCTATAATTTTAATCTGTTAAAAAGGATTATGAATGACATCGATGAAATACATGTCAATTCTTTGCAAGATGCCTTTTCTCTGCAACAGCATCTGGAAGCACAGCCCAGCAGCAGCACGGAACGCCCACTCAGAGGCTTTCACCAACTTTGATCTCCTTTCAGGGCTAAGCCTAAAACAATGTCCCATTGGAAACCAAAGAGGTAGAACTACTTTGCCACGCAGAGAGTTGAACCTTCCCACACATGTGTTTATTAATGTGAACAAGATAATGCAGCTGTATTAAAATCATAATGTTCAGCAGCCTTTAAGCTGCCAACAAACTTGTTTGAAGACAGTCCAGCGCTCCCTGGACACACTTGACTCGCTGTTTCTTTTTGTAGCAAAGTCACTGTTATGATGTTAGAAGAGTAGTTTCTACTTGTATTGACAGATTTTTTTCATCATTAATGAGTGATTTCTTTATAAACTGGTAAGGAGAAAATTCTGTTGAAAGTCACGACTTTCTCCTGACCAAAGAGCCCACTGCTCAGGAATAAGGAAGGATCACTCAGTCTTTCCAATAAACAGTCTTGATAAAATATTTAAAAGACTGCGTCCAAACTGTGTAGTGTTTGATTTGCTTCCTTTTGGAAAGAGCCAAATCTAAGTTGTGCATGCATGTGACTAGATTGACCAAAATCTGCAGAATTTGAGGAAACACTTGAAGCATAAGTATTGAGTGCATCTAGCAATGATGCACCTTTCTCAGTTTCTTGTTATCTGTACCTTTAAAAATATTGGATACTTGTGTTTGAAGCTAGATTAAAAAAACAATCAAAAAATACTTGAATAAGAAGCAGAGTCCCAGTTCCCTAGTTTTCCCTTAATAATTCTTCTATTCCCTGAAGTATACTCTGGGCTTGTAGGCTCACAATCTGAAAGTGGAGTGTTTCTAATGTCAGCAGTATCCAAGTCAGTGTCATAGAAATTGATGTGAGCTCTGTATCATTGTGATACTCTCCTGTCCCTTGCAGGGATTTGGGGATAGACAGTTATTAAGTGTGACTAGGAATTGAAATTTAAGGAGTGATCCGTTCAATGGCTACTTCTTGCTCAAGGCATAGTATGTAGTTGGTTGACCTAGGCAAAGAAAAAGCAGAAAAACCACCCTCTGCCAGCATGTGATATATCAAAGTACAGAATATCTATGATTACTGTATCCTATCCAAAAGCTCTTTGATAATTAAAATATATGCTTCCATTGCCAATCTGTTGTATTAATAGTCTAAACCTAACCATAAATACACCTTTTCAAATTAATTTAATTAGCTATGAATATAGTGACTGCTCCATCACCATTCAAGATCCTTTCTTGCAAATCCTAGCTCATGTACATATGTTGTTCCAATCCGTGTGACTACTGAACATGAATAAGCCTTATGTGCATAAGGAAAATTTTTCTGGGTAAGACCTGTAGCTGTGTTTGACTGGGAGGTATTGCCAGGATTTCAAAGTGTGGAATACTAGTAGGACACCAAATACATACAGATAACTTGTTTCCAAAAATAACTGTTGTGGGTGTTTTAGTTGAAGGGAGCACTAGTAAATATGACCTCAGGGAACAGATATCTATTTTTACAGGGATTGCTGTTGCAGAAACCAAGCACTTGTTATATGGCACATAGAAACATCTACAGTTATGTGCTTCTTTGATGTGTAATTGTCCATTCATGTGTAGATCTGAGCTTTTTATGCTTTTTTACAATTGCATGATTTTCAACTTTTTTGTAACTTCTGGGTCATGTTACTTTAACCATACTCAGACTGAGAGATCCTCATACAGCCTCTTCCATCTGACAGTCCTGGGGCTGGGATGTGGCGCACTTAACCAGTCCAGTGGACCTTCTCTGAAGGTGCTTCAGACCTAAACTGACAAGGCACAGTAAGGGAGTGAGAAGATCTGTTCATGTGCCTGGGTTTTGTGGAGCAGAGGAGCAGCTACCTTGTGCAATATTTGGGAAGACTGGTTAGCCATGCCCAGGCAGGAGCACCATGTTAACATGACTGTTGTTTTTAGGATCTAAGATAGCTGTGAATGAGTTATGTAGAGACTGAGTCATGTTTCTCTGCTTGGCCCCACCTTGTGCTGTGCAGACACGCCTGGCAGAGGAAGAGCTGCCCTCCCCACGTCACGCAGTGTGGCGGTACCTGCAACAGCACCTGGCTGTCCTGCTCAGCTGGGTGCTGCCCTTGCTCAACCTCTTGTCTCCACCTGTACCTCACTGCAGTTTGTCACAGCCAACATGGGGCAAGCCCTCCACTGAACTTCTTGCCTTCTGTCAGAACCTAGAATGGTGTTTAAATATGTGAATATTCTTTGTGTGCAAGATAAGTTGTTGAAACAACTTGTGAAGAGGATTATCCAGTTTGTTCCTGTTTCTCTGGTGTACCTTGTTGTGCTCTTTGTGATGGCTCAGTTTTTAATATTATTGCATAACTTCCAAGATCAATGAGAAACAAACTCAGCAAAATGCATCTTCAAACACAAGCTGCATTATTTCTGGATTTGGCAAATCAGAGTCTTATCCTGCAATCAGTTGGTAAAGCTAAGTGAGCATGCAGCTTTAAGAGCAGAGAACAAATAGCATTGTGGTGAACATCTCAGTGAGAGACATAGAAGTTTAAGTATTATCAGTGCTGCCTTATCTGCAGCATGGTGTGCCAGCAACCCAATTGCTAGGTTATTTCTGACAGATACACCTCATGTATTGCATTATTTTAATTGCTGGTACTCAGGTGTCTGTACTTGCTTTCCAAGAGGCCATCACCAGAGCCAGCTCCGGGCCTTGGAAGTGCAGGCCACTACCTAATACCTCAGCCTGTAGCTGCCTGTCAAGTCTGCCCGGAGATGGGGAGGTGGTGGTCGGCTGTTTTGGCTTGTGCAGCCCTTCCTGCCTGTGTGGGGAGGGAATGGAAGGAGTGGTGATGTGAGGAGTAGTGAGGAGCAGTTTTACCACACCAAGAACTGCTCCTCTCTGTAGCAGTTCCAATCACCTTGCACCTCAGCTTCCCTTGAGGGCTATTCTGCAGCCCCTGCTCCTTCCTCTTCCACTTTTCTCTCCTGGAAGGTGAGGGGCCTCATTGCCTCCTCTCACCCACGGTGGGATGTGCAACCCAAAGAAGGTGCGGGAGGTGTGGAAGCCTTGCCTGTCTGAGAACACTTATCAGGACAGAATGTCTTCTGAACAAAAACATTTTTCACAGTTTTGCTGTTCCTTTAGAAGGTGTTTTCTGCTTGCTTGTCTCTAGCCTTTAAATTTGACTTGTAATTGCAAAAGAATGTCCAGTGTCCAAGTCACTCTGAGTAAAATTGCTTACTGGGGCAGTCTTCTATCATTAGACCAGGACTGAGACTATATTTGAAACAACTAGACATACTGGTGAAAAAGCTCACTACTGGCAATTAGCAATTAGAATAAGAGGCATTGACTTCATTTTAGGAGCCTTAATACCAAAGCAAGGGGATTTTCTTCCATCTGTATCTTCTCACAATTTTTGGTTGAATTCTCTGCTTAAATAGTTCATTTTGTTTTCTTTCATCTGGATATTTTACTTTTAGCAATAAGTGTACAGAGGTAGGGAGGTCATGTTTGCTGTAATGCCACTGACAGAACTGGGGTTTCCAGGAATAAAATCTTAGAATTAATTTTATTTTTGAGTGGGAATAATGACACCTTCACATTTTGCTCTTGGCAATATATTAACTATCTCCCTGGGAATTACTAAACATGGTGTGGTGGGTTAACATATCCAGCTGCCAGCTGCACACACCCCCACACCTCCACTTCCCTCCTCAATAATAAGATATAAAAGCTTGTGGGTGACATAAACCCAGGGAGGTCACTTCCAGTTACCCTCACAGGCAGAACATGCTTGACTTGGGGACAATTAATTTAATCTGTTGCCAATTAAAACAGAGTTGGTTGGTGAGAAACTAACCCCCATGGGCTGCAGTCTCTCAGGGTAGCCCTGCTGCTCTGTGGGCTCCTCGGGGGTGCAGGGGAATCCCTGCTCCAGGACCTGCAGCACCTCCTGCCCTGTTTCCCCTTGGCCCCAGAGCAGGCAGGGCTGTCCCTCACACCCACTGCCTGTGGGGCTCTGCCTGCTCTCTAACACATTCCACAGAGTCTGCACCAACGTCTCTGGGGACTTGGCTGTACCCCACAGTGGGAACAGGCTGGCACTGGTTGTTCCCAGCCAGGGCAGTCCCACCCTTCCCTCATGGAGGGTCCCTGCAGTCCCCCTCCTGTTGGAACCTGGAGAAGGACACCCAAAGTCTGAGAATGCTGGAGAAGTGTGGCCAGAATTGCGAATTTCAGAAGTACAAGTTTGTTAACTAGGTTTGGTCTGGGGATTCCTGCTCACATCTGGTCCTCATGACTGCCTCCCAGTACACCTACTGGTAGCCAGCTGAATGCTGTACTGGGAGCTAAGGGAAGGATGGGCTGACCAAAGGGCAGTAGGGCAGCTGCAGAGACTCCAGGGGAGACATGCCCAGCCTCTGGGGGGAATATCCTCTTGGCAGAGAGGTTCTCACTGTGCAGGCTTTTAGCAAATCTCCCTTGTCTCTCTGAGTGTGAACACGCTGGTGTGAGAATATATTACCCAGCTTTTTTGTCTTACTAAAGGCTCTTAAACACACTGCAGAAAATAAGGTGGCACAATGTCAGTGACCTTCATGCTGAAAGACAGGATTTCCCAATTTTGAGGTAATTACCCTGTTCTGGAAGCTTCTGAGGGGTTTATGGATGTTCAGAGAGGTTCTGCACAGGCACTGCAGTTAATTTCTATGAGATTTGAAGAAATACCTGGAGTGATCTGAACATACCCTTTCCTTTGCAGTATAGGTTCTTTCAAATAAATATGTACATCTTATTCCAGACTGTTCAGCCTTAGGTCCTACCCCTGGACCCTCTTTTAACCCAGATTTCCACCCCACTGCTGAGTGTAGGGCAGCTGTGATAGCAGATTTTATACTTTCCTGTGCAGTTTGTGGACCCCTGCTTGCTGTAGACCCACCACTGAGGGCTCTGAGGAAGCACACCAAAAGAGGGCTTTGGTCAGAAGCAGGGGGTTGGAGTGAGCAGCAGATCAGCAGGCAGCTTTCTGCTGATCTGCCGCTCACTCCAATGAGCAAATGTGGGACACTAGCCCAGCAATCAGATGTCACCAGTGACACTGGTGAAACAGTCCTCTTGGCAGAAAGTCCAGCCTGACTTTGTTGAGCTTGTGAGTGGAGGCTCAAAGCCAAAGTCAGCAATAAATGTGTCAGAAGGCATAGAGCTTGCTCTGGGTGGACTGATGGTCACTCCCTGGCTGGAGGTGAGGCACGCTGACGTGTGCTCATTGCCCAATATTGCTTGGAGAAAACAGCGACAAAGCAGCACAGTTATGAATGCTGCAAGGTGGTTATAAACTTCCTGCGTGTGATGACAGTGAAGAATGTCTTAGTCTGCTGGTTTCTGCTCTGGTGGTGTTTCTGAAACACTGGCTGAGCAACCCATGGGGTACTGACAGCCTAATGCAGTCATTGCCCTCCTGTTTCTGTGCCTGATTCTTTGATTTTTTTGCTGCATTGCGTTTATCAAAAGCCTTGTTTTGTCAAGTGCAGCAGAAGTACACATCTTTATTTCCACAGTGGAGTTCAGTAGGAAAGAGTACCACAGATTTGGGATCCTGCTTTATGGCACCAAAACATACAAAACATGTGGCATAGAGAATATTTGAATAGTGAAGTAGCTGAGAAAGATGCTTTCCTCATCAGGATATTTACTTACGCTTTCTTTTGCCTCCCTGTCTTATCAGAATTATATCTTGCTTGCTCAGTTTTAATTCTATTGTGTCATTTTCTTACAATCTCCTATCTTTCCTTTTCCTACTTCACTTTTTTTTTTTTTGTAAAGTGTTGCCCTCACCTGAGTATGCATGCCCTTGCTTGATGTTTTTGAACTTGGAAAAGGAAGCTGTATCCTGCAAAGGTAAAACACTGGGATGCTGCAAATTGTTATGAGTTGTAAGCTGAGTTTTAAGGTGGTACTTCCACTGCTGTGGGTGCATGGCCTGTTCTCATTCTGACACAGACATCCATGAGAACAAGTCGTTCACAAGCTCTCTGCTTTTTCTTGAGCCATCTAAATGTGGTAGCTTTCTGTATCCAACAACCACAATAGAAGCTTTAAATCCTTTGAAAATTTTCCTTTTAGTACTTCCCATTTTCATGGGGGCATTATGAGGCAGCTGGAAGTTACTGCTACAATAATTAGAACTAATATAAATAATGGCATCTTCAAGCCCTGAAATAAATTTATACGGCTCAGTAAGGTTCCTTCTCACAGCCCTTCATTGTGAGAGTATTAAAACTTAAATAACTTAAGATGTTACAAAGGCAGAGCAAAAAGCAGCATTTTTTCAAAACAGGAAGTAGAGCAGAACAATTACTATTTAGTGATCCTGGAATTGGAAAACATATGATGAAGCCGGAGTGTCAAGTTTACTGTGCAGATTGCTACTGGGGCAGGATGCTTTTTGGCAGAGTTTACCCTATTTCTGTTTTTCTGCTTATACATCTATCTTGGCAATATGAAAGGATTCCAGTAAAAGCTAATCCAATTCTTGGAATCCCCCATCTCTCCCCCCTTCACCAAGCTAAGGCTTGTTCATGGCACTGCTTCAGCTTTTCTGCTTCCAGGCCAGCAGGATGGTTCTGCTGGCGGCTCAGAACGCTCAGCCCTGCCAGGCTCGGCACGGCTGGGGGACGCTCCTCGTTAGGTGAAGTAACCCAGAGGTTGGTGCTGCCTTGCAGCATGTCCTCTGACAACACGTCCTTTACTTAAGCAGACTTGATAAAGAATGGGTTTACTGCTTTGAAGATCATTATACCAAATATCAGTCAAACCAATATAAAAATTTCTCAGTACAATTTTTGACTGGAAAGACAGCACAGGACCCCAACTTCCCCAAGACTAAAATATTTTTATGTATTTGTCAATAACCTCATCTGAGCTGACATCAAGAGTAGCTCCATCTGAATAATGCACAATCTCTTTTTTCTTGTATTTTCTCTCCCTGTAGCCTAAAAAGCCAAATTTAAATTTTGCCAGCAGTGAGGTATGTTATACCAAGCATTTTATTTAGAGGTTGCTCATTTCCATGGCAGTTCTGAAAACCCAAATCTGTTTAAAAATCCTTCTGCATATACTAGCTTATATGATCTGTGTTTCTCTATCCTTACTGTCCACATGCTTGGGGCATTTACATGGAAAGAAATTTTCAGTTCCTTAACTGCATCTATATCATCTTTCAGTCCCCTACCTAAAGTTGTAATCCCTTGCATGTGACATTGCAGCTGGGTGTGCAGATGACATCTCCAGCAGAGGCCTGGCTTCAATTGGGGAATCAATGCCATGAGCAGATGAGGTCTTGGAAGACAGTTATTCAGCTTGAATGGGAATTTTTATAATGAAGATTGACAGATGAGAAAATACAGAGATTTAGGGTATGTGGTATAAGAGCCAAAAAATTCTATTTACAGGTGAAGTGTACCATGGTTACTCATTCGTTCTTGAAACCTACTGTAGGTTAAAAAATGCTCTTAATTCAAACTGAAATGGATTTTGAATATTTTAAGCATGCTAAGTTGTTGTCGAAATTTTCCTTTACTGGATCTTCTCCCATTTTTATTTTAATCTGAGTTCTTGTAGCTCTGTGGTTTTCCTGAATAGTAATTTTTAGTCCAGATTTTTACAAAATCATTCTAGAGGTTCAGAATCTTTAAACATAACAGCCTGCTTAGGACTGGTGGAAGCCTTGGGGGGAAAAAAAAGTGTTTGTCTGGTTTATTTTCAGGAGAGCAAAGACTTGCTGTGAATATTATTGTGGGATTGAAATATAAATGTCCATTTCTTCTCTATAATCCCTTGCAAGAAATTGAACTGTCCTTTATGCTAACTTTTGCCTGGGTATATGCTTGGGAATTTATCAGCTTTCAGGACAGGATTGCCTTTAGCTTGAATCAGAATATCTCACTGATACTGGATCTTCCACAATTCTGGCAGTGAAATACACCCACCTCCACAAACAAGCAGATTTTTCTTCATTGTCACCAAGCTCAGTGACTGTCTCTTGTTTACTGAGGAGAGAAGCCAGACTTGCTAAAAATGTTGTGATATTTAGCAACATTAGTTATAGTCACTACATCACCCTGCTGCTTTGCTTTCTGCCTTTGCTCACTGACAAATGACAGAGTAGTACAAGCAATATGTAACTTGGCTCCATTTGTTTTGATAAGGGTGTGATTTTTATTTTTATTTCAGTACAATGCAAACAAAAGGAGGGTCAGTGCAATCAGGTAATCTGGTACAAGCTCACCTGCTTGTTTCTGAACCAGAGTTCAGTTTCATGTTTTAAACTAGTGATGCAACCTTGTTTTAAAGATGAAGTAGAGATGATTTGTCACTTCAGTAGTGACACCTCCCATCCTGGCTTATGCTTCTCTGCTGTTCCCATTTCAGGAGCTTGTGCTATTTGTGAAAATGAACTGAGTCACCATTGTCAGGGCATGATCAGGTTTTTATTTACTTCTTTTCTGTAGAGCTGGATGCAATAGGGCGTTCTAAACGTAAGCTCTGTTTTGAATATCAGAAATACAGGCAATAAAACAAAGCTTCAAGACATGGTAAGATCCAAGAGGCATCTTCACAGTCCTCATCAAGCTTTAATTCACAACAATAACAAACCATATTATGTTTGTTCAAAACATTGGGCAATTCTTCATAAGATGGTTAGTTGAGTAAAAAATTTTGACTTTTTTCCATTTTTACTGGACTGTATAAAGAGCCCTTCAGAGAGAGCTTTTGTAGAAGGAGGTGATGTGCTGGAAGGGGAAGCGTTGGTATGCCTGATATTGTCTTTTGCGAAAGCAATGGGTCTGTCACCCGTATGAGGAGTTATGCTGAGGCTTAGGGTTAGAGTGGCAGAGATCATTTTATCCGTCAAGGCCCAGGTCACAGAATTCAGCAAAACTTTAGTAGAAACCAATGTCTCCTCTTGACTATTGTATGGTCAATCCCAGTTCTGAATTGAAAATGTTGGGATTTTTTTTTAGCATTTTTATTAGGGACTTAGATATTGAAAGCTTGTTTCTTGCAGTGCTAGAAGAGCCTGTTGTCAACAGGGCTCTACACCTACCATCTGTTTTCTGTACTAGTAGGTTGTTTTGAAGTTTTGGAGCTGTGGTGCTGAAGGTGTCTCAAAATAATGAACAGTACCTTATGTTTTACTCCAAGGATTGATTTTTTTCTGGTCTGAATTAATGTTTGCATTGATTTTGGGTCAATTTTTTTACCCAAATTGACTCAGTCTTGGAAAATTGTGGTTCAAGGTTCCATGGTGATGGTTCAAGATTTTTAAACCTTGGTACAAAAGTTTTGAAGATTAAGGTTCAAGATTTTTTTTTTCTGGATTCTGGAGACTACACAGAAATGGGAGTTGACTGGTGCAGTTAAGTGCTGATGAGTTGGGGAGCAGTTCCCTGGATATATCTGAGGTGTTGTCTATTTTTTTGACTTTTTTATTTTTTTTTTTTTCACTGAGGTGGCTGACTAGGTAAAAATATCAGCTTCTCTATATCCAATCTAAGGACTCTACTATGCTCATTCCTATCTGATTAGATGATCTCTAGCCTGAGGAAAGAGCGAGGAACCAAATGACAGCTGCAGCTTTTCAAAGTCATGAAAGAGGGAAATATGTGTGTATGTACTTATTTATTTATTTTCTCTTCTTATTCTGTATTTTATGCTGAGGCTATGAAGACTATTGAACTTTTTTTTTTGAGCCCTTAAGGTATATCCAATGTCACTCAGGCATCAAAGCTCCAGAGCTGAAATGGAAAGAGCAACCAAATTGCATTTAAAGGTTAATAAAATAATGCTTGTGTTTTCTGTTGTCACAGAATACTAAAAAGAAAAACATTACCTTCATGTTTACAAAGGTGAACAAAAAATAGAGAAATGTGAAGTCAGCTGTGATTAGCTTAGCCTTTGTTCTAAAAATGATACATCCTTGTGTTATATCAGAGACAGGATGGGCTCTTGAAGCTCTGCTTTCTTGTTTTGCCAGATATGAAATTATCTCCGTGGCCATTGATAACTCCGTTGTAGTTTTTGCAAGTTTATTATGCCTAATTGAAAACTAAAGGTTTACCCTAACATGAGAATTTCCTGTCTTTAGTCTCTTGCAATCTGCATGGCTTTTGCATGTGTAAAGCTGAAAATTACCATCCTTACACTGCACATATTGGCTGTGCGTATAATGGGTGCAAGAATAAAATCAGGGAGGTTATTGCCATGTAGCAGAATTGAATCTAACCAGCCCTTTGACTCATATGGCTGAGTTTAACTTTGGTATTGCTCGGTCTTTGAAGTACAGATGTAGTTTTGTGGGTGTAACAGAGGAGGGAGCAGAGATTGTAACTTGGAAGCTCCACAGTGTGTGAAAACAAGTTAAAACTCCAGAAGACTTAGCAGTTCTTTTTAAATTTTTCCCCTTTTTGGATACAGCGAAACATTTCCTTCCTACGGCTTGTCACCCTGTAGGCCAAAACCCCATGTTGCTCAGTGGAATCAAAATCCTCTGGGACTTTCAGCACTACCACTCACATTATTCATGACACGGAGGTCACTGAAGTCTCCAAGAGCAGAAAGTATTAGCAGAGTGATCAGAGCTTGTGAAGTTCGCTGAATTATTTGAAATTCTTCCTGTGATGAGGTCCAAGTGTCAGTCTGATTGACTCGACAAGCCTCATGTCTTTAAAAAGAAAGAGAAAAGAAAGAGACGTATCATGGTAGTTTGGAGGTTCAGATGCATCCAGGAGGGAGGATACTGGCAAAATTTACAATTCATTAAATTATTCTTTTTTCCCAGGAGTATTATAAAGTGATCTGTTATGTGCATCTGCTCATTCTATTTCTGATTCTTAGCCTGAGATTCCTAACTCAGGAGGCAATAACCCTGCACCGTGTTAGATCATATCATGTCACCCTGAATGTTGACCTTGGCTGACATAACGTGACATGCTACAGTTGAAGTAATGTAATGTGAGCCAATGTATCATGTGCTTAATGTTAATCTAAAGTTATTATCAGTGAACACAGCAGGAGGTTTGGATTGTGTGTTGCGTGGAACTGCCTCGACTTCCTCAGGCAGTCTGAGCTGTGAGTGTTCAAGCTAACAACCAAAGCCAACAGAGAGAAAGAAGAGGGACACAAACAGGGCCAGTGTCTCTGTGAGAGTCAGTAACGAAGGCACCAACCAGTTTGGGATAGGTCTGCAGCAGCTAATCTACTGACAGGCACTGCAGCCCCCTTGGCACCACAGTAACCACAGAAGTGTGACCAAGCGATGCGAGCACTGGCTATCAGTGAATTCACCCGTGGGAGTTTGTGTGTAGAGACCAGCTCATACACATTTCAGAGTAGATTTGTTGCTGAAGGTATTGCTCAAGATACTTATTGATATAACTTTTGGCAAAGCAGTTAATGTAAATGTTTGGCCTTATGAAGTTAATCAATTCTATAACATTTCATTTGTTCATCTTCTTGCTTGATCCTTTGACTCACTGCAAAGTTGTGCCCAAAACTATGTGGGTTATCTCTGTTGTTTTCCTAGGGTGACTGAGAAAACTTTTCTTGTCATCTTGAGAGATATTTTGTAAATTACATGTCACATTAAAACATGCCTAAAAATTAATTGCTTAAATTTAAGTACTAAAAAAAAATATTCAGAGTTGGAATTGTCTTGCTCTTTCAATGGTTTAGCAGTGCTCAGAGCCTGCTTCTGTTTCTCTTGTCATGTGCTCCTGTAACAGGATCATGTTCTTTAGTGTGATCACAGGCTGACTTCTTAGTGCCACCTTCATTCTTAATCAGCCAGCTCTAACTGACAGGAGTTATTATTCTTGACTTTTTGTTAGGCCAATATTTTCAGTTCTTGGTGCTTAAAAATTAGCCTTATAAAACTGTAATTGTGTATCTGCTTTGGTGAAAACCCCAGGCAGCCCAAGCTGGAAACATAAAAACGAGCTAGCAGTATACCTAGTGGCCTGATTTGATGGATGTTGGCATGTGGATTTGCTGCAGATTATAATCAAGCATCAGTTTTATTTCAAATAGAGGCAAAAAAGACTCAGATTAAGAAAAGAAGAAAGTATCTGGGTACACAAGATTTTCGAGTACTGTAAATCTTGAGTGCCATAAATCAGGCTTTGGAGCACCTTAGAGCACCTAGTAAGAAAAATGGAAGCTATATCTTCTCCCTTTGCAGGACATGCCTTTCCTTACTCTGAACTGCCCTTTTGATCATAGATCAGTGCTGCATTCTTGGCTTCACTGAGTTTGATTGTGCTTAACATTGAAGATAACTAAAAATTCCCATTCTCTCCGGGAGCACAGGTCTAGGCTATAGTTAGTCCTGTGTTTGTGGGTAAAACTTTATTCTCTATAATCTGCAAATCCTCAAGACTTTAATAATTAAAGTCATTTCATGAAAGCTACTTTGTCTCTTATGTCCATTTGGTTTTCTCTATTGCTGTTAAATTAATACTGTGGGCTGGTGATGGAAGTATTTGCAAAAATTTATAGCAGAAAGAGTAGCATTGCCATTATCTAATAAGATGAAGTAAAGGATGATAATTTGTCCTGGTCACTGCCAATATTCTAAAAAAGTAACTAAAAAGAAAGAAAATTACATGTATTTTCTCTGGTGCTAGACTAGACTCAGCTGTGGTGCAGATTTTCCCCCAGGTTTAACTAGCAAGCAGTCGATGTCAGCAACAATCTGATCAGGGTCTTTCACTGTGGATCATTGTGGGGCTGATCTAAAAACAGAAGAAGAGATAAAGCAGCATAGCAACAGATTTGCAAAGAAAGGCAAAGGCTTTTTAAATGCAGTTTTCCTGCTTTCTGTTTAAAACTTTATCAAAAGCATGAGAAAATGCATTTATTTTGCTGGAATTAAGGAGGTTTTGAGATTGTGAGTGGCCAGGCTTAAGAGGGTCATCAAAACACACAACTCAGAAAGCTCAATGTAAAACCTTAATAGTATTTAATGTAGCTCAAAATTGGGAAACCGTGGAGTAGCCAGGTAATTCTGAACACTAATTTCCGGAAAGGAGCATCAACCCAGACCTGAATGCAGTCAGGAATAAAAAAGACATTTTATTCAAATGTCAAGATGAAGCAAGGCACTGGCAGCATTGCAAGGACAGAACTATTATAAATTAATTTTCAATTCTTTAACACATAAATCAGCAGTTAAACTAATTAAATATATACAGAGAAAAGGGCTCTAGTTCTTTCTAGGCAGCGTTGCTCAGCAAAAGGGCTATCAGTTGAATAAAATACTGGAGGAAAGGCCATAAAATGGCATACAGCAGATTGTTGATGACACCTGGAGTTGCCAAAGGAGGCTAGAGCAAGTATGAGGAAGGAATTGCATTTCTGTGTACAGTAACCTCTGACCAGCCAGATAAATCACAGCTAGTTGGAAGTTATTCCAAGGCCAGAAGCTCTAGGGCAGCATGCAAGGCAGAGCCACTTGAGCTGCTGTGAGATGCTTTCCATTTGGGGAAAAAGGTACAAAAAGACAAAAAACTTCCTGAGAGAAATGGGATGTTGCAGTTAAGAGAGCCAAAATAAAAACTCGGGGGTGGTGTGGGGGGTAGTGGACAGGGAAGTATTTCTTATAGCTTTTTCCTCATTACTTTATTCCCTCTTTTTTGGAGTTACTGATACCATGTTGTCTAAGACTGAAAACAGGAAGTATCAAGAGAGTTCAAGAAACTGTTCCTCTACAAGCAGAGTGTTAAAGGTCTAAAGAAATTAATGTCTCTACAATTGTAAGTTCTTTGTGGAACAGAACTTGCATGATGGATTTAGAAATTACTATATAGAGTGTCAGTAGAGCAAATAATTCACTAGAACCTTTGTGCCACAGCAAAGTCTGGTAGCATGTCTCCCCCATGTTTGTAATGTCCCACTGAAGTCAGCAGAACTTTGCAGACATTTGTCATAGAACTGAGTCTAGAAGAGGCATAAACACAAATATTTCTGGAAAAGTGTTCCAGAAATAACATGAGACTACATATGGAGAGGCATAGAGAATGAGGATTTTCATTGCACTTTCAAATAGGGTTAGACATGTTCCCTCTCCTTTCTCCAAAATGACAAATTCTCAAAAGACTCATTAAAAACCCTCTTCCCAAATAACTGATCATATTTTCATGTCTCTTCACCCTGTAGCTTGCTGAGGTGTTTTTCATATGCAGGGATCCAGGTGTGATCCCTACAGGGCATTGCTACTGTTCTTCCTCACACTGCGAAGGTATCAAACAATGCTGGTTCATTTTTCTTGTGCCTCTTGTGCTCACTAATATTAAAAGAAGTACTTTCCAGCCAAATGATGAAGCTTAATCTCACCCATCCTGCCCAGGCAACCTCTTTTACTGTGGTAGGAGGCAGTAGAGTGAGCTGAGGAGCAGCTGTGAAAAGCTGTGCTTCAGAAGTGGATATTGCCCTGCCTTAGAGATAAGAAATATTTTCTGTCAGTTTTGTGTTTGTGTGTGCATTGGGCAAATGATAAATGTTGTCCATTTGCAGAGCATTTCCTCTGCTGAAGGATCCCAAACCTCTTCACAAAATTGTTTACATGTAGGACTGCCGAAATTCAGTTAAACTGTTCTTGAGAAGCTCTGAAGTTGTTCTCTTAAAACCCACATAAAAACAAGTTTTCCGTTTTTCAGGTCTGACTTGAAGACGAAGTTGGAATTACAGATCTGCAGGCACTACATTCCCTTTCAAAGAAGGGGAAAAAGCAGGAGGACTTGCTTTTTGCATTTGCTTAAAAATGAAATTTTGTCAGTATTTTTCATTTAAATTTTCCTTAATGGCTGGTGCCAAGAAGAAAATTGTGGAGGGGGCAATGTTGGGGCCAGCACTGCGCTGGCCTTGGCAAGCCTTTTGCAGCTGCAGCGTCCCTGGAGCTCTGGGCTTTGTGGTTTTCTGAATCCTAAGCCTAAGTGCAACCCTAACCCTAGGTGGAGCAGGAAAAGGCACATGGGGGGGGCAGGAAAATGTGACTTTTACTGGCAGAGAACTATTTGAGTGGTATTGACAAAGAGCACAGTGCACAAAATGTGCTTGAGCTAGGCAGAGTGAAAATGTTTGACATATTGGCAATGCAGCACAGGGTCAGGGGGTGACAGATTGATGTTGTGTTTCACAGTCCAAGCTAATACTGCATGCCTCCGTATGCTCTTTATTATTCCACACTTTTGGAAAGACAAACCAGCTCTGGCTTAGTTAAACCTAAGCACTGATTTTAGCACAAAAATGGCTTATTTTGATTTAATTGGTTAGGCACAAGTTGGGTAAATCTAAGTAAACTGTTCTTAGACTAAATTAAGAGCATCATGTAGGAATTTGCATTATTTTAATTAAAATCAATTAAAATTTTTAACTGAATCAGGGCAGCAGTGAGTGCAGGAAGGAGGGAGTAATTCCCAGCTCAGTGATTCAGAGCAGCCTGTGATCATGACTGTGTGGCCTAACCTTGAGTGCATGTCATGGCCAGGCCCAATGGCTCTGGATATGCTTGGAATATCTCAAGGCAGAAGGCAGAGATTACAAGAAGTTAAAGAACAATCCTTGAACTCCTTAAAACTCCACCTCTTGGCTTGATGCTCTCCCTGGCTGTCGGCTTCTGGCCTGCTCCCTGGAACAAGTAACAAAAACGACTCTGCTTCCAGCAGCAGAGACCAGGAAGCCAGCAGATACTTTTCAACCCTCCAGATACGTTAAAAGAATGGGAGGTAGAGGGCTGAAATGAAAAACAGATGATAGACAGAGGCTGGCGAGAGCAGGAGGAATGCAGTGCAGGCAGCCCGTTTGTCTCAGAGTAGCTGGTGTGCCTGGTCGTGGAACTGGCCAAGTCTGTCAGCACTGTCATAAAACGGTGGAATAGTAATGCCTCTCTTCTGGAAGGTGCTGAGCACTTTGGCTTCGTAGCATCACTGTGCTGTGTAGGACACAGCCCCCAAAAGTTCACATAGCTGTGCAACCACAGACAGCGTGGTCCATTGTGGAAGTTTTTTGGGAGGAATGCAGAATTCCGTGCAGTCCCTGAAATGCTTGGTGAGATGGGAACATGTGAGAACCAGCTTTGAGGGTTTGTGAAAGCAGAATGCTGCCAAGAAGGCTCCATGAGTTCTGATCTACAAACCCCCCTAGTCCCTGGTTGATGGTCAGTTCTAAATGTATTCCATCTATGTTGAAACATGTGCACAGATTTGTGCATGTTTATATGTTTTATATCCAGAGCTGTTTGTTGTTTCTAAGGCAAAGAGCTCTTCTCCAGTAGTTCCCTGTGTTGTACATATTTCATACGTGAAGAGCTGACAATAGCAGATTAATGATGAGAAGTTTTCTTCTGCTGGCCCTAGACCACGTTCCTTAACAGGCACTGGGAACTACATGTTAAATGGCAGCAAAGGGAGAGCCCACAGTGGGAATAGCCATGGAATTCAGATATCGACACATTCACTGGCACGTTGGAAGTGATGTGACGCCTGTGACAGAAATAACATGGGTGGGTATGGATCTGCTCTTTGAGGTCCAGGGAAGTGCAAACGTGAGGAGAACACAGTAAAAAGTTTATCCAAGCTCTTTTTAAATGCAAAGCAAAATGAGCAGTATTTGATTACAGCCATCTGAGAGTGTGAGATGGATGGCTGACTGAGTTCAGAAGGCTTTGCTTTGGAAAGACACCACCTGGTTCTTCAGCAAGAATAGCTGGAGCATATTGCAGGAACTACATAGCTGTAAGTGTGTGAAGAGGCTTGTAACCCCTTAATAACACTGTGTGTTTGTGTAGTGATCCCACCCTTAAGGAGCTCATGAGAGGAGAATAAGCTGCGATGACGCTTTAAGGCCATTTTTTTCTATCAGTATAGTGCTGTTTCTGTGTTGGGAGACATCATGCTGCTGCTCCAGACTGCATGCCTAACTGCAATAGCAGTGCTGGTAGAGAAGCAGTCTGCAGTCCAGGCAAACAGCTGGCATGAAAAATGGGTCTGCACTGCAGCAGGGGTGAGCATCAGTCACTGGGGTGGGCTGCTGCTTCTCAGGGAGCTCCATCCCGCTCCACTCCAACGCCGTAATTGTAGTTCCAATTCTTATGGAAAAATACACATCTCTATCCGTCCCCACCCCTCAAAGTCTCTTGGAGAAGCTTGAATTTCCTTCTTGTGCTTGCTTGACTCAGAAACCATAATGTACATTATCACACATTATACCTTGTTTGAATGGAGACAATTAAAAAATTGTTAAATGACATAATTTTTATTAAAAGAAAACCAATGGAATTAGGCAAGGAAGTTTTCTGTTTACTTTCAGGCTTGAGAATAGTTGTTGACAGACAATGCAATTTAAAAAGAGAAATGAGCTTCTTCCCAGGACCTTTTATAAAGAGGCCTTGTCCAGCTCAGAATTTGGGAAATGTAGTCTATTTTCTGCAGCTTGCAGTTGAGGTCAGTCTGTCTGTGATTGCGAGTATCTCTAGACTTTGGCACTGTGCTGATTTAAGCCCTAGGGCATGCATTTAAATTGTCACATATAGTGTGTCTCATACTGACATCTTCTTCTGTAGAAGTGAAGGATAATACAGCACTTGTGCTGCAGAATAAGACAGTGCTCTCTCCTCAAGCATGAAAATTGTCTGCAAATTTCAGACGTGTTTTCCTTGATTGTGGCGGCTAATCAAGGCAAAACCCAAAGTTCATTCTACTAGGGGACGAACAATGCTTGGCAGTGTAGTGAATGTTAATGCAGTTAATTATTCCTAATGCTGTGTCTGTCCTCTGAAGAGTTCAATATCTCTAGGCAAGGCTTTAATGATCCACAGCCACCCTGCGGTTTCACCCAGGGAATATTGCCTCTTCAGACCAGTTTGCAATCTGCTGTCCCCAGTCAGTGCTCTCCCCTTGCTCTGTGGCATGTCACATCTGTTATGGTGAGGTTGGGTGGGTTCAGCAGGCTTTGTTTTCTTACAGAACTGTTATATTGTGCTTTCTGTTGTCTCTGTTTTCTTCACTCTGCCTTTGATATTGTTGATAGGGGGAACCTAAAAAAAACAACCGAACAAACCCAAACATTTACCTACGTGGGGGAATGGAAATAGTGTTTGAGGTCACCATGGTGTTCAGTATTGGTCGAGTCCCTAGGACATGAGATAGGAAAGCCAGCCTTTATTGACTTGTACAGTGATGGGGATAAACTATCTTCAATAACACCTGTTTGCTAATACAATTCTACTGTAATTTAATCCTTGTGACATCTTTCTCTAAGTTGTGGCTTTTATTAGATCAGCTTAGTCTAGAACTTTGTGTTCAGGAAATCTTTATTTTAAAGTCATATGTCACTACATATAAGCAACTTCTCTGATACTTAAAGCAAGGATACTATTTTTTAAAAGTTCTCAAATCAGCTGCATAACTATATTTCTTTACTTGAAAACTCTTTTTTTGAATTTTCTCACTTTTGCGATAGGTCCTGTAAATTGACAAAATTTGTTTTACCCTGAGTACACTATCTTTGCTACAAAATTATTGGCAGATCATATTTCTTTACCTGAGAGCCTACAGGCCCACATCCTGTAATCCTTTTTGTGCCATAATTTTATAGCTGTGTTTATTGTTCTTTTTGTTTTGAAAAAGCCAGTGATTGGAATTGCCTTAATTTGGGAAGTTGACCCCCTCAATGATTGTGTGGTTTGTTGACAGCTGAGTGTGCTGTTCTGCCTTCATCAAGAGCTTCACACTCATGGAATATCTCCATTTGTAAGTGTTCTGTTAAAAAGTACTAATTTTTAAAAAAGAAAAATCTCTAAAAGTGTCTCAGACATCCTAGAGGAGTTTTTATTGAAAGCTCTCATGCAAAACTTGGAAGTAAAAAATATTTTCTTTATCAAGAAGCCATAGTTAAAAATTGGCTTCAAGGAATAGAGAATGATTAATGAACCTCCTCTTCTTTAGTGCACTAATCCTTCTTGAGATTTAAATGTCTGCTATGGAAAATGTCCACAATTTAGAGTGAATGATTTATAAAAGAAATTAGGCAACAAACAGGGCTTGAGGTTTCTGTTCAGAGCAGAAGATAAAAAGCTTCCAGAATTAAAGAATATTATTATTTTATTTCTAAGTATTTTTCTTACTGATTTCTTGACATATGTACTGTTAATTAGGCAGTAATGATTTTCTTTCATTTGCACTGCAAATTACACCAATAATTATGCTTTTATTCACAGAATATATTTTGTTAACTGACCTTGGGTTTAGAGTGGAATACAAAATGAGAAAGAATTGTTACGTTCAGTTGATGCTTTGAGATTCCGAGGGAGTTCTGCTAACTTTGAATTTTAATTTTGGAGACACCAACAAAGATATACAACAGAAAGGTTTTAACTAAGTATATTACTTTGACAGAAGTCACTGGGTTCTACAATTAATTCTCACCAGTAGATCAATGCACTTCATAAGCTCCAAGTCATTCTGACAAGATGAAACAAATGCAATCGTTAGTGAAATCCTGATAATATGGAACAACGGGCTGTGAAACTAGGTCAGTTTGTGTCTTCTTTGAAATATTTTTCCCTCCATAGTATTTCATACTTGGCTTATCTTGATAATGCACTTGACATCTTTAGTGAGTGATCATATGCTAATCTAAAGTCATATTGTATAGGTAAATTCAGAACAACTTTGGGAGATGTTTCAGCAGGATGGCAAAAAACTTTAACCAGTGAATGTGACTTAAATATTTTTCTGTTAAAATGTATGGGTTTTTCCTATTCTGAAGAACATAAGGGGAATCTAATTTTTGTTCTTTGAAGGTAGGTATTTCAATGACTTAGAGGTTTTTTTCCCTGTCCTACTGAAACACTGTTTTGAACTTTTTAGGGAAGGATATTTGGAAGAGCAAGGTTCTCTTTTAGAGTGCTCATCCAGACCACTACAGCCAAGTGCTAGGACTGCTTCCCTCAGGAGCATCCATGGTAATTTATTGGCCCCAGTCTTCCTGGTGATGTCAGTGGGAAAAGTATTGTTGATTTCAGTAAGAAAATTCCATTATCTTCAGATATTGCTATCTGGATTTTGTGATATTTCTTGGAGCATATATGCAACTTTAGGTGTTTGCTACTCAATTCTGTAGCATGTTTTCATTAGGAGAGCACATAAAACTGCCTTCTTCATAGATTGTTTATCATTCTCCATCCTTACCATTTCTCTACCACAGGTTTTTTGCAGACTTTCAGAGGTGAAGAAAATGTTTATAAAGGCTTATTGTGCAGGAAGGTTTCTGATAATTGCTAGTATGTTGTAAACTGTTTCAGAAAGTAGGAAATCCCTATTTTGTTTCCTGTAAAAAAATTTCGACTCAAGATTAGATAGCGGTTTTCCTGACTTACTGATGTATTCCATCTGTCTGCGTCTCTCGTCTTTCTCTCTCTCTTTTTTTTTTTTTTAAAGGTGTGAATTCAGTGAATATTTGCTGGGCTGGCTGCTGGTGAACAATAATAATAATAATGAGTGTCTGGGGTATACTATATATTTAGTTAGACAATATAAAAATATAATATTTTGTAAGTTTTAGACTTCTGTTCCTGTCTTATGTGTGCCTCTGATTTGCACTAGTTATGTAATTATTACTTACCACTTTTGGAGAATAGAAAAAAGGTTTAGATTAAAAGTACTGCTGACTTAAGAAAAAGATAAAGATGTAGATGACAATAATGAAGAGATTTATTGACACTTCTTTTCTTTGCTAATAAGCCTAAAATATTAAACCTGTAGGACATGACCTAGCTTCTTAACCTAGCTTTTCAGAGATGCTGACCAGTGACATCTCTCTCTGCCCTACAGATGAATCTGCAGAACACTTGTCTGCTTATGTTAAAAAAAACCCCAAACGCACAAACCCTGCATAGGGAGTAAAGTCAAATTAAAATCCACAGATGAGGTATTTTACGTCATCTTCTTTTTCCATCCTTTTTCTCAACAAGTGTTTTTCCATGTGGCATAAAATGGCACCTAAGAGACATAATGAGGATAAATCTAGGGCCATGTAACAATATTTATTGTCCTTTGTAACACAACAGGAAGAGTTGGCAGTTGCTCAGTGACAGCTTTCCAGATCACACTGTTTCTGGTAGACTTACAGCCCAGGGAGACCAGAAGCAGCCCAGCTCGGTGGGTTATGGCCTTTCCAGCATAATTTCACTAGGCAGAGATCGAATGGTGCAATGTCAGCAGTCGTGGATGCCCTTGGGAGTACCTTGTTAAGTACAAGGTACTGTTAGCATATTATCAGATTTGGAAAGAATAGTAAATAACAGTCAGTTGTAATTTTCTAGTGTTATGATAATGTAGCTGCAACCTGATCATGCCCCTTTTGCAGATTTCCTTGCTTTCATGGTTGAATTTTTGGTGAGTCTCACAGGAATCTGTCTAGTTACAAACCCTCTTGCTTGTCACCTATATGGAAGTCTGATTCTCTACTCAATTACAAGTTCCAAATAGCAACTGTCTCTGACTTGCATCTGCTTGGGATACTGGCATGCTGGTAATAACAGACTACCATTAAAATTCCAAGAATCCAAGAGAAAAGCATTTGCTTCCATTGCTAGAAGGTGTTTGGGGTTTTTTTTTTGTTTTTTTGTTTCTTTTGGGGTACTTGTGGTGGTTTTTGTGTGTGTGCTTTCTGTTTTCTTTTGGGTTTTTGTTTGTGATTTTGGTTGGTTGGTTTTAATTTTATTTTGTTTTGTTTTCTTTTTTAAAGAAAAACAGATACTTTCCTAAGCAGATATTTTAAGCCTTCCAAATTGTCCTGATAAATTATTACCTTCTCTCAGTACTCCTTGCCCTTCAGGATTTTCCACTGTAGTGTGTTGTCCCATATATCCATTGAACATTTGTGTTTCAGCCAAAGATATGTGTGTGCACTGAGTGGAGTGCTGAAGTGTTGTGAGCCATTGTTTTGCACAAAGAGAAAAATCCAAGTGCTGTGCTGTACTTTCAGATATAGCCCAAGCAATGCAAACTCATGTGAGAATGAAAGTCTTTGAAATGTGAATGGGTTTCTTTGGGTATCATTGTCCTGTCTGCAACTGAATTTCATCGAGGCACAGATGTGTGGGGCGGGGGGGCTGCACTGTGACGACTTATCGTGATGGTTTCTTTTGGCAGGCTAGGAAAAATTGCAGTGTGAATAAAGGGAACTTGTTTAGTTCGGATGAAGACTCTATTAATGAGACCCATTATTCCTATTTTTGGAGAGTGTTAGAGTTTTTAAAAAATATATACAATGCTGTATTATTTTTGATTACAACAGCATTCACTGGTCACTTTTATCTTAGTGTGTGAATTTCTAATTATACATGTTACATGAATGATCTTTACTGTAAATAGTAATGTGGTTTTCTTTCACTTGATCTCTCTGTACTGGATTCTGTTTCATTGTTCACTTTCTTCATCACAGTATCTTGCTTATTTTATCTTTCAACAGACATTTCTTTACATCCTTTCGCATGGCCCTCCCCTCCCCCTTGTAACTTTTTGAAAAGGGCTTTATCTGAGCAGGCAGTTTCATTTGTCTTTTGATCTATTTTTTGATGCATGTGCATTCACTTCTGGTAGTAAGCCCAGTACTGAAGTCTTTTTTCGAGGCCAAAGTGGGGGGGCTTGATTGTGGCTTCTGGTTAAGGCTCTTACCTACAATTTCCTAGAGCTAATGGGGAATTTGGAGACCAGAGGTGTTCGCTGCTCAACTGCAAGGCTTTCAAAGGTTTTTCAAAGGGTGGATATTGGCAATTTCCAAACTTTGAAGTGATTCCTCTTGAGACCTGAATACACAGCACTTGTAGCTGCCAGCCATTTCTGGAAACCTGGTTTTCACCCCTTGTGGGCACTGTGAGCTGGAGTGTTTGCCTTGCTCCAGTGCTGGATCTGTCAGCCCATGCAGCTGCACAGGGAGAGCAAAGGGCACCTGAAATGTCCTGATGGTTCCATGGTGCCTCATCATTGAGCTTGTTTTTCCATGTCTTGCTGAGGTCTTCTGAAGAGCCAAAAGCATGAATGAGGAGTGTAGAAGGTGGTGCAGAAAAGTGAATTGAAAGGTTTGTAAACCCAAGTGGTATGAACACCAGCTTTAGGAGAGGGAATGGAAGTTCTGGAAGCAAACAGAAGAATCACTTATCACCTGGAGATGATAAATAGGAAAAACAGCAGTCATTCAGCCAAAGCCCCTCCCTGCATCTCTAAACCAAAATAAAGCTGATTTGGAGAATGACCAATGACTGGAAATGCAGGTATTTGTTTTGTTCTATTTTCCAGATGCAAAATCAAAGTAAAATACTTTTACAAACACTGTACAAATGTGAATGGCTTAAACCCAGCATTTGTATATTAAACAACTTGTTTAATATAGTATTAACATTTGGAGAGTCACAATGAAGCTTTGAGGTTAATATCCCACTAAGATGAATGGGAGATGTTCATACCTCAGGCTGCAGATTCGACAAGACAGCAGAGCACTGATTTACGTAGCGAAGGCAAACCAGAAGGGCTGCAGACATCGTTTTTCTAAAGGGAAGCTTCAATTCCAGGGAACACATTACAGACTGCAAAAGGCCCCAGATCAGGAAGCCACTGGAGCTGGGTAGCCTCTGGCTGTAACTTTAAACTGAAAGACATCAAATGGGCTTTGCACTATAAAAGTCGAGATCTCAGCCAGGTGCTCCTCACTCCTGTCTTGAGACTTTCTTTGCTTCCTCTTGCTACCTTTCCCCAGAACTGATTTTCAGATAGGAAATGTACGTCAAGGATCTGGTGACCTTTACTGACCCTAATGTTATGCCCATTTTTGTTTCCTTTTTTAACTACTATGTCTCCTTATTTGTGCTTAATCTTTAAGATTCTCCCCTTCTTCCATCTTTTTTTTTATTCTCTCTTATGTTGATGTATTGTAACATTAATTCTTTTCCTTTAGCACCACATTTTTGCCCACAGGACCTCTTCCACTTGCCTGTTTTCCTGTTTTTTGTCCTTGCTGTCTGGCATGCTATATTTTTTTATTATGCACTGTCATCCTAAGGAGCTCCTCTTTGCACAGCCATATGTATAGATGTGGATTTTCTTTAGAGCTCTCCCACATAAGCTCCCCTGCTGCAGAGTAAGGCTCTCCTGTAAATCCCAGGATGCTTCTGCCTTCAGCACACAGAGGAGCAAGACAGCCCGAATTTTGCAGTAAGGTCAGATTGCAGACATTGTGCCTGTGTGTTTTGTAGCTGAAAGCCTTCATACTCCTTCTAGCACACACTGGCTTGATTTGGGCACCAGTCTGGAGTGCAAATGAATGCAGCTGCATTTTAGTTCCAGTTGGTTACATCACAAACCAACAACATTGCTGGTTGGCCTGGCTGGGGTTTCAACAACAATTGGGAAGGGAATAGCAGGGGCAATAATGCTGAGGTGCATTTGATAAGGTTTCCCCAGCAGCACCTGCTTGGACTCTGCTGTATATATTGTTTATGTCTTTTGTCACTGAAGTCAGTCAGTTCTTCTGAGTGGCTAATACAATTATCAGCTCATAGCAAGAGAAGCTAAACTGGTTATTTTTTTAAAGGACTTCTGCTGGTGAATTTTGCTTTGCAGGGTAATGCATTCATTTTTTACCTGTCCAGCTTGTGTAATTAATTAATCAGTCACAGATGAGACATAGAACTTGAAGATTTTGTTTTTCTGACACATATTACTACATACCTTGATTTTTCTTTGTAGTACCTCAGTAGAGCTGGAATGAGGGTCACTCACTCTATTATTGACTCCCTGTTGCATTGCTTTCAACAGCCCAACCATCACGGTATGTCACACAGCCATGCATTTGAAACTCAATATACTTACTCTCTAATAAGCTTCATTTTCTGTGCCACTAGCTTGAGTTCTATAGTGTTGGTTTCCCAAGCATGGTACTAAGCAATTTTAGGAAACGCTGGTACAACTGTAGCAATTTTCCTCAATTTGTTCCTGACAAAGAACTTGCTTCAAAATTGAGTTGGCTTCCTTTTTGTTCGAAACACTGGTAGACACAATTAGCCTCATTAACCCTGGTTTCTGTTTCATAACAGAAAATTAGCCTACAATCACTGGTTTGCTGGAAAACACTGTTGTAATTAGTC
This sequence comes from Leptocoma aspasia, assembly GCA_013399835.1. NCBI lineage: Eukaryota > Metazoa > Chordata > Aves > Passeriformes > Nectariniidae > Leptocoma > Leptocoma aspasia. Next base: position 3,130,587 of record VXAX01007135.1, read on the forward strand.
CTCAACAGTCTGATATGAAAATCCATCGCGTTTTTAATTTCTCTGACATATACAGAAAACATGCCTGATTTCTCACTTATCTTGGGGATTGAGATAAAGTCAAGGACCAAGTCCTTGGCTCGCCTAGAGGACTGTTGAACAGATTGGACAAACATCTGTCGAGAGAGTCAGAGGTGCACTGGTGCCACCATGCAGGAGGGCAGGAGGTGGTTTCTGGAGGTCCTCTGCAATTCTGTGAGATTCTGACCCTTCAAAGAGCATGAGACCCAAATAAGGACCACTTAAATCCTGGCCCCACTGCCTGGACATTTTTCCTTACCAGGCCTCCCAAAATGCTGTATTATTCCAGATTTATTGCAGAGTAGAGTTCAGTCTTGTTCCAGCTCTAGGATTGTATTGGCACTGAAACCATTTTTTTAAATCAGCTTAGAAATGAAGCAACTTAAAGGTGAATCAGACTAATTATTCTTAAACCTCTGTAGATAATCTGAAATTGGTTGATCGAAGAGATTTACCATCACCTTTAGGACCTGCATCACTCCAGTAAATATGTCAATGAGTATGATTATGTTCTCCTGAAATAATTAATTATTTCAAGACTGTTATCCCAGTCAGAGAGAAAAGCAAGAGTTTATATGGGTTTATATGGGTTAGCTGGGGCATCACTCAGTTCACAGAGCTAGTGCTGTCATAGGGTGAGGCATACTAGATCAAACTGCTGTGAACTGGTGTCCAAATTGTGTCAGGCTCTTACCCAGACACTGTGGAGCAGAAATAGAGGTCTGTGTACACCTGTGTGTGCAGAAATGTACCCAAGGACTCTCCTGGAGATTTGGGCACCTCAGGCTAAATTACTTTCCCCTGTGAGATGGCAAAGGTCCAGACATCTTTGCTTGCCTTAAAAGTGAGAAGACAACCTTTCTTATTTTGAATTCAGCATCAAAACTCAAAGAGTAATTCCTACTCTAGGTCTGTCCTTTCCATGCCTCTTGTCATCCAGGAAAGAGATAGTGAGTGCCAACCTCTGAATGTGTCATGAGTGAGTTTAGTGAAGGATTTTGTATAAATGCTTAGCAGTATTCTAGTGAAAGACAAGAGAAATTATTTGTGTAATGAACAGCATCTTAATTCTAGCATGCAGGAAAGAGAGCAGGTTTAAAAAGCTTCTAGGGCTGCTTGTAGAATAAGGAGCTGAAGACTGAACTGCGTCATTCATGGAGGAAAGGGATTATCCCACAAGTCTCTAGTGCTTAGTGAATTTTTTGCCTAAGGGACATTTTTCTCCTGGATTAAAGGTTCCTCTTATTTCTTAATTCTCTCTAAATGCATATGACACCCTGGGGGTGTCTCCATTTGAATGATCTCAATTGCTTCTGTGTCCACTTGGGTGCCAGGCTAGAGGACTGTGAAGAGAAGCTGAGCTATTCCATCTTGATAGCTGAACTGCAAATGAGAAATTCTGTAATTCAAGTTCAGGTCACTATATATGTTTTTATTAAGTTCTTAAATAATCAAGCAGTAACTAAATAAACAGTAATTTATTTTATTAGATGCCCTAAGCATTTACAGAAAAATGTTAGGGAAATTAATATGAACTTACTTATTCCACAAAGAAACATAGAAGCACTGACAAACAGAAAAGCCTTCAAATGCCATGTTCAGCTCATTCATGCATGAGGCACCCTGTGTGCAAAATGGTAGTGTTGGAATGTCAGCCAATCAAGTAGTCTAATTGGCTGAACTACTTAAGTGCCTCTTGATATAAAAATAGGTTTTAACATTTTTGTATCACACTTTAGCTCCTCCAAAGTATGCCTGAGCTCTACTGTGCTTCCAGCCTACTGAAGAGTTTTCCAAGGCCTGTCTGGAGATCTGCATGATATGTTGAGCTGTTACCTAACACTTCATCTAGCTGAGAGCCCCAAGGCACACACCTCCCTCAGAACCTGATCTTGGGGGAGCTCTGGAAGTAGTCCATGGATAAGACATGGTAATAACTCCTGTTTCTCCTAGTCCAGTGTGGCATGGTTGTGCCCAACTGGACTTCAGGGTACCTGCAATTTCACTTCTTCCTGCAAGAATGAATTTGGAGCCCCATTTTCGCCTGTGCCAGCACAGCTATGCTGCCAGTCATGTGAAATTGCCTCATCACATGAACAGTAGGTGAGAAGTTCAAGTACCAGAGGTCAGCTGAATGTGCCACAAATTACAGGTAGCAAGGCGAGTGTGTGGGGCTTCAGTTCCTGCTAGCAAAAATACATCAATGTGTGCTCCAAGAAGTGTTCAGGTAGAGGTGTGCTCCTGTGAAGGAAGCACATCCTCCCCCAGTGCACTGTAGGGAATTCACACTGTGCAATGGTGTCAATCTGCAAGGCTGAAGAGCACAGAGCAAAGATGATAATTAAAACCTCATGAGCAGTGATTTCCATGTTGTACTCTCAGCTTCGTCACTGTTTTTTTGGCACTTTTTTTTTTTTTGGTAATGAAGAAGGATAAATCATCCAGACCCTATAAATCAATTCACTCTTCTGTAAAATGATTATTCTTGGTAGTTTCTGATTGCCACACTGTGCTGCATGTGGCTGTTTGAAAGATGCCTTGAGATGCTTGCATGAACATTTCTATATAAAGGCAAAGCACTATCGAGTGTCTGTTTCAGAACAGAGTCAAACTCTGCAGGGGAGCAGTTTCCTGTGCATGCACACACAGACTCTATGGCTTGGCCTGCATTTGTCAACATGTGTTTGTCCATCCTCCCTTCTCTTGTTTACTCATTTGGTTATTTCACACTACATTCACCCTAACCTGAAAAAGAAGAGATTAGGTTAGATTATTTCAAAGATCTGCAAATGTAGTAGAATGCACAAGGGGCATTTTTGGCATTATTGTTCTGTGTATTTTGTTCAGATAATTAAGCATGGAAAGGTCACCTTGTGTTCTAACAGAATGCCTAGAGATATAGCAGAGAGAAAAGCCAAGTTTGAGCAAAAAGACTTTAAGGAGAAAGGATCAGTATCTGATAATATTTATTACTTCTTTAGTGTTCCCTAAGATGCTATAATACAGCAATCCTATGCTTATAACTTAGTTTTCAAAAGCTAAATATAAAGTATGACATTGAATTCAAGTTAAGGGCTAGGCAGCTCAAAGAGTGCACACTGGTGACAACCATTTGGCAGTGCTTGTCCTTTGGGACACACATCCAGATGAGGTTTGTTCAAAGCACATCAGCCATGGCACTTTGTAACTCTCAAGAAGAGGCCACATGAGGAGGTCCTTCTCTTGCCATGTGCTTATGTGCCTTGTCAATATCCTGTCCTTGAATAAATTAAAAAAAAATATTTAAAACCCCCAAACAAACAACTTTTTTTTTCTTTAAAAAATCAGAACAGTGGATAGAGTTGGATTATGAAGTTCCAGCAACTTTTTTCCTGAAGCCTTTCCCATCTCAGAGATGCTACTCTGTTTTCACTTTGTACTTGTGGTTTTCTGTCTGCGGCTTAACCCTGCTCATTATTCACCTGGTGAATGCTTCCAGTGCAAGCCACTGACTGGACTCATAGGTCCACCTTGAGCTTGGTCCACCTTGAGCTTGGTCCACCTTGCAACAACCAGAACTCCCTCCCTGAGTTATGAACACGGAGGAGGGATTCAGAGGGTTGTTGTCCCCCCAGCAGCTTCAGGGTATGAAGTAGGGCCAGATGTGAGCTGTTGTGTGCACACACAAAACCAGTCTTTCCCTGTCTGACCCTTGCAGCATCAGAGGGACTAAAATAGCATAACTATAGTTTCTTGAGGATGATGTCTGCTCTCAAAGTATCTAAGACTGAAAGGTTGTATAGATTTCTGTTTCATGTTGGACAAATGAGTGCAATGGATGAATATAATAGGAATCCATTTTTCTTCTGTTCTTGGCTTTCACAGAAGATATTTAAAATTCACTCTTAGGAGACCTTCTTGCCTCAGCTATGATTGGCAGGGGGACTGTCTGTACTATGCAGAGCTGTAATTTATTTATTCCTTCTATTTGTGACCTGGAGTTCTTTGAGCATTTTCCCCCTCTCATGGAAAAAGTAATTCTCTCTCCTACTTCAGTCCTACATCCTTTCTTATGAACGCTTGGTGAAGATTTCATTTTTCTGCAATCTTTTTCATCTCTTACTAAATAACCCTAGCACTCTCTTAGAGCCCTGCTGACATTTTGCTTCTTATATACTTGAAAAATTCTTATTTGTCTTTATTCCTTAAAAATATTTTCTAGTCTTTCAGCCTTTCAGCCTTTCCTAGATTCCATTTATTCTTTTAGTTTTATTCCAGCACTTGCTCACTTATTGATATCATGTCCCTCATCTCATACACCTTTCATATCTTTTAGTTACACATGTATTCATATTTCTTTTTGTGTCTATTTTTCCTGTGTTTTACTTCACTGGATGGCCTTTATTCTTCTAAATCTGCTGAATCACACAATGCTCCAGTCCGTTTTTGGCTTTTTCAAGGCCAGGAAAAACCTAAGAGAAAGGAAATAGTGAAGGCTTGGTGTGCAATGTGTATCTAAAAGGAACACCTTCAGAAGGATTGCCAGGGTTTCAGCAAGCAGCAGACCCTTGGTGGTGCTTGTCTTCAGTGAAACCGTGATCACGTTTAAAGCTAAACTACAGCACTTGCTTTTGGGGGTGAATGGTTGTTCCTAGAAGGGTGAATGTTCTTGTTCCTAGAAGTTGGCTTCCCTATGAGACAGGAGCAATGTAATTATCTGGATTACTCCCCCAGATTTCTTCATGGCAAACTCACAGTTTGCTTGTAGATTTTTTTTCCCCCGGAAAAGCTTGCTTCTCCTTCTCCCTCTCTTTTCTGAGATGCTCTGCTTGAGTGCACCTATTGACTATGGTAAGACAGAGCTTCCACTTGGCCTTATTTCACTCTGTTTCAGCCTTAACCCCATCCCTGTGATTTCTGGGTCAGCTTCTGCTTGGTATGTGTGCAGTGTCTTGCCTGAAGTTTTTGTGTGTCTGCTGATCATACAGGCCTCTGTATGTGTTTGCAGAGCTCAATCACAAAACCAGAAATTCCTGAGTTAAAAATGCCAATATGGGGTTTTTTTGTGACTGTATTCTCTTCAACCCTGTCACAGTGGGCCACAAGCAGACTTTCCAACAATGCAGCTAACTGAGCAGGTTTTGAGGACTTCCAAAGTCCTCCTGCTTACCAGATAGGGAAGATTAAAGGAGGATGATGGTACTTCCACAAACCCTCTAAAAGCCATTATGTGGTCTCAGGTGGGATTATCACCTCTCCTGGTTTTGAGTTTAACTTTTGGTTAAACAGCTGTACTCTTGGAAGAGGGAAGGATGAAACTACAGGGAAGCAGAAGAAGCCTCCAGTAAGATGCGCTTCTCACCGAAAAATCTTTTACATCTCAGCCTCTGATGCTGTAAATTCAGAGCAGGAGAGGAGAGGAGGCAGAAAGCCAACGGTTCAGGCTGATACAATTTAGTCTTGCAGGAGAGGAAAAAACCCATTGTCTGCAACCACATAATCATCTTGCACTGTGTGTAATGTTTATAAAGAACAGGGGGTCACATATGGCTGGCTGTCAGCAAGAAACAGCAAGCTTGAATTAACATTAAAAGAGCTGAGTACTTAAGAAATAATGTAAGGACATGTAACAAAAGTAAATGGTTTCAGCTGTGATAAAAGAACAGTCCTTCCTTCCTTCAGACTTCGTCTTTTTCCTTCCTTAATTTCTTCTGTCATGTTAAATTATTTACAAAATGCATCCTGGTATTGAAAGGGTAGCAGCAGAAAAAAAAAAGGCAGCTAGATTCTTTACTAGCCCTGTGGTAACATTTAAAAAAATCAACTTAGACCTACAAAAGAAAAATCTCTACAGTCCTTTATAAGTACTGCCACATCTAAACGGAGGTTCAGGTTTGGAATACAGAGTGCTGTTGTGCAAACAGCTCATTTTGGGACAATTTTAGAAGCTCATGTTATTCCCTTACTGGCCTAAACAGCCCCCATGGTCCAGTTGTATGATATTAGGGATGGGAACAAGAGCTGGATATAGATAACTAGGGCTGGCCTTAACTGTGTGGAATAGTTGTATGTAGGAAAGAAAGAGCTAGTTCTCAGGGAAAGAAAATGAGGCCAGTAAGAACTGCAGGCTTCCCTCTTCATCTTCTGGTGCTTCCTGGGGCTTAGGGGTGTCAATGTACAATGCTGTATTCTAACACTGACTGCTGATTATTCAAGTGACTATCAAAAAAATTACACTGTTGAAAAGAATATACTGAAGATATAGTGCCCAGAAAATGCCATGCACTTCAATGGGGTGCTTTTGCCAGAGGACAAAAGTCCTGGGGGCTGCAAGAAAAGACAGAAGGAAGTGTGGAGCCTGTGCTTCCCTGGGACAAAAAAAAAAAAAAAAATTCCATTCATTTATATTGATTATATTCCTAAAGCTTTATCATTTTTTTCCTGTGAAAACAGATCTTGCTGTTTCTAAGCCATGGAGAAGAGGGGGAAATGATGAAGAGCAAGGCAAAGGTAGCTTCACAAGGAACAGAGGAGATTAAATATGGAGCTTGTCCACCCCTTCCATCCTCTATCGTGCCTCCCACTTACCTTGTCACTACCCGTGCAGCCCAACACCAGAGACTTGCCCAAGCTGAGGATGGCAAAGGGAACTGGAGGGTAGAGAGGGATGGCTGAGTGGCTGAGGGGTTGCTTTCTGATGGCTGGGACTGGGCTCCTAAACAGTTTGCCAATGATGATCAGAGCCCACTCAGAGCACAAACTAGCTTTGTCCTCTTTTCTCTGCTGTATTTTCTTGATCATTCATCATTAATTTTATTGATTAGAATAAACTGTAATTATAGGGAAAGTAATGCAAACAATGTTCTGTTGTGATAGCAGCTAGAGAAAGCAACAAAAAAAGGTGCTTGCCAGAGCCCAGTCTGACAACTGGAGAGTGGAGGTGGCTCCCACATTGATGGGACTCACAGAAAAAAAGCTGTTCCACATGACTGTTCACAAACCTCTCACAGTTATTCACTACCCACCCTGTGTCCATATCCTTACCCCTGCTGCTCTTTCCCAGAGTCTGTGAGCCTGGAATAAGTTAGATTTCTGCTGATCCATTGGATCAGGGTGAATTCTGGCTGTCTTGGCAGGGAGGCTTCTTACAGCTTGTACTTTCTTCTAGTTTACTTCACAGCCTTTTCTTCCTAGCAGGGCAGAAAGGTGAGGAAGAGCTCTTGTACAGAGAGAGGGAGGCTCCTGCAGTGTGCCCAGGGCAGTGTGATTGCAGCTGTCCCTTGCCATATCAGAATGGGCAAGTAGGTCTGATCTGCTCTGTTAGCCTGGCAGAGGGGAATTATGCTATCTTGAACAAGGCAATAACCTTTTGTGTAATTTTAACATTCTGAAAGTGCTCTCTATCCATGTTGCAGATTTGCAGAGAGCTACTGTCTGCTTCCTCCAAACGTGATGATCAGGACACGTTATTTGAGTGTGGTGTGATGGCAGATGCAGCAGATGCTACATTACTTTCTTATAGAAAAGGAATTTTTTTTTTTTTGGTAGAGGGAAAAACTTCATTCAAAACACAATTCACCAGAACGTGAAATGGACAGTATTTTAATCCTGCCTTATGTTATCATTGTGATGACTTTAGTTACACACTTCACTGGAGAAGTAAAAGTTTTCTATCTGTTTAGTGTACTGGCTGGCCAATGTTCCTCCAGTCCTGGCTCTTCCCCATAGAGACAGTCTGCAATAGCTTTGTTATCTGCCTCATCCCTCCTCCTCCTCCCTGCTTTTGTCCCTGGTTTCCGGCAGAGCTCTGCCAGCCCAGCAGTTAGCCTGCCCCGCACTGCATCCCCAGCTGCTCTGTTCCCCTCTGTCCACATTTGGTTCACTCTGTTGAGACCAGGACCTTGGCATGTGTTTTACCCTGGGGTGTGTATTTTTCTCCACGGTACTATTTATCACATATTCTTTCTTTCTCAGTTCATTATTTATTCAAGCATACAATTCACATCCTCCCACAGTGGGGATTAGTGAAGGGTCCTGCTTGGTAAATGGGAGGGTTTTTACCCATTTGCTTTGTATCTGCAGTGGTTCTTTCATTGCTGAAGTCACTGTTTCTGGCACTCCTGCGATATCCATGCTGTGATCCCATTTAAATGAGCTCCTTCACATTCTTGTGCCTCTTCTCCAAATGATAGGCGTTGTCTGTAGCTTCATGTGTTTTTTTTTTCACTTAGCTCCAGCTATGGCTTCCTTGCACCTTTCCACTTCCAGTCTCGTTCTTCGTGGTAGTTTACATTCTCTTTCCTGCCTGCAACAGAAGAGGACTGTCCTCTCCCCATCAGCTCCGGTCTGGACTGACTGACTTCCTCTTCTTGGCAGGTTCAAGAGGATTTCTCAGAAGCACTCCTTACTGGTGCCCTGTTATTGGATTGGTCCAAAATTTCTCTCTGTTGCCAGAAGCCTCTTTTGCAGACTGTTTCTAAACACAACTCTGAAATGTTTTAATCTTCCGCGGTTGCAGCTCTGCTCCTGTCTCTGTCACCTCTCCCCACTCAGCCTTTTTTGCCCAGATTAAATGAGAACTGTGAAAAATGTCATCTTCTTTATGACTAGCCCTGACCCAAAAAAGTTCCCTGCTCTGACAGCTGCTTTCTTTTTGGCAGCCACATTACTGTCTGCAGCACTTTTAAACCTTCTCCAGTTGTATCACACATTCCCAGAGAAATTCCAGCTCTGACGGCACTTCTAATTGGTTTGTTTTTTTCACTTTATGTCTTATCTTGTTTTACTCCAAGTACTTTGTGTTGTCCTGAAGTTACCCTGAGCCAAAGAGGGTGGCAGGGATTTGCCTCATTCAGTGTCCAAGCTCCAGTACCCTGGCATGGTGTAACATGAGAATTGGCATAAATGGAAAATCAGCTTCAAATGGCTCATGCCAGTGCACGTAGGAATGTGCTGCCTGCAGACAGTGTGTTGTGTGGATTGCACATATAAGCATATTCTCTGCTATACCATCTTTCAGTGCACAACCTGCCATGAATGCATGGATCTGCTCCTATACAGATGGACTAGTTCTTAATGCAGTTCTGTTTTCTGTAATGATCTCTAATATGTTCACTGTCTTTTTGATTTGGTCTTTTGTAGCTAAATCTGTCTCAAATATACCATGTGCCATAGGTATGTAGGAAAGTCAGATGACTCTATAAGGGCTCCTCACCAATTAAAAAATATCCCCTGTGGATCAATATAGTCAAGTGCTTTAGTTTGATCCACCAATACATTTATTTCCTGCAGCACAGCCACTTATTAAAGCTGCTGACCAAAAGAGAGGAATGATTCTCTATAGAAATTAAACTACCACCGAAAAGACCTTTGGTGGGGGACATTCACCTCTCTCCACAAACAGCCCAAGTGACTGAAGAGGGCTGGAACTCACCTGCAGAAATGAAGAGCAGGTTCTCCATAGGTCTTGATCCAATTTAGAGACTGAAAAAATGGCCTCTGGCCTCTGCCCTATATGGAAGGATAATGTGGAAGTTTTGGACCAATGGCTTTGTGTACATGTGGAGCCAGCATGGAGGAATACAGAAGCATTTGTTAAGTACCTCTTTTTCTTGCCTGTAGCTCCATAGGCTGTACCTGTTTATCACCACATGTCTGCATTTGGTGACATCTGCAAGGCACTGTGCTATACTGTCAGAAACGCCCAAGCTGGCTCTGAGGAGCTTGAACCTGCACATTGTCAAACTGCACCAGATCTGGAGTCAGTTCAGAGCTGGCTGAGCTGGGAGGCTCCTCAGCACCCTTGCAGGGGGGACAAGCCTGCTGTGTTCCATGTGCTCTGTGTATCCCCAGGTGCTCCTACAAGCAAATGTCAGTGCATGACAGTGCCACAGCAGACACTGGTGAACAAGTCAAATGTCACTGAACAAGCAATGATACACATGATCTTCTGCTGGTCCAGAGTGGTTCACAATGGGAGCTAGTCTCCCTTGACAGCCCTGAAAAGAGGACTAATGCCTACTGCTGATTGCCAGGGTTTTCTGACAGCAAAGCAAGGCACTTTTTAAAGACAATGACTTGTTTACTTTTCACTGAAACTTGAATTGAAGATATTTCATAATAGAATTTGAGCAAATTTACCAGATGTTTCATCCTACTGTGCTTTTCTGGCAGGTGTACAAGACAGATTGCTGACTAAGGCTAATAAATCAGACTGCGTATGAAAGTCTTGGGGAAGGAATACAATATACATGCCTGAAACCATTGGAAGATCTTACCCCATTGATCCTTGGGAATTCCTAATGTTTCCTGTGCTTTTCTTAGACACTGATCTCAGATACAGGAGGGGAAGGGGGTCCTGTTCTGTACTTGTAGCCTATGGTGAGACATGGCTTTGTCTAACAGCACTCCTTGTGCTGGCATTGGAGATCATAGACATAAAAATGATTAATATATTTCTAGAGTCAGGCAATTATCTATCCAGCTGGGAGAGAATGGGAAATAGGAGTTTAAGGTATATTCAGACTGGCTGTGACCCAGCAAAGTACTGTATTTTGCTCTACAAAATAATATTCCCTTCCTCATTTGTATCCTTCTCTTCCACCCCCTCACCCCCTGTCCTTTTGCTGTTCTTTGTCTTTGTTGTTTTGTTGTTTTTGTTGTTCGGTTTCTACTAATCTCTTTGCTTCCTTGCTGCCCTATCCTGCTGAGCTCTGCTAGTTCCCTTGGAATCAGGAAATAAAGCTACCCGTAGAAGATTTTCTTCTTTTGGAGACTTGCATTGCTTGTGTTTACCACACAAAGCTGTTTTAACTCCCCTTTTCTCACAGTACCTGATTCAGTTTACTGACCACTGTCTGTGCAAGTTTGGGGCATTCAGTCTGCTTTTGTTTTCTTTTTTCTAGGCTTGCTTTTATTTCCTCTTACTCCACTTCTGCCAGATCTCTAGATATTCACCTCCTTGTTTCCCTCCCTACATATCTGGAAAAAGCAGATGAAGTCTCCACACCATATTCTAAGCAGAGGAAGTAATACAGGAAATGCTATTTGTGTTTATCTGACTGCAGTAGGAAATAATATATCAAACTCTTCGCCGAAGCCCACACAAGCAACGCTTTTGCTAGTGATACCTGGTTCACTGGGGTGTAAGAGGCTTTGGGTGACAGCACAGCATCATGTCATTCTATCCTTGCTTGGACTGATTTAGTTAACGTGCCCCTCAAATCTGTCTGCTGCTGAAGGTTGTGCTAGCTGGAGTCTTTCAGTGCTGCTCCTCCTGTGTGGCCATTTTTGAGGATTCTCCCTCACACCAGAGTGAGAGTGTTCCGGCCAATCCCTCTTTTAATACAGGAGATGTGAAATCATGATACTCAAGCACAGCAAAGTTTCTCTAAATAAAAGCATGGACAGATATGTACCCACAATAAACAGATTGCCTTTGAGTAAAGTTTGTCCATCTGAGTAATAGTGTCGGGGGAAAGGAAGCCGTGTTTTTAAATCAAAATAATATTATTTAAAAAAGTTCTGTTATTCTGTGTGTTGCTTTTATCTGAAGATTGCAGGCATTTGTGATTATCTGTCATTTTATGTTTATGCAGCTGTTTTGATTCTGATAGGTCACAGAAATTTGCCACATGGCAGTTATGGCAGCCATCTCATCCAGCATGTTACAAAAGAATGGAGAGACAGGGAGTGCTATAGAAAATTGACACACTTAGAAAAATGCTGTAAAGCCATTCAGGTCCGTTTTTAATGCTGTGTCACGACAGCCTATGCTCAATGAATTGTGGGATTTTCAAGTTATCTGTCTGTACAATATGAAGGGTAAACAGCTGGCTGTGCAAGGATTAAACCTTGTGGCAGTAGGTCCTTGGACTCTGCAGCAGCTTGAGGGTTAAGGGGCTGGAAAAGGCAACAGTGAATATCCTCCAACTCCTCAGGTCTTAAAACCATCAATACCCAAAGTTATTGTGATGTTCAGCCTGTGTCTGCTGAGTGAGTCTGCACAGTTTGGGCACCACTCCAGCTGCAGCTGCTCTTTAAAGTTGAAAAAAAGTGCTTGGAAGGTGTTTGTTTTTTGTTTTATTTTGTTTTTAATTATTATTTTCTCAACTTTGAGAATGATTTGGTGTCATGTCCCTTCCACCTACCCCTTCCTTCAACAGCAGTTTCAGTTTAGCTTGTGTCCCACCGCTCATACTCTCACTGCAGCCTTAAAGGAGCTCAGACCAAACCTCAGCAATTTTCAGCAAGGCCACGGAGTCGTTGGAAAGGTTCCCACTGCCTTCTTCAGTGAGCTCTAAAAGGCAGACTCCAGTGCTTCCAGTGCTGCTGTAAATAATGTCTAGAAGGGGCCGGATAAGGAATGGGGGGTACATGCCGCTTCACTTCCAGCTCGGCTTTCATTTCCTTTGTCTCTTTTAAGAGAAACAAGGGAGCTAATTTCATGTAATTTGGCACGTCATCTGATTGTTGGGTCTTTAGGGGTCTGTTTGGGGCTGTCTCTCCCACCCACAGGATTTCAGGCTCCAGGTTTTACTTGGAGGAGCCAGAGAGGCCTCTCGAGTGCCTGGCAGGGAGAGTGCAAAGTGTTAACTGCAGAAGCAGCATTGGAAACAAGGGCAATTTTCTGGCTTTGATGTGTCACTTGGCAGTTCCAGGAGACAGGCTTGTCTGGGGCTATCTCTGCTGCAGAGTTTGGAGGTGGCTGAGAAGGCACTGCTCAGCCTGGGGGATCAAAGTGCACCAGAGAGCAAAGGAGCACAATGTCCTCTGAAGTAGGAGCTGCAGAATATAAATGCATTGCTGCTCTCCGCTGGGAAGCCAACAGGGGGGATGAACTTCCCTGTTTTCCCTCTTTCTGTGGATTTTTCAACAGGTTAAATTGCATTTGGTTGTTAAGGATTTTAAGTATTGAGAGACAAATGCTACATCTCCAGCTTGAAGGAAGGCAGTGTTGTTAGGGTGGGGTTAGTAGCCAAGTAAAGTGGAAGATGTTAAGTTATTGATAACTTACTGCATAATTCCCTTAATTCAACAGAAGGTGACAAGGAGATGAATTAAATATAGAAAACAGACATGAAAGAACTCAAAGAATGTCTGTGCTCTTGTTCAACACTAAGATACAGAATGCATGATTTCATGCAAATCAGACTTCATTTATTATCTCTTTTGCTTCTTCAGTTAAATATAAAATGAGAACAAGAGCTTTTTTTTCCAGCATCCCATACCTAGAAAATTCATTCTGGGAATGGAGGAAATAGAGTGAATATGATTCTGGACAATGACATCGCCAATGATCCAAAAATATTTGCACTGGGTGACCTGAATAATCTCTTGAATATAAATGAACCACAAGGGAAAATTTCTATTAAGACCAAATGCAGTAGCTAAAAGGGTGATATAACTGAATTGGAAATACGCAGAAGGATTAAAGCTTGCTGAGTTGTACACAGGATTAAGTGAATTGACACACATGGAGAAAATAATTTCAATAATTAACAGGTTCTTGTTATTTGGGAATTTTTCTGGGAAACATAGTCATAATTGTCATACTATACACAGTAAGTTACTACTGTAGTATAAAATGATGGAATATATCCATGTGGTAAAGGGGTGACCTGTAATCATATTGTTATGTTAGACAGTAAAAAACAGAATTTGAAAAAAATTAAACTTAGTATGTTAAAATGGGTATGTTACAATGTGTTTCCATCTGTGGGACACCTTCAAAATGACAGATTGCTCACTGGGTTATCACACAGCACCTTGTCCTTCAGGCTGGCCCTTGTTTACCAATGAGGAACTAAAACATATGCAGGGCAGAGAATGTTGCTGATGTCATGCAGAAAGGACCTGAATTTCTTGGTTATCTTTCCTTTGCTAACCGTCTATGCTGTTCCTTCACACCATAATCCTGATGAAACAGGGCCAAGCAAAAGCAATAGCTGGTGATCCTGTTGTGACCTAGGTGATTGTGGCCATTACTACTCTTCACCTGCAATCCAATATCTGCCTAAGCCACGAGCACTCCTCTCAAAGTCAGTCGACCTGGGCCATCACAAGGGCTTACAGGCGTGGAGTTTAAAAGCCAGGAAGCTGGGCCAGGCAGATTGGTAAGGGCTTGTCTGTCTTCTCACAGTTTCAGGTTTCTTGTATTGTTAGTGCCTGGTACTTACTGTCAGGTTAAGTCTAACTGGTTAGGATTAATGTGCATTGAAGGTTACACCTCTGTTTTTATAGCCTTACAACTTTCCAAGGCACCTCTCTGCCACTGAATGTCGTGCGTGGTCTACGGCAAGCGTCACTCACTTGTTCATTAGCCCCTTTGAGTTCTTCATTGAAGCCAAGTGATTGAATCTTTTTAACTTACTGGGGCAAGGAGTAGATCTTATTTCCCTTTGTACCATGACACAGTGTTTTGCTTTCAGTAAATAATAATAGTGACAACTTGATCATTAATGGGCTGTTAGGTGTGCCTTATAAAACCAAAGCTGTACAAATTATGTTTAGTACATATGCTTAATCTTCCTTTGTGGCACTTGAACTTTATTAACCAGCATGTAATCTCTAGTGTTGCAGCACCTGTGAGGAAGACAGTTCCTTGCTGAACATTTTAAACAGTAAGAGTTCCAATACCAACAATTCAGGTAAAGCATCTATTCTTATAGCATTAAGTATAAAAGATTGCCCTGAAACAGTTGTGACCTGCCTGTTTTGCATGGCTTGGAGGATTAGCAAAGCCTTTATTTGAATTGATAGTGATTTAAAAATGCTCCTTGACAAAACAACTGTTATTTGCATGATTAGGAAAACCACTAATTGGGGAGAGGTGAACAGCAGCCAAACAAAAGCTGTTCAACTCCAGCCCTGCAGTTAGTGCCAAAACATTGATGGACAGTATACAACTTCTAGTTGCTGCATGCAGGACTGTGGAAGAATGAAGAAAGGCTCTGATCCAGCATTGCCCAGTGCCTTCTTTGAGGCCATTGCAGTGGTGTGTAGAGAGGGTGGTTTGTTGGTTGGGGTGTCCTTGGTAGTACAGGGCTTCTTACTCACAGGGTGGAAGAAAGTGTGTGTACCTGGAAATGTTTATGACAGGGAGTAAGGACTTGATGTGGGCTTAGTTTTACAGTCTGTTTGCTTTAGTAAAACCTGAGGAATTGATTCTAAAAGTGCTAAAGGACAAAGGTAGAATGTTGTGCTAATGATCTTGTAGGACATGACAGCAGTGCTCTGCTGTATAATGTTTTTGCCCTTCCTCCATGTACGTCCAAAGAGTGCCTGAAATAATTGGCTGTTGTGAATAGTTAATCACATCATCTGTTACCTCCCAACAACAGTCACTTGGGCTGCAGGGGGCTGTTTAGGATGTTTATAGTAGGGAGTTGGGTTTTTTTGTTGCTCTTGTCATCTATGCTGGGATTTGGATTTAATGCTAGAAATATGTTTGGCATGGACAGCGGGGCTATAAGGCACTGTGGCTCTGGGGAGTTCTTTGCACAGTTTTGTCCTGGGTAGTATCCCACAGAGATGAGTTTTACTGTCATAGCCAAAGGAAAGTGTGAACCTGCTAAAGGAACACAGTCAGTGATCGCAGGCCTCAATTTGCAAAGACGGTGTTCTTAAACAGTTCTGTTGCTGTGATGGAGAGCATCAGGAATGGTCAACAAATGGCCTTGACCTGTGGTGCCAATGCCTGCTGTATGCCAGCGTTGAAAAATGGTAACTGAAATTCAAATCACTTGAGTTATAAATTAGTTATAAACTACACTACTGAAAGCAGAGTAGGAAGCACTTTTCTTTATGTGAAAGGTGAATCAAATGCTGGTTGGTTGCAGCGTAGTAGGAACCCAGGTGAGTGCCTGAAAGCTCAAAAAAACTATACAGAAGATGGCTGTGTCACTTTGAGTGTTGAAGCCCTGCTGCAGATTCCTGCAGCTTTGCCCAGGATTTATGCTCCAATAAGAGATGGAGCTTCAAATGTGCATATCTGTGCTCTGGCAGTTTGGTGTATGGGGTTTTGGATCCCCTTCTGACACGTGCAGTCTTTTTTTGAATTTTGAGCGCTGTGGCTAGATGGGCTTCTTGGGATGACACAGATACAATTTATGAATAATTAATGGCATTTCAAAAATTCTGATTGTGCTCTCTGGGGAAATGGACTAACTACAGTTTGCTCCATTTAAAAGCAGAAAGATGTTTTTATGGTAAAACCCCAAACTGTATTTGCATATTCCTGTGCTCTGCTATCTCACATCTCTTGCTCTCTGTCAATAAACAAGATCTTTCAGTAGTTTGCTCAGTAAGAAAGTGATTCCACATTATTTCCTGCAGAGGTTTCTGTTGAAGTGAGCTGGCTGTAAAGAAGCAGCAGCTCCTTTACATTCAATAACCATACCATTTTCTCTATCAGCATGGAGCATTTGACTCATGTGCCCTAGAAAATAACTCCTCACTCCCGCTATGTGCTCATATACTGAGCTGAGATCTAAACCTGACCTGCAGTTCTGGGATGCAAACTCATGATCAAAATCCCTGGATGTGGGAGGTCAGTGTTCCAGCATCCTTACTCTCTGGGGTGAGAGTCCACTATTTAAGGAGAAGTGTTGCAAATTCAAAACAGGTTAATGCTTTCTAAGGTCTAGTGAAGTTACAAAAACACATTACAAAAGAGCCTCTCTGCCTTAAATAAAAGCTTATTATAGAGCTCAGTCTTGTTTCTATTAAGGTCAATAAGGGGATCGTGCTTCTAAATTTCACCCAGTCCAAGTAGGAGGCTTTTATAAGGGAGCGAAAAAACTTCATGTGAAAAATTGAGATGCTTGTTTTCCAGCAAAAGCTGTAATACCATTCTTGCAGTAATGTGATGCAAGGATACTCTTCAGGGAGCCTATTTCATAAACCATACAAAAATAGTGGTTCTGTCTACAGTCTTCTCTCCCACACAGCACCTTGGACTGTACTGAGTACTGGGCCTCATGAAGCAGAAGGCAAACCCTCCACAGGACTTTACATTCCCCATGGTTGAGGGACTGGGTTTTCATTACAGTTAATAGCAAAGGGGGTAACAAATAGATTAAACCAGATCTGGGGCTGTGAATGTGTAGCCACATTTTGTGTGATTTAATTTTCTTAATTTGATACTCTCAGAATGTGCACGATCCAGAGGTGATTTGGTTGTAAAGCTTGCAAATAGGCTCACCTCCTCCTGTAATTATCAGAAAGTCTTCTGATCTGTCAGCATGCATAAACTGGGTATTTGTACGTACCCAGGCATCCACCAAGCATAAAACTTTTGAGAATTTTGGCTCTATTTATTAGTAACTTTTTGTTTCATGATTCTTGCTCTGAGTTTCTTGTTTGCTATTCCCTATTTTCCATACTGGAAACTGTTGCTGAACTTACCTAGTAAAGGAGAAGTGGCTCCTAGCAGTTGCTCTTCAGCGGGAGATTGTGATGAGGAGGCTGGGATTTCAGATTTCTGCAGAAACCTACCTCTGAAACCCATTTCTGACAGTGCTTCACAGTCATGTAGCAGCACCCTTGGCTGCACTGAACTCCACTCATCCAGACTGCCCTGACTTGTGAGTAATTTTCTTGTTCCCCTTTGCTACCTAGGCATTTGTTCAGCACTGAGGAGCATATATTGAATGTACCCTAGAGAGTTGTTAGCCATATGGCTTCTCCACTAATTTTCATGGTGGCCCTCTGTTAGATCTCTGTATGTTGCTGTGGAAAAACTCAGTGCTCTCTGAGTTTTAATTCAGGGATCATAAAGACCTAATGTCAATTTCCATAAAGGAGAGAGCAGCGGATGATTCCTGGCTGCATTTTGCCTTTCTTTTGTAGTGTATGGAGACAGGGAGGTTTATGAATGTATTGTTATTTCAAATTACTTGGTTAGTTCTGCATAACCTTTTTTATGGGTATTTCATAACATTTTTGGACATTCTCAGAGACAGAAATGAATATCAGGGTATGACCAAGTAAAGAAAGTGCTTGTTCCCAAGTTCCTTTCTATAGAAATTAATGAAGTATTTTTTGGGAATGAATTCTGAATGTGTTAATTTGCTGATCATCACCAGAGATTAACAGAGAAGTGTCAAGTGCAGTAATCCCAAAACAATGAGGAGAGATGGAGAACTCAGCCAGGGCTGTTTTTCTCGGCTCTCTTCAGGCATTGACTTTACTTGTCTGATCAGTAGTCCTAGTAAATCCAGAGGGGCTGTGTACTCGTGTACCACGGTTCCTCTGTGTACATATGCACAGTAATATTCCTGCCCTAGGTGCTTCTTAAAATGTTAGGTGTTACCTTCAGAAGATTGTTTTCCTCCCACATAGTCTCAGCTTTACCAAGGTTGGACCTCTTTCAAAGACAGCAGCCTTCACAGTCCTAACAGGCTTTCATCCATGTGGCTTCTTGCTTTCCCCCTCCTCCTTCTACTTTAGCATTCTCTTGTTCACCCCTCTGCTCTGCAGCTTGCTTGGATGCCTTGCTGCCTTGGGAGCTCAAGACCAAGGATTCTTTCAAGCTTTCTGTCCTATCATGTAGCTGAATGCATTCAAAGACTGTGTCAAATGTGACTGGCTGTGAGTGTGTTGCATGAGACGGGCTGAGGGCTGTACCTAAGCCACTTTCAACCCTCTCATAGTTTTTCCCATCCCTACTGGCCAAGGAAACCATACATCCTTTTCCTGGTAAGTAAGAAAAGAGCTCAAAGACTTGCCCTGTGGTTTCCTTCCTACCGTTAAACTGATCCATCTCTATACATCTAATATTATTTTCTTTTGCAGCTAGTCAACTCTCTTGATTGTGCTCTTTGCTGATCTGGTGGTTATTTTTGTTGCCTCTGTGGAGAGCTGCTCTCAGCACACCCAGAGCCAACGTTCCTGACAGGCAGCACAATCCTGGAGTGCCTTGGCAGGCTGCCTGCGTCTGTCCTGCGGGCCCTGGGGGGACTCTCACACGTTTTGCTGCTTACTTTCCTCTTTCCTAGAGATCTAACACAATTTTGCAAGTAGTCACTTGGAGCCATATTTCCCTTTGCCCTGGAATATTTTTTATTTATTTTTAGTAAACGTTTGTCAGTATTTCTAACATTGTGCCTCCAGCAATGTGGCCTGGACTGAAGCCACGCAGCAGTCTGACAACCTGTTAGGCGAGTCTCCTATCAATTAGGCTGCAGCTGTCATTGCATCTATTCTCAGCCTCCTTGGTACGTGTTTGCAAATAACAGGGGCTGCTGTTTTGCAGCTCTTGATTTTTTTTTTCTCCACAGCCAGTCAAGAACATTTTGTCCCTAGAATTCCTCCTGTCTCCTTTGTTTTTGCTTTCTAATCATCCTCGCTTTATTCTCCTAAGAATATATGCTTATTGAGGATATTGTAAGTAAAATGTCCTCACTCTCTTTTATATAATGCACAAAACAAGGAAAACATCCCCCAAAGATACAAAAAAAGGAATATGTTACTCAAGGCTATACCTTGATCCTTTAAATGTTTTCAGACTTTCTCCAAAGCATCCAGACTGCTTCTTACCTGTGGGGAGCTGCCATTTTGAAAGCCCATGTTGCATGGAAACTCTCCATGGGGCTGCCTTGTTTCTGCTGGTATCTGAACTTCGAGGTGATAGTGTGCTTTATTATCAGGTTTTCCACAGCTGGAAATAGAGTGCCTGACAATGTACAATCTGTTAGAATTTCTTCTTATACCTTCTGCAATTTACAGTTTTCTTTTCTCCTCTAAAATATAATGAAGATGGCTCTATAATTTTTTTTCCAGATGTTACACACTGCATGCTGGTACTTGATGCTAATTTTTCATCCAGCAATCTATGGAGTACAGCCCAGTTTGCATTAGATAGAGGAACCATGCTTAGGCTTATAATTTCTTTTGTTTTGCTTCCATGGGAAATGGGAAATCAGAATTAGGTTGTTCAAGCAAGGCAAGTACACTCAGGGCATTTCATCCTTGGGTTGATTGAAAGACAAATTTTGATATAATTTCTTTCATAAGCCCAGCTCCATCTTTGCACAAAGCCAATAGAAACTGTTCCTCCTTCCTCTCAATCCATAGGTCCTAAATAGGTCTCCAGCCAGCTTGCAGCTCTGAAGGCAGAACCAGCCCATCATAGGCAGATTGAAACAGTTCAGTTTAGATCAGCTCATGCTGAATTGGCTGAAACCCCCCTGCCTGCCTGCTGGGAAGCTGAGGACAGACAGGGCTTTTTTTCCTATCCCCACGAAATAGCACACAATAATGCAAGGACCTTCCCCTGCCCTCACTCGATGTTTGCTCTGGAAGAATATCCACGAGGAGCCCACTCAGTGCTGCGACTGAGCTGCCATTCAGAGCCATCTTGAAGCTCTTGTGTATAAAATTATTCCATACTAGCCAGGTGGCCCTGTGAAGCTCGTAGGCTCTGTAAGTGTTTATACAGCCTTGCCTGGCAATGCTGTACCCAGGACAGGAAGACCTCACCAGGATCCCAGCTGCTTTGGTGTTAGTGCATCAAGGATGGGGCAGCTGGCTCCTTGAAGGGAGCCTGCAGAGCTCTGGCAGCCACTCTGTACGTGAGAAAGAGGGGCTTCTTTGGGAAAAATTAAGGAAGCCAGAACACACAGACGACCTAGGCAGGGCACTGCTGGATTGTCTAGTAGTGCATTGGAACCTCAGAAAGACCTGAGAGCTTTTGTGACCCTCTTCCTAGGAAAGGTGCCTCTAAATCCCTTAGGAAGCCTCTGTGTAGGCTAGGATCTAGGCTCTCAATTCAGGTGTTTCATGAAAGACTTGTTGGAGCTAGATCCTGATGAGCAGTGCAGATCTTTGGGCAATCTCTGGCTGAGACATTTAAGGTTTCTCAAGTACTTATTTAATGAAGAATGCATTTCACATGTATATAGCATTCCACATTGTTCCTGCTCAGCCACTGAGCTTTCAACTCTTTGAAAGTGTAAGCATAGTTAGAACAAGCTGCTATCCTGCAGACAAAGCTTAGTTGGCAAGAAGATGTAGTATATGCAGTATTTATATTCTCCTGGTAAACAAAGACAAGTAAAATGCTTTACTTGTTAACATCAATTCAAAGGGAAAGCAAGTGATGGCACTTGCTGTAATCATGTTCAATGTTCTGAACTTGTCTGTGTTTTTCACCTTTATTCTAAGCTCTTGTTTATAATTTGCTTCTTCTGTTTTAATAGTGTGTGACTGTTTCTGAGAATGCAGCCTACAACTTTGTTTCCAGACTATATTTAAGGAGAAGGGTTCTCTCTAGATTTTACAGTGATAATATTAAGTGCAGCAGGAACATTGGTTAAATAAGCAGGAGAGGCTAGAGCTGACTAGTTTGGTGTTCATTTCGTTGTCAGCTGCCATTGGAATAGTGTTCAGATTAACGTGGTTGCTCTTTGCAGTGGCTGCAAGTTCACAGACCAACTGTGCACTAGTATCAAAGTCATTAGAATGATTTTAGTCCAGGTTTCCTACCAGAATTATTTATATAAAATGCAGTTGTAATTCTATACTGGCCATTTACACGTGAGGATTTCTATTTCAGGAAGCTTTGGAAATAGCCAGGATCTTCAACTGCACCCTTTCCAAAAGATACAAGATCCTTTTAACATTTAATGATGACTGAGAAGGTGCTTAAAAATAACTTAGGAGCACAAAACACATTAGTGTGGTCCCCACCAGTTATAGGACCGGACTAACAGTTAAATTTTGGATTCTGTTTGCTTTTCTTGTCCTTTCTTGCTTCATGACCTGAGGTGAATTGCCTAGTTTCCCTTGACAAATGAGCTTAATACTTATCTATTGTCTATATTTATGTTATTGCATTTAGAAGGTGATAGGATCTGAATTCATCTTCTCTAAGCAAAGAACTGTAAAACTCTCTGGTTGTCAGGTAGTATAAAATATATCCTTCTACTTGACTGCACATGGTATTATCTGCTGTATAATTTGCTGGGTATCAAGTCCATTTCACATGCACAAGGTCCCTGGTTAATGATGGTATAAGTCCTTTTGGGAGGGATTATGCTTACATATAGATTTGTAAAATAGCCAATGTAATAGCAAGCTAATCTTGACTGTATCATTTATGCTTTGCTAAAATTTATACAATATAGGTAATCAATTAGTCCAATTCTCCTGCATGCTGCTAAATGGAACATGAACAGCTCATAATGGGCAGCAGTAAATAGACATTTGTATGTACACAGGTACCCTGTGCAGTGAAAGGGTCATGCAGGAGACAAGGTACTGAACAAAACAGCCCTGCATAAAACCAGGCTTTCATTTAAAGGAAGAAAAATGTTGCTGAAAGCTGCAAGATTATTAGCATTACTATGCATGAGCTGCAGTCAAAAAAGGTGTTACAAGAGGAAGAGAGGCATTATTCAAGTGTCTAAGAAGATGGACCATCATCAGCAGTGGAGAGAGAAAAGGCTTCCAAAGGAAGAGCATAGCATTTCAAACATTAAATTATAAGGGGACTGAGGCTTTAAAAGGTATGTTGGAGTTTCTGCATTATTTATAATTTGAGATTGCCTTTCCCCCTAGATGCTTAGAGTTTTGTTCCATTCATACAGAAAAGTCCTTCTCATACTTCTCAGCTTCTGGACACTGAACCAGCTCTAAGTTTTAGGATCTAATTTACTCTAAGAAGGCATTGATTACCTGCTGTGCTGCACTGGGCTGAAGCTGCTTCTTGGGAAGGTTGGGAAGTGAGGAAAATTTGGCTGCCATTACTCTGGAGCTTGGGGATGGTGGGTTTGAAATTCTGTATTATTTTGTATTTTTATTGCATCCATACCTACGAGCTCCAGGCACTGACAGGATTTCACAGTGCTGGGTGCTGTCCTTTCCCCAACACAATTTAAGGTCTTGTGGACACCTTTTTTGAACTTAGTGCACAGCTGCACTGACAGTGCCATCACTCAGAGTGCAGAAGCTTACACTAGGAAAAAAAAAACAACTGCCAAAATATACCTTGTATCAGTTGCCTGAGCAAAAGACGCTGTATTGGCAAAAATAAAGGTTTTTTTTCCCCTTTTTCTCATATTATATCTGTGTCTACATTAGGGGTTTTGCTGGCATAGCTGAGAAAAAAAAATCACAGCTAGCTGACAGGGATATGCTGACAATTTTTTTAAATAGATGATGGATCAGTGTGTGTTTCTGTGTGGGGAAGGGGGAGGGGTGAACCCAATTTAAAATAGAAGTTTCCAAAATTGGTTTGCACAGATACCCTTTAAATGTCAAGTACTACTACCCTTGTCAATAACTTCCTGCCCCTCCTGTCCTCCTCACCCAGGCTCAGACTCCAGCCCTGTATTCCCCTTCCCTTGCACCTTGTGTGCTCCACACCCTGGTGTGCCCAGCTGGGGACTCCTGCCTGCTGTCCTCAGTTGTCCTGCCTGGTTTCTGCCCTGGCATCCTCCCACCTCTGTGCTTCTGCCTCCACCTTCACTGCAGGCAAACACCTGCACTGGGGCTGCAGTCCAACACCTCTGCCTCCACGAGTTGCCTTGGCTCCCTGAAACTACCTGGGATTTTCTTGCCTTCCTCCCAAGAGCTCTGTTGGGTTTGAGGGCTCACGCCTTGCATACAAACAGAAGTGCTCCATACACACTGTGCCATTGCATAATGCAGAGAGATTTCAATTTCTAGTATGAAGACAATGAATTTCCAGAACATCCAGAGAATATCTGGAAGAAAAGATGGAGCTGTGGTAAGGTCCCAGGACTAGAGGCATGAATGTTGGTTCTGTTGCTGCTTCTCCTGACCAGACAATTAATATGTTTATTTTGTTCCCTCACTCAGGTTGGTTGGTCCAAATGACATAGAAAGGTATTTTATCTACTAGATCCTCAGGAAGGAACTGATCCCATGAGGTCTTTCCATGTCATCTCTGGACAAAAGTTACTGCTTTGGTGCCTCAGATTCTCTGTGTAATAAAATGCGACTTCACGGTCACAGGGTATGAACCCTAATTTGATCAAACTAGGTGGGGTCCTGTGATGGTTAAGTCTGAAAGTGCAGGGAGCAGGAATTAGCTCTTTCTCAGATTATTAACACTCCTTTGGAAGCACAATTTTGTGAAAATAAGCTGCTAAATAGACTTCAGATGGTGTGAGAGGTGAAAGGCAAGCGTGCTCCTGAGCAGACAGCAGCCTGGGAAAACAGGTCCTTGAACCACTCACATGTCAGGATTTATAGCCAGCACCCCCAGAGTCCTTACTGATGGTTATTGCAGGTAATTCATAGGTTATGCACCTGGAAATGAAGCATATGTAATAATTTTTTAATAAGAGCAGTGAGAGGACTTGTTTTAATGTTTTTTTCTGAATATGAAAATTTAAGCATTTAAATAGCTTTTAAGTAAGTAACCCAAGCCCATTGGTATCAATTATTTGTTCAGAGTTTAAACTGACATTTCATAAGTATGTTAATTGATACCCCACTAACTTGCTATAGGTATCTTCCTAAGTGCCAATTATCTGCCTCAACATTCCCCACAATTTAAGTTTGTTAGTAAGAAGCTAATTATACTAGTTTATTGCTGATGGAATTACATGAAGAGTAGATTTCACTCTTACATACTTATTAGACCTCAGTAAGTGATCCTTAGCAGTCTGTTGCTATTCAATTAGCAAGTAATAACTTACTTAATGAATCTAATTGAAATGCTTATTTCAGTCAGGCACCTCATATAAAGCGCTTTACTTTGAGCACTTTCCTGAGTGCTAGTTGTGTTTACTTAACAAGAACTAAATGGGGCCACTGAGGAGAACTCAAGACTGTGATGAGATCTGAACCAGTGTTAGTAAATTCCTGCTGAACATGACCAGAAGCATCTGCCAGGTGATTTCTGTTTTACTGAAGTATCACAGGAATAAACCAAGACGTCTGCGTCTGAAGATTTAAATCCACGGAGAGGATTCTGCGGCATGAATTCTCCGAACACATCCTCCTGCAGTGGATGTAAACACGCTGGCTGCTCTGCTGGGAGCTGCACAGCTCAGCTCTGCTGCTCTGCATGGATGCTGTCATTGAGTTCTTGTTCCAGTCCAATTCTCTTAAAACCTCACTCCTTTTCCCTGGGAGCCTGCACGTTTGGCTTGAGATCGATAGAAGTATGATGATGGGCACAATTAATGATCTAAAGCTATTGGTATAATTACAGCCCAAAAGAGGATACAGCTGAAGAGTTACATACTGTTCCATGTCCTTCAGTGAGACTGACACTAAATCACAGTGAATTTAATCTTAGCTCACAAGCACGACCTGCACTGAACTATCGTGAGTGACCACTCCTGGGGCGAGCAAAACCCGGTTCCTGGTAGAGACAGGTCTCTAACAGAAGTGTCAGGGGGGTGTGTGCTGGGTGTTGGGCTGCACACACCGTGCCTGGTGAGCTGTTAGGTGAGGGTCTTCTTCATGAGAAAGGCAGAATTCAACTGGGATTTTACAGTCTAGGAAAGGATAACCTGCTGTGCTCATTTGTGGCATGGGAAGAGCCAACAACGGTTGGCTTCTGAAGCTATTTTTTGCTTTAGGATTAAAAGTGTGCTTTCTTCTGTAATGAGGATTTAACAGACAAGACTTGTGTTTGCGGATAAATGCCAGGATATCTTCCCAAGCAGTGCTAACAAATTATGCCATTTGGCAATATTAGTGTATGGGCAGTAACCTTTTCTCAAGAATTTTTAGCAGATAGATTTAGTGTCAAAAAACCCCATAAAAGCTGAAATATCTTCTCCAGTATATCAGGTTTGTTACCAGCCTTTTAATGTATGTCGTCTACTCATTGAATTGAAAGACCTTATTGATCTCTTTGCAGCTGAACTGATTATTGGGGTAAGAGAGAGACTTCCTGAAAGAAGGCAAGAGAAATTATTCATTTAACATATTCTCATTCTAGTAAACTTCCATTTAACCTCCAGGGTTAATTAAAAAAAAAATTGCTGGTTGGCTGGCATAAATTTATTAAATCAGAGAGAAACTGAGTTCAGGCTAGTACATTTAATGTCAAGGTTTGTAATAATCTTAGGGGAAAAAGAATTCACATAGACTTATTAGTATTCCAGAATTGCTTTATTTTAAAACAACAGCCATAACAGCAGAACAACCCAGCAAGGAAAGTAGCCCCAAAATGGAAACAGATTCTGTAACCTTGTATAGTAGTGAAATTCTTAAAAAAGGTATTAGGGGTTTTGTAAGTCTGTGGTTATTGGTTGAAATTCTGTTGTCATCAAGAGGCTTTAGATAGTCGGTGTCTGTAGGGTTGGGATTAGGGAATTTGGTGTGTTGTCCAGTGATGCCATAGGTCTTCCCCATGTCTACAGGGTGAATGTTACACATCATAGCTGGTGTCCTTGTTAATACCTGAACAGAGAGCAAGGATTAAATAAGGCCTAACAGCTGAGGGGATTTCCAAAGGCACGAGTGGCATTTAGACATGTATTTTCTGCTGGCTTCTGTTGGTTTTCCAAACTTGCTTTCAGACCCCTGGTTTGGGTCTGTTGCCCCACTGCTCTCCCTGACCCTGTTATGGACAAACTACTTATGGGTATTTGATGGAGGTCTGGGGAAATTTTCGGAGACAAATGTCAGTACCTGAGTTACACTGATGAGATGGAGGAGCCCGTGCTTGATAGGAAGGACTTAATAGGGAACCAGCCTGGAGAAGGTTCTGCCTTGTCATTCATGCTGTGACAAGCTTGGAGGTGAGACTGGGTGGCATAACAAAGGTGCAACCTGCCATTTTGAAGCTGGGCTCCTCTGATCCTGACTTCACTTTGCATCTGAAGCAGAGGGGAGTGGGGCTGGAGTATCCTATGAAGCCGTTCAGGAGAGAAGCCTTCATTGGAAGGACTTCATGAAAAAACAAACAACTACTAAAATACTAAAGTGCAGCTTCATGGCAGGTTAGTTATTGCTCTGTGCAGAGCAAGTTAGACTATGTTTCAGAGAACACAAGGAGGAGTGTAAAAGGTCCAGTACTGGATTTAGATAGAATCTGCTGACATTGTTAACTGGGTGGCATTTGTGCAAGATTTTATTAGAAGCCAACAACATAGAGCTGTCCATTCTGTCAACCAGTTTCAGGGCAAACATTTTCTCCTCCCTCCTGCCATCAAATTGAGATGACAGGTTTCTAAATGGTTTTCATCTGAAATGTGACAAAAAGTATATTTTTGACAACTGATCTTGCTTTGTGTCCTATGTGATATTTTGTCTCTCCTGGTCTAGAATACCTTTTGTAGTTAGAGCCTTTTGAGCTGTATCCCCTCCCTCAGAGTATGGGGAGCAATTCTACCTGGAGTCTTGTTCTTGTGGAAGAGCAAATCCAGTCTTTTACCAAGTGCTGCAGTTTAACTGAAGCAGCAGGAACTAGCAAGGAACGCTTGTAATATGGAACATATAATGTATAGTAAAATGTCATTTTCAAGTACTTTCTGAACTCTCGTCCCAGTAATGAAGCAGCTCTGAAATATCACATGACTTTCTCAGTGTGTTGCACTCTGTATAACCTTGCCTTTGATCGTGATGTCATTTCAGATGAAAGACTCGCACGGAGAACGGTGTGCTGTGTATGAGGATCGGCAGATATCCTCTGGGATCTGAACAGAGAAGGACTGTTTGAGATGTGCACTCTATGCTTGTCAAAGAGAAGTAAGTGCTGCAATAAAAAGAGTAGTTGGATATCTAAACTCCCCTCAGTCTGGGTAGAAGGAAGACTTCACTGAAATCAAGACTTTCACAGAAATCAGGACTTCTTGTCTGCAAGAAGACCTGACTAATCTGAAAGTTCTTCTAGAAAGGGTTTTAAGGATGAATAATCATTTTTACTGACATTCAGTCCAGAGTCCTAGCTCAGGTCAGTGATTTCCTGAACATTCGAGTACCTCCAGGTGGCCCTGCTTAAGCAGGGGGGCCTGAAACAGATGATCTCCAGAGGCCCCATCCAACTTCAATCATTCTGTGATTTTGTGATTTTGACTTTTAGATGTGCCTGACTTAAGGGTTACCAGTAGAAGTGAAACAATCTCAAGACACCTTCTGCTTCTGTTAGCACCAGGAGCACCCTCCCAGCAGTCTCAAGGAGCTCTCTGGGAACCTTCACCTGGCTTTTCTCTTGTGCCTGGGAGCTCAGAATTTGGCACCTTATGTCCCAGTTGAGTCCAATATTTGATGGGATTTGCTAGTGAATTTAAAAGCAGACTTGCAGCCACACACACTGCAGTCCAGGGATGGCAAGAGGACTCCACATAAAATGTCAGCTGGCTCAAGCAAGCTTGTTCAGTTCCTATGGCAGTACCTGCTGGAAAACTCTCCAATGACTAGGAAAAGCAGGTCATTCCTACAGAGACCTTCTTACCCTGAAGCCTTGATCCCTATCAAACACTTGTGGCCAGAGACAATGTTGGGGGCTGCATCCTGTTACAGCAAATGTAACAGTCTTTTCTGCAGATGTGCATCCCATTTTGCTTTGGCCTTGCTCACACCTCCTTAATATTTGATTTCTGGGGACATCTGAGTGATTGAGGGTGAAGGCCTGGCCCCATGCAGCTCTGCCATCTCCCTGGATGGAGTCAGTATTTCACCCGAGCAGCAGTGACAGAGACTGAATGTTAGAGCTGCATGCACAAGCTTTCACAGAAATCAATTCTCACACATGGCATTAATATTGGAAGTGCTTCTCTCTCACCTAATTGTTGGCCAGGCACAATAACCTGTGACTAATGGCCATTCATAGTTATACAGCACGGCCTGATCATGAAAATTTCCCGTTAGTCTCTAACAAAAAAAACATCTCAGGATGTTAATTGACCAACATGTATTCCTGAGGAAATCAGAGTAATCGCATGGATATTCAGTGCACAGAAAAGGAAGGTGCAGCTACCTTGTGCATTGCTTTTATGATTCATCTGCTCTGATCTGCTCTTGATTATGTTTTCCCCATGTGAGGTCAGTATTGTAAATCAAAGATTTGAGAAATAACTCTGTGCTTGAAGTGACCCAAATTAAAAGGCAGTTGCCACCTTTCTTCTCCTACTAGGCAGCCGTCCATTTCTGTGCAGAAACAGACATATGTTAGAGGCTGTCAGTACTGCTGCAGAAGCAAACCAGTGAGCTCATGGACTGCCTCTGCCAATGGCTAAGGAAAGCTACTGGAAAAAGTTACAAAACAGCTATTACAGCCAGGTATGATCCTGCAGATGGGCCTTCATTGGGAACTGGTGTTCTTTGCTCATTTTTGTGCAGTTCAGTGACAGTCTGCCCTGGGAAACAGCTTCTCGTTCTCAAAACAAGGACAGCAAGATGTGTGCAGGTTGGTTTGGAGGTTGGGATTCATTTTTTTGGTCATTAAGTTTTTCTGTCATAGAATTTCTTTTATGTTGACAAATGGGGATCATTCCTGAAAACGGTCAGGACAGCTTGTCTGTGTGGTAGATTTTCTTCTCCTCCCCTACCTTTAAAGCATTACAGGAGCTTGAGCAACACTCTTCCTGGCTGACATGAAGGGCAGAGGCACCAGTCTGGTAGGGAGGATGCAGTGCCACCATTGCAGCCCAAGGAATTCTCAAGCCTTACCTAAACATGGGGACCCTCTGGTACCTCTGCTCTGATCAGCATTCTTCACTGTAGGACACAGGCTGGGATCTAGTTACAATTTTAATGAGAAAAGCTCAGAAAAGTTATTAGTGACTGTAGGAGAAAAGCAAGTGAGGAGACCATAAATCAGGCCCTCAGATGAATTCAGAATGCACTAATAAAATCAGGGCTTCCAATAAATTCATTTCAGGCAGAGTAGAAACAGTTTCTCAGTTGAGAGTTTGGGACAGATTATAATTTCAGATGTGTGTCAGGCCAGTGCAATATATGTTTGCAAGCAGGCAGCAATGGCTGGACCAGAGTCAGGCCCTCACACCAGCTGAACTTTAGCAGGGTGGAATAAAAAAGTGAGAATCTCTACTTCCCTGAGCAAAGCTGAATCTAATTAAATATTTAATGTGTTTTTTTCCCTCCCAAATCCTTTGCTTTCTTGCTCTTTCATACTGTGATATGATGACATTTGAACAACAAATGCAGTCTTGGTACGTTGGTCCCCTGGTAGTGCTTTTTATATGAAAAGCTTGCACATCCCAGCTGAAGTCCAGATGCTGCATTTATGAGGTATTTTGTCGTGATCAATTTTTAAAAAATATTTTTCCATGCCATGAAATTAATAGGCACCTGGGGAAATACCAACCAACTCTTCCCAACTCCTGCAAATACTAACCTTTCCCAGATGGGAAGATATTTCTCTTTCCCTTTATTTACCTGCAAGATGTCCTTGCTAGTGCTCAGAATCACAGAGAGAGAAGGAAGCATTAAGAAGAAAACACTACAGAACACACCAACTGCACTAAACCCACTGCATTCTGAGAGGCCATTTACTGCATAAACCCTGCATAATTTTCCCAGGGTCACAGAGTGAGTCATTAGCAAGACAGCACTAAGACAGAGGCATCCTGATTTTTCTAACTACTGTGATTACTTTAAGACCCCAATTTAAAAGGCCATAGGTTTGTTCTGGCAGTGCAGTCATAGAGATAACTACTCACGGCTTTATAAATTGGTTTTCTTGCAATCATGTCACTAGCACAGGCCTGCAGCCCTTTGGTGGTTTGTCTGTGTTCTGTTCAAAACTATTTTTTCCTACAAAACCCAAAGCAAGCCAGAGCTGAGCAGGAACCTCTCCTCTGCCCTCCCGTGTCCACAGCTGCCCTGCCCCACATCCCACAGTGCTGGGACCTCCCCTTGCTGGGTGACCCTGTCCACATCAAGCACCCTTCACATGCTCCTTCATCACCTGTGGCTTCGGATTGTTCTTCAAGAGACACCTTAGGATGCTTAAAACCAACCAGCTGACCTGGGAAAGCATTGGAGGAGAAAAACTGTTGTTTTCTTGCTAAGCTTTTCCTTATTGCTGAAGGTCCCTTTCAGACTAGGGCTTCTGTAGGTGGCTGCTTTGGCATCATCATTGGATACAAGCCATCTCTGTTAATAAAGGGAAAGTTTTCTTGTACTTCTTTTTCTAACAAATTCTTAATATTTGTTTGCATGGACTTCTGGGACGTGATGGTCTGGCTACACCCATCCAGCCACCACATCACTGGTTAAGGGAAGGCTGGTTCGATACAGACCAAACCATGGAACCCAGAGAAAATGGTCACTTGACACATTTTAAATAAAATATAGATATTTTCTGAACAAAAAATATCCCAGGATTTGTGCTGCAGATGCACATTTACACATCACTAGAACAGCTATTTGTAATTTTCTCATGATGACCTTTAATGCCTGACTGAAGATGACTCGGGTAGGTACAGCCCCTCCACAGAGGAAAGTCACACTAGCTGACACTGGTGTCAAAGGCATAGTTAATTTTAAAGTGGGAAAGCAGCACGTTGTGAGAGCTGTATGTTTGATGCTTCATCTCATAGATGAAGACATCCAAGGAAGAAAACCTCATACTAATAAAAAATAGAAATTTTCTTTGGTACTAGGAAAAAATATATTGAGCCATTATAGCTTTGGAGCTTTTTAAGCGCCGTATTTCTTTTTCCTTCAGAATTTTTTTTTTTTATTTTGTAAGATACAACTAGGTGCCATTGTAGTGTTATAACAGTTACAACATGCACAGCCATTTCAAATGATTAATACCTTGACAGCACAATCTTGTAAAAAATCGTTTTTATCCACTATCTAAAATCAACTTTTAATTAAAAGAATGTTATATTTCTTTTCTGATACTAAATTACCTTGATTATTTTAAAATTGTGTGGGATGTTGGCACATACTAAATATACAGCATCTATTTTTCTGTTGGGCTTTAACTGTCTGCCTGAAATGTGAGTTTCAATTATTAAGCATTAATAAGTATTTAGGAATGTCCTGCTATGTGAGTCAGCAGTTAATTTGGCCAGCAATTAGCTCTATCTTTTGTAATCTACATTGTAGAAGGAACACACTTTCAAAACTGTACTGTATTTGCACAAAATTGGTATTTTTTTTTTTGACCTTAATAAGAAAGGTTTGCAGGAACTAGAGCCCAGCTGAAACCTGGATGGAGCTCCAGGGATCAACGTCAGTGCATGGTGTAGGTGTCGTGTGGGCAGCCCTGGCTCTGTGCTGAGCTCTGCCAGCACATGCAGCTTACTCCAATGCTCTCTATTTACCTCAGGAGGCCACAAGTCACCGACAGACCCTGGCTGTGCCCCAGGGACTCACAGCTCAGCGTGGCTGAAGGGGACACACAGGACCCTGGTGGGTGGCAGCAGTCCCACGAGCGGGGAGCAGCCGAGGACTCCGCGCAGCACTGCTGAAGGCAAGCAGAGATTTCCCCCTACGGTAACCCCACACCTGCACTAATAATGAAATGACACACTCAGTACATGGGAATATTTTATTTTGACTTTACATGCGGTGTTAAAAACCCAAAGAACGTATTATTTACACATCCACAATACAAGTTTACAAGATATCTATACATGTTAAAGTACTCTATAGTAATAGAGCAGCTTCATTTAAGGGTTACTTTTTTTATGCCGTACCATTAAAAAAGATACAATCTGCGTTTACCTTTGCACAAATGGATAAAGCATCTTTTATTATTAAATTAACAGAATAAGGACTAGGTTGAATGTTAGAAATTTCAACATAAATACTGAGAGAACTCACATTACCATCTACAAGGCAGCACAATGTTACAGGAGGTTATCAGGGTTCACATACATTTATCTTCCGGGTCACACAAGTCTGTATTAATATTTGTAAAGTGAATTCGGATCAGTTTGTGTCTTCTGACAACTGAGTACATTTTAATAGTTATTAATCTGTAGTGTTTTAGTTGCAAGACAGAAGTGTTTAGGAAGAAAGATCATTGATTTTTGGATCCAGAGGTCTCAGGAAATAAATGTCCCTTACAGCCTTACAAGAAAAAAATGACTACTTCTATCCTTTATTCTTTGTTCTGTAACAGAGATCCAGTTTTTAGTGACTAACCTTTTCTCCCCTTTGAACACATAATATAAATCTCCACCGTCTCTGAAACCCATTGCAGTTATTTGTCCCACTAATTCATGAATATTCCTCTGCCATGGTTATTTCTATAGTTATGTTCAATAAACAATGTGGTAGTGTGTAGTTTGCAAGCTAAAATAGCCATCTGTGTTGAACATCAGCTGCAAGTGGATACTGTAAACCCTACTAAATAGCTTACACAACTTTAGCAGGTGTTCCATTACCCTAGAAACCTCATTTGATTTCACATTATAACTGTTTGATCCTTCAGAGAGCTGGAGTGGAATGTTTATCATGGTAAGGTGATTTAATGCTGCTGTCTTCTTGGATTGTAGGCTGCCTTTAGTTACCATTAATTATTCTTGCGTTTTATCTCTTTTTTTTTTTTTTTTGGGTGCTGTTGAAAGGTTTTACAACTGGCACTCGGGAGATATGTGCTATAGTGAGAACACTTGACAGATTTAATTTTTTTTTTTAGTACTTTTATCATTTGCATGAATAAGGCACAAAATGCACAGATTCAGGTAAACTCACACATAATATTTACAGAATATTGTCATTACCTGCATGACTTTGGAAAAAAACA
Organism: Leptocoma aspasia; assembly: GCA_013399835.1. Taxonomy (NCBI): domain Eukaryota; kingdom Metazoa; phylum Chordata; class Aves; order Passeriformes; family Nectariniidae; genus Leptocoma; species Leptocoma aspasia. The sequence continues at coordinate 3,164,287 of VXAX01007135.1, forward strand.
AACCTTACTTTACACAACAAAAACAAATTGATTGCACTACTGTTGAGTTTTCACAGACTGCTTCTGCCAGGCCAATTAATGTTTCTCCTTTTTTATTGACAAGAGTCTATCAGTGTGTAGGGCGTTATTAAATGCAACAAAATCGTGACCTTCTCCAGTTACACAGGCGTTTGCCAAGTGAACTGACTATTAGCTGCCCTCAGTGAGAAGTACAGGGGCTCAAGTTCACAGTGGCCAGGTTTTGGATGGAGGCACTGTGGAAACACAGTAAAACTCCCCCGTTCCAGCCCAAAACACTAGATTTGAAATGCACAGCTCTGAATCGATAGCAGCATAACAGAGTTATGAAGAATTAAACATATCTGCACTCTTTGACTGGGTGACTCTCTCATCCAGGCGTGCCCCTCAGAAGGCTGTCAGAGATGCGCAGTTCATCCGTAGCTGGCTCCGAGCTGAGCCCAGCGGGCTGCAGAAGGCAGAGTCATCTGTTTGTTCAGTCATGCTCAATGTAAACAATTCCATAGCATAAAAGATGCAGTGGGAATCTAAGTACATCCTAGTGTGTACAGTACACACACACATCCACGCACACGCACAGCTTTATCTGTGGCAAAACCAAAATGCCACACACATGGAGAGAAAAAAATAATGCTACAGTTGGGCCAGAGACTTAATTCCAGCAAATTGATTATTAACCCAGCTATTCATTGAGACATTACCATTTTCTGACATTTGTGCAAGAGGCAAGGTGAATGCATACATAGTAAAATGTTCACATTTAATGGGAATGACCACACTTAATGGCAGTCTAAAATGGAACCCATTTTTCAAGTATTTGCTTACTGATTTTTTTCCCAACAATTGTTGTTTAGCTATTTAGAACAGTAACGTAGCCCCCACCCCATTGTGCTACATGTCTCCTTAGCTCCAAACAAAAGAAATGTAATGACCAGCACTTTCCTTTGTTTTTTGTGTTTGCTTGTAGCAAGTACATGAAGTCTTGCTACAGCTACATGTGGCAAGACACAGATGTTTCTCAAGTAAAGACAGTTTCTTTGGCCACTTTGTTCTCCTTAATAACAAGCAAGTCTCTGCCTTATGTGTCTACCACAACATCATTTTACAACCTGTACAGGTCAATGCCACACTCACTTTAGCACAGACATGTCCTAGTAGCTGTATTTGTTCAGTGGTCTGACTGATGTTGTCTGAGGGACGAATGAGGGTTTTGGTGGCACGTCGGGTTTTAGGGAGGGTGTCCTCTTTATTCCTGTGCGAGGCAGGGTGCCGTTGCTCGTGTAGCTGCTTTGCCTGGACAAGGAAGGCTGGAGGTGAACGCTGACAGGCGTCCCTTGCATGTAGTCCATCTTTGTGCCTGCCGTGGGAGCCATGTACCCCCCCCGATTAATACTTGGCTGTCTGGATAACAAAACACCATTTGGTGAGTTCAAGTTTTTAGGAAGGGCAGATATTGAGTGCCTCTGTGAAGAATTTTTGTGATAACCCCTCTGCCTTTCCAAAGAGGTCATTGGTACTGCAGGAGTGGTGGGAACATCCACTCGTTTTGTGGGACTGTTTCTCGGCAGAGTCGATGGAGGTGAGTATAAAGACGCCTCCCTGTTGGGAACCTTAGGTGGGATCTCAGACATATTGCCCATTGGATCCAGCATTAAAGTCTGGTGGGCCACTTGAATATCTCCCATAATTGCTTTGGGATTATTAGTAGTTTCATTTAAGTGTTTCAGAAAATCATTCAGGGTGTTCCTGGAATCAACAGATCTCCTGTGGTCTCTTTTGCTGGATGATTTTGTAAGTGGATGATCAATATGTTGCATCTTTTTGTCTGCCTTGTGCGCATTAGAATTTGAGAAAGATGTGTTGTAGTCATGGGTAGCATTGGGAAGAACAATAGCACTGGGAATATGTCCATGACTTAGAGGAGAGTGGGGTGGAGGACTAGAAGGAAAAAACTGAGGGCTTTTTAGTGGGGTTTCCTTTCGTGAAGCATTGAGGTTACCATGCGCTTTGTCCGACTGACTCTTCATAGCCTGCAGAGTCTTTTGTTGAAGAACTGGTGTAGACTCAGGAGTTGGAAGTGCAGCTAATTCTGGAGGCTGTCCCCTGTGGTCCATCATCATGGACTTGGTATCACCATTTGGAGGCAACTCCTTCCTGCTGGTCAGCAGGTTTGTGTACAGTTTGGGTGAATCAATGTTCTGCTGATACTCCTTGACAGGACTGTCAAACAGCCCATTCAGTTTGGCAAAGCTCCCGCTGGAGTCAGTGCAGGACTGAGCCGATTCTGCATCTTTGTGTATTTTCCTGGATTTCCGTACAAATATATCCCGGTAACAGTACACGGCCACTCCCGCAATAAAGGCTCCCAGGACAAAAGCGGCAAAGACACAAGTGATTAGGACATTCATATGTACCATTTGGTTGGACTCTCCTGATTGTACTTCCCACCTCACACCTGCAAAAGACAGGCAGGATATCATAAATCTACAGGTATTTCATACTGACACATTTCAGAAGAAGGCACCCTTCCTCATGGAAGTGTCTATCAAGTGTTTTTAAGTGCTCTGGCTGTGGTGTTGGTGTAACTCAGTAGGATCCTGCAATCTACTCCACTGGTGAATGCAAATAATTTTATAAAAATTATAAAATGACTGTGTGTGCACCTATAAGGCTAAATGAAGACTGTCCATTTTCTCTGATAATGAGGAATGCTTGTCACAGCTTCTCTCCTTATGTGTTGTTTAGCCTGTCCCCAAATTTCCTTTAAGGCTCACAAATAGGGGCCTTATGTTATTAACATTAATGATTTCTGCTGGAAAATTGAGGTTAGAAGGTCCTACTGGGCTAGACAGCAATTAATAACTCATGGATGGATTTCTCTCTCACTTTCCTGCCCAACTCATAAATCAGTATCAAAAGAGAGACAGGATTATGCAAATGTTGTGTAAAAATGTATAACATATATACACTGCATTGTTACAACCACACTAATGGAATACAGTAGAAAACTTGTAAACTACTCCACTTCCAGGCTGCAAGTCCTGGAGTGGCATACCTACAGTCATTATACATGTCCAAATTTGAAGATAATGTGATTCTGTTAGAGCACTGATTTTTATTTTTTACCAATAACAAACATAAATACTTGCATAACATTATAAAAACAACTTAGGTTAAGTTATTAGAGAATGTTAAAATTTAGAAACTTTTAGCTTAGACCAAGAAATTGAATATTTGATTAAATTTGGGTATTAACAAGCTCCCTTTGATTTTTTTTTAGATTTTTTAAAGCAACCACAGACATCTTGCAGCTAAGGCAATGTTAGTTTTTAATGAAATTCTGTTGCTATCCCAAGAGATGTTAAAATGAAAGAGCAAGAAAGAAGGAATAGAGCCACTTTTTGTTAGAGGCAAGGCCTTTCAATATTGTTAATGTGCAGGGTTACAGGTTTTAATGGCACTGTGCAGAAGCAGAAGGAAAACATGAGTAAAGTTCACTAATAGCTATGACACAAAATGTGAATCAGAACCAAGAGCAGATGATAATAAAAACTTAAAGCAAAACAGAAAATAACTGCAACAAATTAAAATGACAAATGCACGGCCATAATGGCTGATAGGAAACCTGATATGTTTTGGTGAATGGTAATAAAACAGAAATGGTTTTTGGCTGGTGAGATTTTTCAGTAAATACAGAATTGTGCAAACATGTCTGTCACCTTGCTGTGCTATGCACTGGGAGAGACTTGTGTTAAATTTTGGTTATGAGATTGGAAGCTTCTCAATTCTGTGGTTGACTGCAATAGTACTATTGAATTAAAGTCTCAGTTGCAATAAGAGCCTAATCAAAGGTTCAGCTGAAAGGATGGCTGGAGAAAGATGAACTACATGCAGGATAAGTTTCTTGTTGTGTTCGGCTTAAAACCTCTGCATGTCTCAGTACGTACTGAGATCATCTCTAAAGTGATGCTCATATCCAGAGGATAAAATTTCAGCACTTTCTTACTCTGACCCTTGCTCTTCAAGAACATGTTCCAGGCAAGCAGAGGTTGGGCTATGCCTCATTTAACACATGGATCTCTCATGGAGCTCTGCTTTGTTTTCTATTTTGCCACCACCCCCAATCCAAATGAAAAAAACTCCAAAATATAAGCAACCATTCATGAGGACTAACAGTCTAAGTCAAACTAGACTGGATTGAAAACAATAAACAGAAGTGCAGATAGGTCTTGAAGGTAATTTTTAAAATGTATCCAAAACTGCCATTGATTTCAATGGGAGTTTTGGACCACTCCAGGATTAAAAGGCTGAGCTTATTATCTGTGTTTCCCATTATAAACTCTACGCAGCACTTTGTCCATGGGATAAGTAGGTATGAAAAACATGATTGCACTGTCTGCATATTCACAGGAAATGGGTGTAAAATAGAGCCCAACAATCATGGCTGTTACATTTAACTTAAGCCTTATACAATGCTGAGACTATCAGGTTTCCATTCAGCTGCAATGTATTCCCTGGTAAGGCCTTACCCTTTGGGACACCTGATAATGGATCAGAATAATCAGAAGTGTTTGGGTCATCTTGAACTACAAATTTCCGAGAGCCAGTCACTTTAGGTTTCCAGGAACCAATCACTTTAGGTGATATAACTGGGATACTTGCCATTGTGGTAATGGAAGCTGAGGAGAACTCCATGTCTGTGGTGGCAAACAGATTTTTATTAATGTGTTTCATGGCACATCTAAGCTATAGCTGGACACAGTATTTTATGGGAGAGCAAAATGTGACCCCCCCCTACACTCTGCAGAAGTACAGATGGCTGATTAAAATCAATTACTTCAAAACTGGAAGTATGGAAATAGTACATTTACACTTCAACAGCTGCTAGCCAAAAAGCCAGAGAAGTCAACCATGAAAGCAGTATAAAAGTTAAAGTAAGCAACTGTGGGGGTGAAAAGCACAACTCAGTCTACTTAATTGCTATATTCTTCACTGGAGACAACATACTTGGCTGCCTTTTAAACATCTTCAAAAAAAAAAAGAAGTTACTTGGAACGATACACACTCATGACAGGTTATGCCTGAGAAACCAGATCAGCTTCATTACTGCTATTATGGCATACCAGGAACTGCTGAATGAGCCATTTCTGCAGGTGGGGATAAAAGGAATGTTTTTAACCCCTATTTTGTAATTATTCCTAAGGAACAATCCTGCAGAGATTCTGGCTCCTCTGTAATATGTTTGCTGAACAGACCCACCACAGCCTACATGAAAATTCACAGAGGAGGAAACTCATCAAATTGGGTTTACAGTCCTGTCTCATTTGCACCCTTGAGTATTTTGTGTTCACTGTCCCAGTAGGTTTAGGCAGGAAGGTCTGTGGCTTGAGATCAGACTTGAGAAATGTACTTCAAAAGCACACTCATTCAGGACTTGAAAATAAGGTTCAATTGTATCTGTGTCATAAAATATCACTTTGAAAATTCAGCTGATAAACACTCATAAAGCCAGGCAGCATTTCTGTGTGACAGTTTTGTTTTGTTTCCTTAAGTGAGTCTCTAACTTGCATTGTGGGTAAATAGATCTGGAAAATATTTGTTTCAAACGTTACTTCTTGTCAAGTTACAGAAGTGAAAATGTCAGAAACCAAACCAAAAATGATGTTCTTGTTGCACTCTTACAAATTTAACATACAAATAGATTATTGTCCTGTTTGTCAGTCAGAAATGTGCCCTTGGTTTGAAAGCAAAGACCCAAGCTCCAAAAGCAAAGACTGGAAAATAAGGGCTGAGTCTTGCTCCTGTTGAAGTCAACACAGGTTCTGCTCTTGAGTTCAACAGAGGAGCAACTGGGTGTCTCTGAACACCAGGGGCTGGTGGTGAACACATTATTAGAAAAATCATTGGAGGAGAAAAGGATGCAAAAGTCCATCTGACAACAACATACACACCATTTTTTCTAAGCCACTTTTGTCTACACGATTTCTCATTCAGCTACACAGTTTGTGATGTTAAATTTTTTTCCATTAGCATAAACTACTTAAAGCATTTCAAAAATACAAGAAATACACATTTTAGAAAATGTGTATTTGTGCAAAAAGCTTGCTGGGAAAGAAGGAAAAGAGAAAAGGAGAGGTAAGGAGGAAGGTGATGAAGTTCTGCCATTCATCTACTAGAGATGACCAAGAGGGGCATTCACAAACGCATGGCTAGGGATCAAGAGTAAAGCTCAGTGGACTTCGTGCAGTGAAGATGTCATCTATGTTAATCAGGCTCTTTAATAAAAGATGTCTCAATAAATAATGAGCTGTTAACATGCGGCTACACAGGGTGAAGTGCTGAGTGAGAAGAGTCTGACTATCTTTACCATCAGTGGGAACATGAGTAAAAGCACAAAAATGGAGGATTGCCAACTGTGCAAAAGGAAGGAAAAAAGGGCTGAAAATGCTGAACTGAAGGAAAGTAAAGGTCATTAATTCAAAAAAATTAAAAAAAACTAACCAGATGTTGGGTCGCCAAATATTTTGTAATCTGGTGTAGCTGTAGTAGGCAAAATTTCTAAAAGAATTAAAGGAACAAGTAATCAGTAAAAAGTAACAAAAAGAAAGCAAAAGATCTCAAACCTGAGTAATGGAAAATAAAAACTAAAATATCACTGGTTACAAAAAATAAATTCTTCAATACTTTGCTGTAGACCCCAAATAGCTGTAAACTGGTGAAGGAAAGAGAAAAACTCTGCCACCCAGGACTAAAAAGCTCAGCTTTGTGAACATTCACAGTAACACCAGGTGATGTGTTCATCATGTTACTGAAAAGCTCATCAGAAATTTAACATCCACAGTGAGGCGTGGCCACAGACTATGGTGAGACATTCCAAAGGAGCAGCAGTGACTGTGCCTTACCATGGCAGTCCCCAAGCTGTGCGGTGTTGCCGTATTCGACATCCTGTACGTATCCTCCAGTGCTGTGGTTGTATGAAACAAACAAAGAGAACCTGCAATTAACAGTATTAGTAAGGATACAAATGGAGATTTATTTTTTTCTGGAAGCAGCAGATGGAAACATACACAACAGCCAGTGTATGGCCCAAAAGGATTGTACAAAATGTACAGGATAGTCCAGCTTAAAAACTATCTGTGTGTGCTTATGCCAGGAAATAGAAGAAAACAATCCCATTTTTTAACAACTACATCATGTCTTCTCCATTGGGCACGCTCTTGGGTTTAGATACAACCATCCAATTATATCAGTTAAAGTTTGCACTGGCGTGCTACAAAGGCCTCTTTTTAAGATACAGCTGCTAGTGCACCATATATTACAGACTTGATTTGTGCAAAATGCCTTTGGTATGCATATAGAACACCCCAGCTCCACTGCAGAGGCACAACCTTGCTCTTCCCACTGTGAATCCTGTGCTTTCATATTTGCAATTGCCTGTGCCCTGACGATGAGCATGCCTGGGAGGGGATACTGTGTCCTGTCCTCTTGGAGCTGCTCAGGTTTGCATGCTGCAAATGCTTGCCTTCCTGCTTCCAACTGCTCTTCCTACAGGTCTGTCTGTCCTCCTAAACATCTAAAACTCCCACTGAAAGCAAGTCTTCACCCACAGGTTCCAGAATTAGGCCAGGCTAAGCATTCTTTTCTCTTACTTATACAGTGCACTGAAAAATAATCTTTAAAAAACCAGAGATTTAGTAGCTGTATGCAAGGGGAAGAAGCACAGGTCATGAGCTTGCGGGGTCTGTAAAGCATATTTAGAGATGCTGGGTTAACTTGAAAAGGAGTACTCACAGCATGCCTGGTGTCACTCTTCCACACGCCTCATGGTCTAACCAGCCACAGTACGGGTCCCGTGAAGCAATACATGCCCTTGCAAGAGAAAAACCCCCCAAAATCATGCATTTTTTACTTCCTTCTTAAGAAATGTTGGTGCCCTTGCTTTAAGGGGGAGTTGAGGAACGGAGCCGTACTTTTTACATGACCCGTGACGCTCACACCGACTCAGGGGAATTCTAACGACGCAGCTGGAGAACGCCACAAACAGAGCATGGTGGTCTCTGTCCAACTGGAGGGAAATGACTCTTCTGTCCTCCTCGCTTTCTGCATTACACCTGGTCAGCAAAAACAAGGGCAGGCCACTGCTTTAGTGACTGTAGTACTTTGTGTAGTAAACATTTTATTTATTGTCTGTGTAGCTACTGAACAGAAACTTTTCACAGTTTCACAGTTCATAATACATAAATGCATTATGCAGCTCTTTGCAGAGACATTGCTAAACAAACCTCTGAGTTATCAAATCCTGGCTTCTAGCTCCTGCTAACAACTAGGTGAGAAGTTCACTGAACTATGTAGGGAAAAAAAACCAAATCCATTTTCTTTGTTTTCTCAGTCAGCATAAATATCATGAAAGAGCAGAAGAGGAGTCCTGTATTGGATGGCTGTAGAGTCTAATTGGAATGCTTCCACTCCCAAATTCTTTATGCCAAAAAATAAACAAGTTTAAAATTATCAGATATAGGTTATACACTATCAGCCACCCTGAGGAACCCTCAAGATAAGCACAGATCATTTCTTTTTAACATCACCAAGTACTTCTGACGTTTCAGAAGTATTTGTGGGAGAATTAGACCGTGTCACTGACGTCATTGGAGTGGAATTAGGTTGCTCATTCAACCCATGCTAAATGGCAAGTGACCAAATACTTTCAGGTTATTCAACATGAGGAACACAATGAAATGACAAACAAGTGGTGATGTTGGTGATAATGAGCTAGTTTACCACAATCCTTTTTAGCTAGGTACTAAGGACTAGATGAAGAGCTAAGATGTTCTGGTAATACTTACTTTGCATGATTATATGCTTCAATCTCTTCCAGTAATATGCTGTCATTCAAAGAAAAAGGCCTGGTCTTTGCCAAGATTTTAAGTACTACTCCTGCTTCGGAGCCAACAAATATGACTGTGTAGTTCTGGTAGGGTCCAGCAGCGTGGTCTACCGCAATTGCTGTCAATCTGTATCTAGCAAGACCAGAAGGCACATCATTAACAGCAAGTTTTCTTGTTTTCCTTATCGCAGGTGTTATTTTTGAAGTGTTATACCTGACACGTGTTTTGGTAAACCATGGCTCCTCAGTGACTGAGGGAACAGCTGAGTCCATCAATGGATGAGATTTGATGAAGGAGAGTGTTTCGTCTGGGAAATCAATGGAGGTTTTGTAAGCCTCTGCTAGGCCATGTTTTGCACAGCAGCCAGGTCTGAAATGAGAATAACATTGTTTTCCTCTTGATATTTTCGTTAATGAGAGAAGGCAGCCGGTTAATGAGAATCCTTATGGCTGAAGCGTCAAGTTCTGCTTTGGGTTTTACCCAACAAGGCACTCAAGAGTGCAGCTGATTTAAGGTAGCTCTTTACAGGGACAATGTCATGACATCATGAGCAAGAACCTGTTACCTTGGCTTTGGTACTTTGTCTTCAGGTACAGCTGTCCAAACAGAGTCGGGAGTCTTTTGTTCTTTAAATCTCCCTTTGAAGACTTTCTCAATGTCATCCATGCTGAAAGCACACACTGCTGAACCAGGGATGCTGTAAAATTCAAAAAATAGTTTCAAGAACTCAGATTACAATGGCACCAATCTCAGTGTAAGAGAGAACCCAAGATCTGCCTTTGATGAAAGGTTTTTCATCTCTTACCTGTTGAGCTGTGTGGTAAATACACCCACAACAGTGGGCACTCCATTGATTTCTATTATGTCTGTGATAGACTGCAGAACATCAAAGTAGAAGAATGAATCCCCAGGAACTGAGCAGTTGAGCCGAGCTTTCAGAAAGGACGTCCAGTGCTTCTCCAGGACCCTTTGGGAGCCCCCCATGTCATTTTTGCAGATGCGTGCCACACGGGAATACACAGCCTGTGAAAAGAAAAAAGAAGGAAAAAGGGAGAGAGGCTTGAGAGATGCAAAGGAAACAGTGCTTGTTTCTGAGCTCTTAATAAAACACCAAGATAATGTTGTTAACAGGAAGCTGCCATTTATCTGCACAGAGAAGATGAAAGCAAATGGTGTTCAGCTCGTAGTGCATAGGCATTTTAATGTATCACCAAGCAAATGCATCTGCACAGTCTGCTCCCACCCTTTTCACCTCAAAATCATATTGTTAGTGAGATTTAAAGACTTTAATTAACCATGTGTAAGGGATTTAATAATTTATCGTAGAATATCCTACCATAGTGAGGCATGAGTATTATACTCTGTACTGGCATGACTGAATTATTCAATATCCAGGGACATTAGAGAAACTTCTTTGAAGCTCTCCTTTTGTGCTGTTTTCTTTTGTTTCTTTAATAAGCATGAAAATACCCTCAGCTTTTCCAGTACTTGGCACAAGAGTTAAGGCAACAGCAGCACTAAGGCAACAGCACATTGAAAGACACCTGTAGTGAGCTCACTAACAGTGAGGCCCAGAGAACAGAAACAGCTTTTTGGTTGAAGAATGCACTGCTCTAGTTTTCTTTTTGTCCCCTCCCTGTAAATTATAACCGTGGTAAAACTGTGCAAGCTTTGTCCTAGTTCCTTCTTCATATTATGAACTGTGCTTGTTCCCGATGCTGTTTTAGGATGAGCTTTCTGCTATGACTCAACGCTCACGGTGACGATACCGACCTTGCCTAAAGTGTTGTGCTCTACAGCAATTTCTCGGAAGAAGAAATAAACATAGTTCCCATATTCTATGGCATGGAGGAAGTGTGGTTCTGCAAGAAAGAGCAAGGAGAGGTTACTTCAAAGAACTGCTCATTGGGCACACGACAGTGACACTGTGAAACTTGGCAGCTCCTCCCCAGGTCCACACCAGCCAATGTGAGCTCCAGTCTTCCAGATACTTCAGGAAGTCCAAATACAGGAGCACTGGAGTTTAAATGAACTTGAAGTCTTTAGCATTGACTAATGGATTGTAACAAGGCCCACAGAAATTGTATTTCAACTTAGGTATTTTGTTACTGCAAATTCATTTGTTGAAGCATTTAACAAAAATTTTGTCTGTTTTTTTTTTTTGCATTATGCAGCTTTTTAATATTCTGAAATCCTCATACATGTTGACATTGTAGCATATGTGTAAACCAGGCTGCCTGTGAATAACCTGCCCTTCTGTGCCACTGAAATTACATTTGCCATGTGTATGGGAAAATACTCCCCAGATTACCTTTTATCCATTTGGAGTCATACTTTATTGTTCTTAAGGCAGATCCATCCCCCATGCTGCGATAAATAACAGCATCACTTGCCAGGAAATCTGCTACTGTTGCCGAATACAATTTTCCATCTAAAATGGAAGTTGAAAACGTGGTATTAAGATGCCTTTAATAATCTAGAGAATTCTGACTAGCCTGTCTTTTTCCCCATTTCTTTACTGTCACACTTCCCCAGACTGCTGTAACCTATTTATTAACAGGTCAGCTTCTAATCCTTTGGAGGCCCTTTAAAAAATTTAAGAGCATGGGCACCGTGACACCTTTAGCTTTCCTGTGCTTGCTTTAAAAGCTCTCTGTCTCCTTTGGTGTCATTAATCATTTAGACTCATTACAAGTAAAAGTTCTTACCAGCAAAGAGGGCGACATTGGTTTGTCTGGCATCAAATGGGCATCTTGCCAAACCACTAATTTCCTCCCCATCATACTCTAATGTATTCAACTAGAGAAGAAAAATAAATGGGTGATAGTGTCATTTCTATTTTGTGCACTGGCACAAAAGCAAAACATTGTCTTTCCACAAAACTTAATTCAGCACATTGGCTTCTGTCTGTTTTCATTTCACCTTGAAGCACTCTCCAGGCACACTGGATGTATTTGCTATGGCACAACCAGAGCCAGCAAAACCAGTAACAGATTAATGACATCTTCAGTATTCTTACCCGATAGTATCTGCACATGGGGTTAAATGCATTTGTTCCACAGACAAACACCATCTCATCATTTCTTGGAACAAAGACTTTAATGAAGTTATGGCATTCATCCTGAAAAGAGAATACGATGTATTAATCACAAACTCCATGTATATAATAACTACTAGTGTCATTTTTCTATAATGTGCTAAACTTACTTTATGTTTGCCTTTCATAGCACAGTTCTCTCTGTCCTGCTGCTTTGATCTCCACGTTAATTTCTGTTAAAGCAGATCAGAAAAGAACATTTTAATTCCTTGCCACAGCAAATTCTTAAAAAAAACCCATTAAAACCAAAGAAAACACCTCTCCCTTTCCAGAAGGATCTACTCACCTTGCTTGGGATAACTTCTGATTTCGGAACTTCATTTAAGTTTACAGTGTAAACCTGGTCCCTATTTGCAGAGTAAAAAGACAGCAGTAAATTCATTAATTCTGTGCCTCTTTAGTTGATAAGCTAAATCTATTTTCAGAATGTTATGTTAGACCAGCAACTTTTATGAAATGCTTATGGATTTCCTGTGTTTAATGCAAAAGGGAGAAGGTTGTTCATGGGTAACATGGGGTGGCTTTGATTTTTATTGGTGTGGTCCTGAGATAGCACCTGCAGTGTCCAGCTGTCTGTCCCTGTCTGCCCATTCTGCTGAGGACTAACCTGGGCTGTAAATATGTAAGTGTGTTATCCTCACTTCCTACAGCCCTGACGTGTCAGTCCAAGTTTAAAATTATCAGGAGAGGTTTTTATCAGGCAGAGCAGTAATATAAAAGAGGGAAAAGAGCATTTGATCATTGGTTTAAGCTTAACTACAGTAACAGCAGCCTTCAAATCCAATTTTCATGCACTGGCCATAGATATGGTATATTTCTCTGGGAAATTCTGCCCCAATTCTAATTTTTATCATATTCTGCACATTTTTCTAAATGAATTTTACACATAAATGCAAAACCAGAAGAGAAAAGAATTTTAATCTAATGAACTGAGTGAAGGAAAATTACCTGCCAGTGATATAAAGTGTGTCTCGAATTTTCAACATTAGTTGGAAGTCCAGTCTGTGCTGAGATTCATTGCCTGAAAGGCGTCCTCTAAATACTGGATATTGCCTTGAATCTGCAAGTAAAAATGGGCTACACCATCACTCAGGATTATAGAGCTAAAGAATCAATATATGGCATTGATTAGCTGTATATACTAGGTGTAGAAGGGTTTAAACTAAATTCCTTGAGTAATGTCTTGAATATAAATTGAGGAAAAGATGGCTAATGTCAGCAAATGTTCTTTTTCCTGAAGTTATTGCTGTATTTCTGATTGCTTTTTTAAGAAAATGATTAAGTGTTCTATTACAGATACAAAGCCAGTAAACACATTTCAATTTGAAAGGAATCAGATTTTTTTTTTAATTTCCCGTGGGGGGGGTGGCAAAGAAAAAAAAATCAACCTTAGAACTTTTTCCCCCTTGTTTAGCAGCACTTGCAGATGACTTACAGTGGTAGTCCACAACGTTAATGGGGTCCTCGTCTTCGGGGAAGCTGACGGCGCGGCAGCGGGACAGGCTCAGCAGTGTCACCAAGGCACAGAGCACGGGGCGCCTCATGGCTGGGGACAGGTGACAACACTGCTCAGCTACCTGTGGAACAGGGACACAGAGGTGAGGCTGCAGCAGCACGGGACAGACGCCTCTTCCTGCTGCACAAGAGGAGTTTCCTTTGGATTTGAGCACTGGCAGCAAGGGGACATTGACGGGAAACTGCTGTGTGACACAGCCCTGCTCGAAGCTGCTCTGAAACAAACATTGATGTTTGCTAATTTTTAGCTGGATTTACGGGCACTTCCGAAGAAGCTGACGACTGTTAGCCCATTTAATTCACAGAATCAGAAATAGAATATACAGGCTGCTGACCTGGCAGGAAAAATTGTCAAACTTGGGATTAGAATTTTAATTAAACTGCAATCTCTCTTTCCATCCCCCCTCAATCACCGAATGTCATCCAACACAAACCCTTTTCCCATAAAGTACCTAAATCTCATCCACAAAACATCATGACATGCACAATGTGTCTGAACATCCGTGCTCTGTTTTAATGCCATTGCTTGTTTCCAGGCTGTGCCATCACAGCACTCAGTCCAAGGTGCCCATAGTCACAGACCTGATGCCCAGGAGCAGGCACCTTATGCTCTGCCTTGTGCAGTGACTTACACATGTGCAAAGCAAATGCAAAATGCTGCCCCTGCAGTGTGACAGCGTTGTCACACACTTCACAAGGGTGGCAAGAGACTCAAATGGGGATGCAATGCTGGACCACCTTCTCAAGATGCCACAATCCCCCTCATTCTATTTCCTACTGTCGGAGGCTTCAGAGGCTTTCACCTGGGTGTGTGTGTGTGTGCTCTGTAGATCAGACAGCACAGATCAGGACAGCAGCACAACATTATACAACAAAGCTTTTAAGAGGGGAAGGGAAACATAACTTCTTCAATTAAACCACAGGGATATTTTAGTGAACAGAATGTAACTACTCAAGTTGCAATTTGGGTAGGATGCAAGAAAACACATCTCGGTGAAATGTGACCCTGCATGACTGCAAGTGGACTGGGCAGGGGTCATATTTCTCATTAGAAACCTGGCAAATGTAGTATTATTCCCTCCTCCAGCCTTTTGGAGGCATTCATTCAGCCCCGACTCACAGGTCAGAGCTCTGAGTCACCAGCTCAGTGCCTTGCAGTTGCTGAAATTGGTTATTAAATGCTTTGTCTAAACAAAACAAAACAAAAAAAGAGAAACCTTTCCATTTTAATGTTTCAAGACTTTCAGTGAGAAGAACATGTTGCCAACACAAAGTGCCAGACCTGATCCAGCAAAGCACAAAAGTATTAATCATTTAATAATTTGAAAAGCAATTAAAAAACCCCTTCATAACAACACTTAACCTTTCAGTAATGCTTATGGGGGATGAAAATGCTGTATTTGTTAATTGATACTATGGCTGGCTAGGGGCAAGGGCTTCCTCCTTCCAGAGGCTGCTGAGCTGTCAGTTTGGGCTGGACTGTGAGGAGACCAGCTGAACGGCTGGGAACATTTGGGGATGGGGGTGGGGGTGTTGTCTGGATGCCTGCCCATTACAGACTGACCTGGAAAGAAGCATTTTCCACTGTTAATGATATTTCTGTATCTCAGTCCACCAGTCCAGAACGAATGGGCTGTGCTCTTAGTCAAGATTGATGAGTGTAGTGGTTAATAAACACTAATGATTCCTGGCACTTTCCCTCTGCTCTTCCTTGTCCTGACATGGCCTCTTCAGCTGAAGCATCTTGCGTTAAATTACTAATGAGCAAACTTAAAACAAACTAGAATTAATAAAGTTAGTCAAATTAGTTCTTTCTTGTGAAAGCACCATTAGAGCAAAGTCCTGCAGCACTGTGGCTCCCAGACACAATAACAAATCATTAATGCTTACACAATCTTTTTTTTTTGGGCTTTTTGTAAGGAAAAGCAGGCTCCAAATATCCAGCCCACTCCTTTTCCAGTGAAACAGAAAGGGGAGACACATAAACTGCATGTTGAGCTGGTGCACAGTAACATCTACAAGGTGCTTAGTAAAAGTCCTCCCTGAAGCCTTGTTTTCTTGGAGAACAAATGAATACAAATTGTCAAAGAGCAAGAAGCTCTCCCAGACATGTAGGCTGCAGTCAGCATAAAAGATGAGGCTGCTTGTGGCCCACATCATGACTCAAGGAGACCCTGGCCCGGCTTCAAATTACACACAACTTGCAAACTGTACAAGTTCTACCTGTACCAAGCAGGGGCATGTAATAGGAAGTTTCTTTTTCCTTCCAGTGTTCCATCTGGGAAGAACTGACTGGGGCAACAATTACAAAACTTCCGTGTAACCTGCCTTACAGAGGCAGATACTGATTTCTGGACTCCAGGAAATGGCTGCAGAAAAAAAAGGGAATTTATTTTTGTTTTTAGGTCACAATTGTCAAAGGGCAACTTGTTATTAGATCATGATAATCATGGCCAATATGCAGCAAACTGTCACAAAAGCAAACAGGAAACAACTGAAATGCCAGGTAAACAATGTATCAGTTCTCTCAAACATTCAAATTTCAGGCAGGGCATCAAACTCCCTAAAAGAATGTGAACTTCTGTAAATGTAAATCCAGAGGATGTGCTTCCCCAGAGGCTGCATCCAGAGCAGAAACAAACGCACACTTGTGTCTTCCCCAGAAAACCCTCAAACATCTCAGGATACTCCAGAGACGAACCCTGAGAACATACAGGGCAGGAATAGTTATGTTCAGCAATCTTTACTAACTAAACATCACTTGTCGTAAATCTCTATCAAAGAAAATATTAACATGAAGTACAGACCTTTGCCACAACAAAAGCAGACAGAGAGCTGCACTGGATCAGCAAACCACAGGTAACCACTTCTCACCAGCCAGGCAACAAGTACAGATTGCTTTATTATTTTGCTTGTAAAATTATTAAAATAATATTAACAGTAGCTCTGCTTTCCAGCTACATATGAAAAGAAAATGCACCTGCTTCAAGAGGCTCTTAAATGCAGCTTTTATCTGGTTGGACACAGGCTTGAGATCAGAACCACTGAAGAGAGAATAAACTGGGAAGAACAGCTGTTTCCTGGATAATCAGAAAAATGGGCTCCATCTAGCCCTTGGAGCAGGGGTTTATGACAGCCAGGTGTAGCCTTCTGGTAGACACAGATAGACGGGTGTGAAAGACGTAATTCCTGCCACATTCAAACCTTTTAGTGGAGGCCACTACTGGGGACTACAAAAAACAAAAAAAAATATCTGTTAGGCCTGAAATAGTTGATTACGAAATGCTGGCAATGTCTATCTTCAAGAAAATGCAGAAAACATTCATACTCTGGGTTTGATTATTTTCCCCTGCCAGGATTCAGCCCAGTCTTTGATTAATTTCTCCTATAAATTGCATTCCTAGCATTTCTGCTAGAAAACAATCCATGGCAAGTGCAATGTTTGGAAATTACCATACTGCTATCCTTGTTTTGCAGCTGGGGAATTGAGGCACAGATCAAAGCTGAATTTGTGGCCCAGGCCAACCACCAAAAAAAGCCTTTTCAAAGGTTCTGAGCTGCTTGGGGTCAGATGTGCTCCTTCCCTGCAGCATGGGCACACTGACCAGTGTCCCTCAGGTGAAAAGCTGGTTACAGATCAGAGCTCCTCTGGCCACGTGGCCTATGCCATAATGACTTGTGTCTGCAAGGAGAAAGAACTAGAGGTGTAAATGTTAACTGGTGGCAAAAATCCACCTTGTTCAGAAGGCGAGCAACCTGCCTGAAACAGGCCTCAGGGAGATGCTGTTGGTCACATGGGAGGCAGGCAGTTGTCCCAGGTAATAAACTGGCTCTTTGTGGCTGCCACCTTTCAATCTCAGATAGAAATCCCATCCTTCAATTCCTGATTGGGGGAATCCAGAGAAGCAGGATATAATTCCTGTTAAAATATGAGCCTGCCTTCAAACAATCACACATGAAGGGGAACAGGCTGGTGTTTCTTGCCCATTAATCTATTCCAGCCTTTGACAACGTGCTGGTGATGCTCCATCAATCATCTTTCCATGCACTGCCACGTAAAAGAGAAGGGGGAAGGGAAAGGGCATTCAGCCAGCTGGGGAGAAGCAACATAGAAAATGGCTTCAAACCAGACTGATGCAATATTTTCTACTTACTGAAAAAAAAAAATCTTAAAAATCTCCTTAACATGATAAACACTTCCCAAAATGCTAAGTACAGACAGGAGTGAAGTACAACAAATCCAGGCTAAGTTCAAGACAGGTCAGAACAAAAGACACATCCTAAAAGTTAGCTCATGTGTGGAGTTTGGCAAGGAATGGAGGAAAGGGCTGCAATAGTAAAAGCTGACTAAATGACTACATCACCTTCCTCCTCCACCAGACTCAGGCCGTTAGGTGAGACCAAGGATCCCCTCTGTGCTTGGAAGTACAAGTTGGCCATAATATTAAGGGGGACAGGCAGAATTGATTAGTAATATGCTGAGCCTAGTCAATTTATGTTGATGTGGTCTCCCACAATCCCAGCTGACTGGACTTGGACAAATCAGGAAATCCCTGCTGTCCTCTGATTCTTCCCGCATGCAAATGGCTCCCTGAGGGCACTAATCAGTGCAAAGGCACTGACTAGTGTCTTTCTCAGATGGTACCTTCTGAAATTCGGAGCATGAAACCACTCTAATAATAAAAGTTAAACCAAAACAAAAAATCTTTTACTGCTGCTTGTTCACAGATGTTCAACAAGTTTCTCAGGGCCTGCAGCTGAGACTTCAGTCCCTGATGCAGAGCAAAGCTGATCTTGTGCAAAACCCAGCAACTTCCACTGAGCCCCTGAGACAAGCCCTGCTGAGGGGCACAGGGCACCCTTGGACAGTGGCTTCAGGGCACTGAGCCCTCGGCCAAAGCAGTGCCTTGAAGCTCTTTAACCAGAAGAACACTCAAGCAACAAAGACCTACTGGCCAGGCTAGAGCAAGTCACAGATTCCACCTGCACCCAAATAAAGGCTGAATGGGAATTTACTTGTGGTTAGAAACTCTCCCCTTTTTTTTTCGGATGCAAAGGACTAGGGTAGAAAGGTTAAAAATCTTGTTTACTGCAGCCTCAGGGATTATCTTTTCATGTACAAATCACTTATGATCTACTAACAGCAGTTAAAAAACACTACCTGAAAAGGGTATGGTTCAAGTTCTGGGCTTCATGAAGTTAAAAGCCTGCTGGCAGTGACTCTGCTTAAGGGGGCTAAGGATTTGCACCTGAGTTTACTTGCTGATGGTAACTGCTCCCAGGTGGGAGAAGTTCAACTTCTTGAGCCAGCTGCAGAGAGAACACAGCTCACCAGTGAGTGCAGAATACAGAAAGGGAGTGTTCCTCAATTTCAGTCAACCAGGTCAATCTTTTCAGAAGATAAAACATTCAGAAGAAAATATATGGAGGCTATATATATATATATATATATATAATACAGGCTGCCTTCAAGGGTGCCCTAGACTTGTAGAAATGTACACATTGGCAACCACAGATGCACCAGAACATTCACCCAGAATAGCACCTCATCCCTGCTGTGACTGGAATAAAATAACTCCAGAGCAGAGCCACACACTGGGGGAACCAGGCAAAAGCATGTTTTGGTAATCAAAATATGAAAATGGAGACTTTTTTGTATCATCTGAAGACCAGCATGGCCCAGAGTCTGGTGCTTCAAACTCTAGAGGGGGAGCCAACAATTCTTTTTCCTATCTCTATTTTTTGGTCTTGGTCTTTTTTTTCTATGTCTTACTGTGTGAAATGTGTATGAGTCATTTGCTTACAAGCCAGAAAGTATTCCACATAGAATGCAACATTTGCCTTAAAAATCTGTATCAGTATTTATGATATGAAAGGCAGGGGGTTAGATTCCCATTTTAGGTCATATCCATACACAGGTTTTCTAATGATGCGATTGCATTACAGCGTGGGAAGTCCTCCCAAAACAGGGATACAACAGCCAGCATCAATGCAAATGTGATTTTCTTTATAATTCTTTTTAACATCATTCTAGTATGTGTTTCTTCTAATGAAGGCTGACTTCAATAAAGTTCCTGAAGGCAATGCCTGACACAGAGGTTTACAGTACATTCAAATCTTAGAGATTCTCTGTGATGTGATAAATCCATGTTGTGGAATTTGGTGACAGATTATTTCAGCTAATTATCAAATAACACAGGAAAATATTTGTGGCTATAATGAAAGAAAGGTACTTACTTCTTGTAGTCCCTTTCAGGAACATGAGGCATGATTTTGTATGAATGAATAGGTAATAAAAACTCTTTCTGTCCTATAAATGTACACCCAAATGTAAACCTGCAGTATGCAGCCATCCTTACTTTTTATACCAACTTTAAAGTCTGCAGCTCTGAAGAAAAAAATTTAGGATATTTAGAGCTGAGATATTAATTGAGCATGAAAGTGCAAATAACAGGTCTGTTATTTTAAGATAATACTTGACTTCTTTTAAGGATTCTGCATTAACACCTCTTGATCTATGCCTAAGTAAAAAAAGATAGTTTAATATTAAAGTGATGAAACCCTACTAGTGAGTATCACAGCTTTCATCTTAATTGGCTTATGGCACTGCCAGCTACACTTCAGTTGTTTGCAGGCTTTGAACGTTGCAGCAAACGCACCCCTCTTGCTCTAGAACGAGTTGACAGAACTTGCAAAATGGATGGGGTGACTTTTAATGATGCAAGTGTTTAGTGGTTGATTAGAAGCACTTTGAGGGCTAAATTCTCCTGTGATCAGAAATTTACTTGAACACCAGATAGTTTCAGCAGGAAAGGAAATAAAATGCTAAGCAAACTGTAGTGATTGCCCCAATTACGGTTATTTTAAGTTAATTTTTGAGACTGGTGTTACCTACCTTCTCTTATAAGGGTGACATTAAAGTCCTGCACCTGAAACCAACCTTGAATTTCAGCTCACATCTATGGTCAAATCTGCTCTGTTTTGCAAAGCTCCTGCAGGACATGCTTTCCTTGCAAGTTTGCAAGGGCTGGGCTATCAGTGATCGAGTGCAAGGTGCTTTAACTCAAGCAGTGCTCTGGATCCACCATTTTAGCAGACCTGCATTTCATTAATTAAAACTGCTCATGCCTACCTGAGACTGCCCTAAATTTATTTGTGGAGGTGTCCATGGACTGGTGCCGAGAATGTCAGTACAGTGACCTTTGTTCCATACTCTAGCCACTGATCCTCCATTAATTCCTGGCCATGGGCAGCTCTGGCAGCAGGAACTCCTACCCCTGCCCCAACCCGAGCAAAGCAAAGCCACCCTGCTGGGGAGAGCAGCTGTGGCTCATCAGGGTGAAGTCCTGAGCACCCCCAGCTCCCAGTTCTGTCAGAGGTGCCTAATGCTTTTGATTAATGTGTTCTAGACCAAAATACTCTTATCCTGAAAACTAGGGAGAACACTTAAACCATAATGGCAAAGACCTAATTACCTCCCAAAGTACACACAGGCTTGGATGTAGGTTCAGTAACACCCAACCCACCCCCCTTGGCCTGAAACCTAGACCAAAGTATCACTTCTCCTCCCTCTAGGAGGGTTGTCTGCAAGTGTGGGTCAGTGCTGTAAGTGAAAGAAGTCAGTGTTCTTCCTGGAAGCCTGCAGAGCATGATTTACATAGCAAAACTGCCACTCATTTCAGCATGATTAGGCATCATCTGATAAGGTAACTCTGAGACAGGTATAAACCAGTACTTGCAGGTGAGGACATAATGAAGGTCTCAGGCACAACTTGCTCAAGTCCAGCCGACGCCACAGCCAAGGGAGTTGCTGGCAGCACCCCGGGCCTGCTGTCTGCCAGCCCTGCTGTCTCCCAGCCCTGCAGAAAGCAGCCTAAGCAGCCTTCCCTGAGCAGGCTGCAGCAGCCCTGATCCTGAGATAAGTGCTGCCCATTTGAGTCCTGGCTGGAGCCCAGGAGGTCGGGGTTTGCCTACTGGATGAAGTGAATGGGATGTTTTGAAATGGAAGGGAGGTTTGGGGGAAGGAATATGCCCCAACAATCAGAGCAGACAGAGGAAAAAGGGATTTGCACTGTGGAAAGGGCACATCTGCTGTTCAACAGGCTGTGCCTCAGACAATGTTGCTGTCAACCTCACTCCAGAAAGCATCACTTCTTTCCACCCACTGCTCTCCCCTGCTACAAACATCCCTCCAGCATCTCATCACTGTGCCTTGCTAGAGCATTGCTGGCTTGAGCTGCTGCTGCTGGGGAAAGGCTGCTGCATGTCACTGCTCTCACTTCAGAGAGAAAGTAAATGGCTGCGGAAAATGCAAAGGGAGAGACTGGAGAGGACTCAACTGGCAAGAAGCACATGAGGGATCTTAAACACTGTGCTGGTGTTCTCTGTATGCCATTCCCAGGGCTGGAATGGTCAGCCAGCCTTGCCTGCAGGAATACTGCCTACAGGGACTGGGGAACAATGTGTTTTTAACTTGTCTTGGTTTTTCTGCATGGACAAATCTGGTAGCTGGCCACCCAGTTATCTATTTGTGTATGCAAAGCACGTGCTCTGCCCCTTTCCTGGGCACCATCAATTACATGTACAAAACACAAGCATGAAAACCTGGAGGAACCTTGAGCTCAAAGTTAACAATTACTATTATCTTGTTAGGATTAAAGATTAACTATGCCAGTAAAAGGATGTGTTATGAAATGTCTTTGCCAGGCTTATAGTAAACTGAGGTTTGTTTTCTTGGTTTTAGTTTTTTTTTTTTTAATCTCTGTCTTCTCAGGATTTGGAGTAATTGTTTAAACTGCTGCTCTTATTTACCATAATGCCAAAATGTTGTCACTTGCCACGTGACTGCTCATACTTTCATTTGAGATGTCGTGCAGAAACACATGGAAATCTGGTGAAGGCAAACCAATTTTAGAACATGTTCCGAGCAATTGTTTTCAGCACTGCCCTACAGTATGAAGTCTCTTCCATTTCTTAAATTGCCTAATCAAATGCAGACTCTGTTCCAGTCACGCTAAATTTTCACATAATGGCAGAAAAACACTTACTTCTAGCCTAGCACTGAACAGTTGGATCACATTATCACATTTGCTGCCTTTGTAGTCTGCAAGGGTGTATTTGTAAAAGTATGTATATACATATTCACGGGGAGAGGGGGGAACACCAGTGTTCATGCTGTGAGACCCTGGGGATGGTCAGAGCGACAGGGACATGCCTTGAGAGGTGCCTGTGCTAAAGGGTCTTTTGGGGGGACCTGGCTTACCAGAAATGCAGAGTAGTGGTGAAAAATTTATTTTTATTTATTTAGAAATCAGATGTATTAGTGCAGCATTTGATCTGGCTGATTCCTGGCCCTGCAGTCTGTTGAAGTTATCAAACTGATATAAATGCAGTAAGGTAAACTACACCTATTTGTTGCCAGTTTGGAGCTGGAGACAGGACTGGTGAAATGTGTAGCCATGTAGCCAATGTGTAGAAATGTGTAGAATGTGTAGACCCTGCCCTGGGTCCCAAGCTTGGGCACATCCCTGTGTTGATTTGGGGAACTCTGAGCAAACACAACCTGCAGAGCCCATCCATGGCAGTGCTTGCAAATGGATGCAGCCATGCTGGGCACCAGCTCTCCCTGCTCTCTCTTTAACTTGGGCTCCATTGCCTCATGATAACATTCACTCTGCAAGACAGGGAAATATTTGCATCACAATACTTTGACATTTTGACTAGTAAGCCACAGAGAAGTCACAGATCAGACCTTTCAGAGTAAGATTAAAAAAAAAAATTCAAATCAGTAACATATGGACTGCCAAGTGTTTGAATCAAGGTCAGAAGGAAATCTGTGCCGAATCAGGGAACAAGACTTAGGGCTTTAAAACTTTCTATTACAACCTGTCCCGTTCTATCTTCCACACTGGCCTCCCCAGATCCCCAATACAATTACAATGTTTCCTTACATCCTTGGGTTGAAACTAGCAATACTGGCCAGTGTAACAACATGACAAGATAATCATACTTACTCCCCACACTATTACTTCTGCAGGTCTATTTTTCTTACCCATCTGCACCAAACATTTAGGTTTGGGCTGGCACAGCTTGCTGCTGAAGACCACTGTTTAGCCATGAGCAGTGTTTGTTATGTTTTCGGTGAGGATGAAAACCTGCTGCTTTAAGGGGGAGGAGAAGCCATAATCCACTCTCACAGTAAAACCTGTACAGTGGTACGCAAGACAAAAAAAAATTCCATCCATACTCTTGCAGGAAATCAGATTAATCCCCAAAGCATGAAATTTGATTATTTTTGTCTGAGGTTATCATCAAGGAAAAAACCTACATAATGCTAAAAATATCCACACAGCATTTACTTTATGAAGAAAATATGATTTACTGAGCAAAACCAAATTACTGGCTTTTTGGTGTTAATCTTTGATAAACACGTGCTGGGTTAAAGAAACTGTCACAGAGAGAAGTTTGCAAATTGAAGGAAACCATTCGACTCTGCAAGATTATTTCCTCCCTCCCTTATTACTCCTTTCATGAGACACCTGGGGACATTGTTCACACACTGTTGACAGCTTTCCCACCACTGCTTTTCCTCTGTTATCTGTTCCCTTCTCTTCAGCACTCATCCCCAGGTGGCAATACACAAAAGAGCTATATTTGCAAGGGGTGCCAAAGCTGGCTCTTGGACAACTGTCGAAGAGCCAGAGGGCCCTCTCCTGCCTTCCAGGTTGGTTGGTTCAAGTTGTTTCCACAGGGCACTGACCCACCAGGCAGTGCTCTGGTATTTCACTCCTGAGAGCTGCACTGCTCAGGAAACACACACACTGCACACACAGCCCTTTCTTGCTTTAGCTGCCATCACACCAACAGGCAGAGCCACGCTCCCTCATGCTGGGCTACATTCAAGTGCCATCTAAAATTTCAATACTACAGCCTTAACTATACATGGAGGGTTTTTTTAAATTAAATATGCATTTTTCTTCTCTGTGGTCTCCCAGAACACGATGGTTACGCAGCCCGATGAGACATATAGGGGTTCACACAACATGGGAAGGCACACAACTAAATGAAGGCACAGCATAAACAAGGGCTTGACATACAAGCGTGGAGATTTTCTTTCAAGCCCAAAGTGCATCTGTCATGACAGACAGACACAGAAATAGCAGCAACACTTTGTGCTGGTGCTGCAGTCCCTGCCCACCCCCAGCGCCCATACACACGCCTGGGAATCGAGGCAGCAGCACTTGAGGGAAATACCTTTTGTTTCACACCACAATAAAGCCCTGAGGAAGGCTCTACCCAACATAGGTGTGAGCTGCTACTTTACTGCTGCTTGAGAACGCAGAGTCCCAGCTGCCTTGACCATTTGGTAAAATAAAGATGAGCTATGTAGCTCACATGAAGAAAAGCCTATTGTAGCAGTAATAGCAGTGACCAGCTGATCAGCTCTCATCTCTTCTGAGGTTTCACTCCCACCGCTGGTGGCAGCCTGTCTGTGATGCTGGTCCCCAGCACTCACTCGTTACCTTTCTAGATCAGCAACTCTGTGTTTGCCTCCCTGCTGTCCCTCACACACTTGAAGAGCCCCCTAGCACGCATCTGCCAATTAATTCCTCGTTCTCATCCCAGGCCCTCTTCAAAGCTCCCCTTTGCCTCTGATGCCAAGTGTGTGTGCCCCCTGTCCCCACGCAGCTCAGCTATGTTTAGGTGGCTGATTATGCAGGTCAACACGGCTCTCCTGCTTCTAGAGGCCACTGCCCGACTGTACCCATCTGCCATCTCTTCTTTTAAACCATCCACTGTGGGGACAGGATCCATCCCTTTCATTCTGTGTTTTTCCAGTGCATATCCAATTAGAAAACTGCAATTTGGCTCTTAGATGTAATGGTTAAAAAAAAAATAATGCCAACAACAAACCTTTTAGCACTAAGAGTCTGTGTGCAAATACGACCTCTGTTATGCTACCAAGGTCAGGCAGACCAAGGCCAATCTGCTGTGTGAGAATATAAATCAAAGCTGTTCAGGGACTGATTTTGTTTACAAGGTTTGTAACCATTCTGGACAGAACGAATGTCACTTGCCTGCCTGAGCTCCTTGCTCCTCCTCTTCCACCACCACCACTTCTTTGCCCCTCCACTCCCACCAAGCCCCTCCCTTCCCACTAATACCTCTTGACCTCCTTTGCTCTTGAAAGCAAAAGTTCTCTTCTAGCAAGAAAGCAGTGGCTCACACATGACAGCCAGCCATGCTAGGCCAATTTATTTAAATTATGCAAAAATCTCAACAACTAAAATTAGCATAGAGTCACAAGTACATTCACCTGCTGGTTACCTGCCATTCAAAGCACACATCAGAATTAAAACAACAAATCCCGTAACAACTTCTTTCCTATTGCATTCATAGATCTGCAAAACAAACCAAGGAAAGCATCTGTAGCAAGTATTAGAGTCTGGGCACAGATCCTGTGAAATCACATGGTTTCCGTTGTGGAACTAAAAAGGCTTCTACAAGAATGTGTGAAATACACAGCCGAAATTCTCCATTTCTTTCTGCGCTCCTTGGCAGTTTGTGTGGCTAAGTTAAAGCGGCAAGTTCTGTTTCTGTAGCTGGCACTTCCCAAGCACACCCCGATCTGCACACTGAGCACACACAGGATTCAGCCAGCAAGCTCCTCCTCGAGCATGGACAGGGTTAATGTCATCCTACTCCAAACAACAGGTTGCTGTCTCCAAACTGGAGCCTTGAAAAGCAAGAGTCCAGCGGTTGCCTCACTCCTCCCAGCTGCTCTGCAGCTCTTCCTCCTGCAGGTGTGCACACCGAGCTGCAGTGGGGCTGGGCAGGGGCACCAGAATGAAAGAAACTTCACGTTCTGGATGTTAACTTTAGTTACCATAGCCAGACAATGCTGCCAGTGGCGTGGAAGAAAAAATTGCTGTAGCCAGCTGTGCTGTTCACAGTCGGGTGGTTTCTGTGTAGCTCCAAATGGTTATGGAGCCAGTAGCCTGTTGTGGCCAAGGACAGGATGATGGATGGTTTACACACACTGTCCAAGCAGGGAGAATGGCAGAAGTTCACTTCAGGGTTGTTAAAATGCTAATCTGGGTTAGTTAACAAAAGCCGAATGGAAAAGAAGAGTTAGGGAAATCAATACTACTCATATGTTGTATATATGCACTACAGATTTGATCTCTGTGGTTAACATAAACATTTGACTTTGGAAATGGGACAATTCAACACTCTTCCTGTCTGAAAAAACTGAACCAACTTCTGATATTAGCTGTACTGTTGTTACTGTGAAGGCACGATGAGGGAAAGCAGGCTATGGCAGACAACACACAGAGCTCCACAAACAGCATCAAAAGGGCAGTAACACTATTCTCACTGCACACCTCTTCCATGTGACATGGGAACAAATCAGAACCCACTTTCTTCTGAACTCAAGGCTGGCAGCTATTCACAGAACAAATAACAGCTTAATAAAACGGCTTAGATGGATTTTAACAGTAACTGCAGTAGCTTATCGGATGCATAAGAAGGGATCATCTGTTCGAGCAGCAGTTTTGACGAAAGCAACATTTGAACTGTTTTAATTACATAGAGAGTTGCTAAGACTGAAAATAACTTCTACTACCCAATGCCTGTAATATGCCTTATTCCATCTTTTCTTAATTACTCGCAGAGCAAATTGTTACTTTATCAAGTGGAAAGGTATCTGATTTTATCAATATGGAATTGGAGCTATGTTTAACATATGAGTATGTAATCAACCATCATCTCCACTGTTCAAAAAGCAAACACACAGTCTAAGCTTGAAAAATATCAGAGACTGCAACATAAGTAAGGTCCACATAAGCTTATACAGGCACAGAAGCTGTTGAAGTAACTGTTTCCTTTGTCTTACAAAAAAAGGCTAGAACTGAAACAGTCTCAGTCATACCACTTTTCTACACCTGATGAAAACTGACCATACTCACCCCCTATCTCCACTTGACTTCAGATTTCAAATTGCTTTTTATTTTTCAAAGGACACACAAACAGTATTTCAACATTTCCATGCAGGTTCTGTCCATCTAACTTGGCTACACATGACTTCAGGGGATGCTGAGTCCTGTGTTAAGTGCACTAATGTTTTGAAAGAATTTAAGACACATAAAAATCCAGAACTGAAACCTGAATGTGATCAACTGTAGTAGGACCAGAAGATTCATTATTACAAATGCCTAACATACACTTTGAACTGAACTTCCATGGTGGACTTCACACACCTCTCATGACAGGACTGATTGGATCAAAGATCAACTTAAAGTGAATTGCATGTCTAATTAAACATTCTATCTAAACGTGCTCTTCATAAATAGACAGCAAAGTTATGGCAGCTCCAAGGGCTAAAGTATCTGCTCTGACAGTCAGCTCAGCTCAGCCATTCCCAGGAATGTTCAGATGGTCCAGCTCAAAGGGCGCGAGAGGCTAGGGGGAAAAAACCCGCAGCCATACAGCTGGTTTGTAGAGCTTTGACAGGGCCATCACTGTATTCCTGGCACACACTCCTGCATCACACAAAGCACATTTAGAAAATGATGTTATCTCTGTTGCATCTCACCATAAAGGAGAACAGGTAGTGACAGACTGCAAGATAAGGGGGAGGAAGGTTCACTGTAACTAAAGGTGCAGATGAAAGTGAGAAGCTGGTTAAATAAACCAACGTAGAGCCTCTGGGTTATACTTTTTTGGCTGCCTTTCTGAAAACAAATCTGAGCTACGTAATTCAGAATCCTAATAAATCCTTACTACAAACTTTTTCTTCCCGATTTAAAAAAACCTCGAGCTTTATATTAGTTAACACAATAACTGCTGAAGTTCATAATTATATAGAGAAGAAATCAGAGCACTAAGCTGGCAATTTGTTTTTATCTAAGCCAGAGTAAATGTTTATACAATATCTGCCAACATAACAAAATATGCCCGTCACTTACAACATTAAACA
This sequence comes from Leptocoma aspasia, assembly GCA_013399835.1. Classification (NCBI taxonomy): domain Eukaryota; kingdom Metazoa; phylum Chordata; class Aves; order Passeriformes; family Nectariniidae; genus Leptocoma; species Leptocoma aspasia. The sequence goes on from VXAX01007135.1 coordinate 3,192,782, forward strand.
TGATTCCATACAGCTTAATTTACTGAAAGGAACTGAAGTAGACTTTAGAGGTGGCACAGAATTTTATAGCGTGAATAAAGCAGGAAAAAACGTCTATTCTCTTTTGCCACAAAAGTAATTGCAAAGCTTTACAATGAGCTTCCTGTTGGACTTGGAAAAAGGAGAGAACCTCAGAAAATTCTCTGTGAAAGTATTTGTATGTGAGAGCAACAGACCAGCAGTAAATGCTTCTAAGACAGTAGGAAGCTGTTTCTTCAAATAATATTTAGGGAACATTAATAAGACCAACAATTTGAAGCACAAAGGTATCCCAATAAAGATGCATGCTTTTTTTTTTACGCAAAGGAAATAACCAGGGGAAAAAAATGCCACACATTTACAGAGCACTGAACAGTATTCTGGAGGAAGTTTGCTGTAATTCCTGCATATTATGTGTGAAGCGTGTGTGTGTGTGTACATGGATAAGCTACAATACCATCTGTACAGCAAGTGCCACATATGTGAGCATTATGAGCCATCATTGCTGCTGCTATGCTCAAAAGTAAATGTATTCTAAGCCACACACACATACAAATACAAATGACTTTACACACTGAGGGCTGAATTTCGCTCAAATTACTCACAGGCTAATGCCTGTGATACAGACATAATCTTGACCAGAAGTAAGAAACAACTGAGAGACTGGCAGAAACCCACTAATTTAAGACTAGCTATATTCATGCTAACAAGTGGGATTTCCACCGGAACTACAATTTTTTCAACACATCAACCTAAAGCAGTTAATCGCATTTTTCAACTCACAAGATAAAACACAACAACCATTAAAAAACCCCCCACAATCACCCCACAGCCCTTTAAAACACAAGCATAATAGCCACCTAGATATATCTGTGTGACCTTTCATTTCCATTTATCCTTATAAATAATAAAGAAGGCTTTAAACCCTTTCTAATTACTCCTTGAAAGCAGCTGTATCTATTTCTGCAGTGATGAAACGCCCCCATCCCCCAGGAAAAAAAAAAAAGTTTCCCCGCTCTGCACCTGAGCATTGTTTTCGGCAGGAGGGCGGGCGCGGAGCTGCCCCTGCCGCGGCGCGGGGATCGTTCAGAACTGACTCCAGTATTTGTTTCCATCCATTATTGATGGGGAGCTGGAAACGCGGCTCCCTCTGCCTCCCAGCGCCCGGCTGCTGCCGGGGAACCCGTAAATCACGCCTCGCCAGGCTGCCCGCCCCGCCGGCAGCGCCGAGCCCCGG